>CM062078.1:20190639-20699149 GCA_031163375.1 Conogethes punctiferalis
TTGAGCTCGTCGTCGGAGATGAGCACGGTCTGCAGCGAGGGCGCGAGGTCGGGCCGCGCGGGGCTGCGGTTGCGCGTGGCGGGGCGGCGCGACAGCGGCTGCGGCTGTCCAGTGAGACGCATGCGGCTCGGCTATAGGGTACAGGAGGGTACTGACGGCTGAGCTCGTCGTCGGAGATGAGCACGGTCTGCAGCGAGGGCGCGAGGTCGGGCCGCGCGGGGCTGCGGTTGCGCGTGGCGGGGCGGCGCGACAGCGGCTGCGGCTGTCCAGTGAGACGCATGCGGCTCGGCTATAGGGTACAGGAGGGTACTGACGGCTTGAGCTCGTCGTCGGAGATGAGCACGGTCTGCAGCGAGGGCGCGAGGTCGGGCCGCGCGGGGCTGCGGTTGCGCGTGGCGGGGCGGCGCGACAGCGGCTGCGGCTGTCCAGTGAGGACGCATGCGGCTCGGCTATAGGGTACAGGAGGGTACTGACGGCTTGAGCTCGTCGTCGGAGATGAGCACGGTCTGCAGCGAGGGCGCGAGGTCGGGCCGCGCGGGGCTGCGGTTGCGCGTGGCGGGGCGGCGCGACAGCGGCTGCGGCTGTCCAGTGAGACGCATGCGGCTCGGCTATAGGGTACAGGAGGGTACTGACGGCTTGAGCTCGTCGTCGGAGATGAGCACGGTCTGCAGCGAGGGCGCGAGGTCGGGCCGCGCGGGGCTGCGGTTGCGCGTGGCGGGGCGGCGCGACAGCGGCTGCGGCTGTCCAGTGAGACGCATGCGGCTCGGCTATAGGGTACAGGAGGGTACTGACGGCTTGAGCTCGTCGTCGGAGATGAGCACGGTCTGCAGCGAGGGCGCGAGGTCGGGCCGCGCGGGGCTGCGGTTGCGCGTGGCGGGGCGGCGCGACAGCGGCTGCGGCTGTCCAGTGAGACGCATGCGGCTCGGCTATAGGGTACAGGAGGGTACTGACGGCTTGAGCTCGTCGTCGGAGATGAGCACGGTCTGCAGCGAGGGCGCGAGGTCGGGCCGCGCGGGGCTGCGGTTGCGCGTGGCGGGGCGGCGCGACAGCGGCTGCGGCTGTCCAGTGAGACGCATGCGGCTCGGCTATAGGGTACAGGAGGGTACTGACGGCTTGAGCTCGTCGTCGGAGATGAGCACGGTCTGCAGCGAGGGCGCGAGGTCGGGCCGCGCGGGGCTGCGGTTGCGCGTGGCGGGGCGGCGCGACAGCGGCTGCGGCTGTCCAGTGAGACGCATGCGGCTCGGCTATAGGGTACAGGAGGGTACTGACGGCTTGAGCTCGTCGTCGGAGATGAGCACGGTCTGCAGCGAGGGCGCGAGGTCGGGCCGCGCGGGGCTGCGGTTGCGCGTGGCGGGGCGGCGCGACAGCGGCTGCGGCCGTCCAGTGAGACGCATGCGGCTCGGCTATAGGGTACAGGAGGGTACTGACGGCTTGAGCTCGTCGTCGGAGATGAGCACGGTCTGCAGCGAGGGCGCGAGGTCGGGCCGCGCGGGGCTGCGGTTGCGCGTGGCGGGGCGGCGCGACAGCGGCTGCGGCTGTCCAGTGAGACGCATGCGGCTCGGCTATAGGGTACAGGAGGGTACTGACGGCTTGAGCTCGTCGTCGGAGATGAGCACGGTCTGCAGCGAGGGCGCGAGGTCGGGCCGCGCGGGGCTGCGGTTGCGCGTGGCGGGGCGGCGCGACAGCGGCTGCGGCCGTCCAGTGAGACGCATGCGGCTCGGCTATAGGGTACAGGAGGGTACTGACGGCTTGAGCTCGTCGTCGGAGATGAGCACGGTCTGCAGCGAGGGCGCGAGGTCGGGCCGCGCGGGGCTGCGGTTGCGCGTGCGGGGCGGCGCGACAGCGGCTGCGGCTGTCCAGTGAGACGCATGCGGCTCGGCTATAGGGTACAGGAGGGTACTGACGGCTTGAGCTCGTCGTCGGAGATGAGCACGGTCTGCAGCGAGGGCGCGAGGTCGGGCCGCGCGGGGCTGCGGTTGCGCGTGGCGGGGCGGCGCGACAGCGGCTGCGGCTGTCCAGTGAGACGCATGCGGCTCGGCTATAGGGTACAGGAGGGTACTGACGGCTTGAGCTCGTCGTCGGAGATGAGCACGGTCTGCAGCGAGGGCGCGAGGTCGGGCCGCGCGGGGCTGCGGTTGCGCGTGGCGGGGCGGCGCGACAGCGGGCTGCGGCTGCGGCGCGTGCTCTCCAGCTCGATGTGCGTGCGCGCGCCCACGCCCGCCTCCCCGGCCGCGCCCGGCGGGCTGCGCGTGCGGCTGGCAACGAAACGCGTCTATTAACACAACACTCCGACATGCCAACACTATAGGTCCCCTACGTAGATTCGGCGACGAATTAATTTTACACACATGATGACTTTAATGTTAAATGTAAAATTATATATGACGTACATTACCATTCAAACTACCAACGAAAATTGGTTTAAACGAGATCTAATTAGTAGTTTTTAGGGTTCCGTAGCCAAAATGGCAAAAACGGGACCCTTATAGATTCGTCATGTCTGTCTGTCTGTCTGTCCGTCCGTATGTCACAGCCAGTTAACTATACGAGCTACATTATTGAAATTTGGTACGTAGATGTATTCTGTAAACCGCATTAAGATGTGACAATAAAATCAGAAAAAAATCCAAAATGTTTGGGGTTCCCCATACATAGAACTGAAACTCAAAATTTTTTTTTTCATCAAACGTATACGTGTGGTGTATCTATGGATAGGTATTTGAAAATAATGTTGAGGTTTCTAACAACATTTTTTTCTAAACTGAATAGTTTGCGCGAGACTCTTCCAAAGTGGTAAAATGAGTGTCGTCGTCCCCCCCCCCCCCCGTTTTAAACGTCATAAATTAAATTACCAAATTTTTTTTATTCAATCAGTGGTACGGAACCCTACGTGCGCGAGTCCGACTCGCACTTGGCCGGTTTTTTTAACACGTTACACTGGTAAATTGTAAACCGCATTTTACCTATCATTCAATCAACTCCAATATAATAAAAACCACTTATTTAGATGTATAGTGGTACGGAATCATATGTGCGCGAGTCCGACACGCACTTGGTCGATTTTTTTTAACAGTCAGTTTGTTGAATAATAATATCACAACAGTTATATTTACCTGTGAACGGGACTACGGGACCGATGTCGATGGTCAGGTCTTGGTGGCTCGGGACGATCACCATATCGGCGAGGAGGGGACCTATATAAAAAAGTATTTCTTGTAATGAGTAGACTCTGCATTTGTTACATAATGCAAGGCTGCCCTTTGGCTGATTTGGTAAGCGCCACTATGAAACAATATAAATATTTTTTTTTTTATAATAGCTCGACATAATGGCTTCCCTACGCCTGATAGAAAGCGAAAGAGAAGCCCAAATCGCTGTGACAACTGGCAAGTAACTGGTTAGTAACCTGTCAGTTGCCACTGCCATGCCGGCCCAACCCTACCCCCCCACGAGCTCCGGAGACCCTACTCACCAGCAGAAACACGACCCGGAGGTCATTTGGCTGCGGTATACTATAGGGTGGAGGTCCTTCCCCGGACGGGCGGCTCAATTCGAGCGAAGATTCGCTATGCCCTACCTCTCTTAAAATAAATAACCCAAGACATGCCACGCTGGGCCACACATCGCCATCTAGCCCCAAACTAAGCCGAAGCTTGTACTACGGGTACTAGACAACTGATAAACTACTTAAATACTTTTTTTTTTGTAAATAAATACATATTATACATAGAAAACACCCCAGACCAATACAAACAGACATGTTTATGAACACAAATGTTTAAAAAAAACACAAATCGATTACCTGTTCATATCACGACGATTCCTATCATCTTCCTTTCTAAGCCTATACCGATCACTGAGAGGCGACCGTCGACGTTCCGGAGTGCGGCGCCTCGGTATCGGGACCGGCGTCTCTGGTCTGGCGATCTTCTCCTTGGTAAGGGCGACCTGCGCCGCGGGTCCGGCGACCTCCGACGCGGGTCCGGCGACCTCCTGCGTGGGTCGGGTGACCTCCTGCGAGGGTCGGGTGACCGCCTCCTAGGTTCAGGTGACCTCCGCCTCTCTTTCTCCTCTACAGGGGGCTTCTTCTCTTCCAATTCGTCCGGCAAAGGCAGACACATCTTGCGGTAGAACTCGCTGACCACCACCCTCAACTCTTCCTCGTGCAACACTTTCATGCGCGCCGTCCAGTACTGGATCCATTCGGGTTTGAAGTCGTGCTTAGACGGATCTTTGCCCTCTGCAACAAGGTCAGCATATTTTTATTTCAGAGTGGAATAAGTAAATAATATATAAATATAAATAAATAAATATCAGACAACATCACATACTTTGCTCCGATCCCAAAGCAAGTAGCTTAAGCACTTGTGTTATGGGTATAAGAACAACGAAAGTAACACAAATAAATACTTAAATACGAATTATAAATACCCAGACACGGAACAAACACAAGTGTTCATCACACGAATGTTTGTCCCAGGTGGGAATCGAACCTTGGTTCAGAAGGCAGAGGTCACTACCAATTGAGCCACCGAGCCAGAATGAAAGAAAACTACATTACCTGCTTGTATCTCCTTGTAGCGCCGGTTCCAGAACTTCTTCCACTCCTCAGGGTAGAGCGGGTGCTTCTCTGGATTCTTCTCGTGGTACGCGAGTGTCTTCTTGGCCGCCTCCTCAGCTCGCTTCGTTTGTTCCAACGCCAGCTTCTGCTTGTAATCGTAGTTCGCTGGTTTTACCTGATTAAGAAAAACTTTGTCAAGTGCGTTATAGAAGACATTATAAGTATGGAATGTAAGGGAACACCACAACCCATCAGCTTTTCGCTCCAAGCCATCTTCGCCGGCCCGTGGTGCATCCTGCTGAATAACAAACGAGGCTCTGGCAACCGACTGGTGGCGGTTTAACGATCACGATTGAAGGCGTAGCTAAATACCACAGGCCGATGACGAGTAGCAGCGTCACCAGAGCGAGATAAGCGCCCCAGCGTGGCGATTATGGATAAAGCCTCCAGATGTTTTGCCAAAGTGGCGAACAAGTGGAGAGGCTAACGATGATTATGAAAAGACATGATATTTTTTTGCACTTTTAGCCAGTGACGAGAAATGTTAGGACGACCAACATTTACGACGATGTCTGAGTTGCAAAATGTCCAAGTAACATCTTAACATAATCAGTGCCTGAGTGAAAAGTACCAGGAGCGCATGCATACGTGAGAAGTCGAAGACCAAATTTATTGACTTCGGAACCTATCTATATACTTCCTATGTAGCTATGCTCTCCTGGTACTTTTCAATGAATTAGTAATTAATTAGTGATCATTATGACAATGGCAATTGGATATTCTGTGACTAAGCGGAAAAACGGTATTTTAAACAGAAATAAGAAAATAGAAAAACAAATATTTATAATTCAATTTAAAATAATGAGATGAGGATGGGCCGGTGCAAATCGGGTTCATGCAGTCTTAGCGTCTTCATAGTAAAACCAGTGCTGTTTAATGAATATCGTAGTGTTTTTGTTCACCTTTTCCTGAAGTTTTTCGGTGGCGGTCTTGCTTTTGTTGGTGAACCGGTGAGAGCGGCCCGGACTCTCCTGCCGGCCTCGGTATGGGTCGTAGCGATGCCCGGCGCTATTGTAAACATAATATAAACATATAAATTAGTTTATTATTTTTGGACATTACAACACATGCAATAAATGCTTATTAGTACATACAAACACTAGCACATATGTCAGGTACGACTATTGTCACGTCCAAAATAAAAGCGAGGCCCTTTTGCCCTCAGCATTAAGCAGCCGTGGCCTATGTAAAATGTTCGCGAGCCATCGTAACTTTAATATTTTTAAGCAAAAACATTAATAATCTGGTGTATGGGTACAGTAGTAGCACATTTTATATGTTACGCCGATGTACCTGCGCAGTCTCATTTATGGAAGGCGACAAAAAATCTTAGCCAATCGTAATGTACCGCGCATGCAGGCGAAATATGCTCGTTTGCTATTGGTTGATGCGTGAGCGCCTTGTGAGGTAGCCGTCGCTCGTCTTGACAGTTGCTATGAGCGAGACAGCATGAGACTTACTTTTGATTGACTTTACATCTAAACGTAACGCAATAAGATCTATATTTCGACGGTTTTGGCATTCGTATTTAATCGGCTTTAGCTTTTCTTCTTACCAGAGATTATTTGCCGATACTACTTGTTAAAATGGTTCTACAGAACTCAACTTTTTGTGTTTTAAATGTAGATACTATGGGGACAATTTGTGCAAGTTTTATTGGCTTCTATGATATTATGCTATGCTAGTAGAGGGGTTAATGGGGGCGCAACTCACCCCTGCGGCCTGGCGACTGTGTCGCGGCGGCGCGGGTCCGGCTCGTCGCTGATGTCGGACAGCGCGTCGGCGGACGGCCGCCGCTCCTGCCGCCCTGCTGGACGCTGCACACAAACACAATACATTATATAAAATCTGATACGGATCTATAACCAGAAGCGGCGTTACACGTTGCCATAGGATTTTTCATATACTACTAAGGTGGCAAACAAGCCTACGGACCGCCAGATGTTAAGAGGTTACCGCAGCTTATGGACGCCTGCAACACCAGGGGCATCACACATGAGTTGCCTTTTTATTTCAAACAAAATAATCCCCGGCATCCGATGCAGCACTCACCCCACGAGCTACAGAAACCCTACTCATCGCGCACCGGCCGAAACACGACATAAAAATACAAAATTATTTTAGGGTTTTTAAAAGACTAGTGCATTCTTCGGAATTCGGCGTTCACGCGTAACCAACGCGGAGTAGTCACTGATGGGATACATCATGTATTATCTTAACTAATATTATAAAGCTGAAGAGTTTGTTTGTTTGTTTGTTTGAACGCGCTAATCTCAGGAACTACTGGTCCGAATTGAAAAATTCTTTTTGTGTTGAATAGACCATTTATCGAGGAAGGCTTTAGGCTATACAACATCACGCTGCAACTATTAGGAGCGAAGATATAATGAAAAATGTATGTTCGCGCGCAAGGTTAGTGCGGAGTGTTAGTGAACGCGGGGGGCGGGGGGAAACGATCCGCGACCGCGATGCCCCGCACCGCCCCCTCTCAGCCGCCTGGAGCACTGGGACGGCGGGAAGCGGAGTCGATGACGGAACTCGGACGCAGACGCAGCTGCCACGCGCTCCGAATATAATCCCTTCACAATTTTCAAAGTTTCAATGTAAAAACAAAGGGGAAAACTATTCCACGCGGACGAAGTCGCGAGCACAGCTAGTAAAAAATAAGGTGAAATTCACTTACTGTGTAATTGTTGAAGAGGGGTTTTGTTGGTGCGGCCACCACCGGAGGGGAAGGGTCCTTTTTGTCCCTGAAATAAAGCACACTGTTCAGCGCCTCTTATAAGCGGGGCAGTGAAATATTTTCGATAGATGGTACCTAAATCATGCCAAAATATTCTCACCTGTCAAAACGTTTGCCTTCGGTATCTGAAACAAATAAATAATTTATGTTAATGTAATATCTTATTGCTTAACAAGTATGTATGTAACTCTAAATAAAGTAAGACATTTATTTATTGAATTCTTGTGTTTTTAAAACTGAATGAATTACTATACTCACTTGATTTGTGGAGGGACTCGATCAGACCAGTGTCCACTACCTCTTCAAATGAAGGACCAATTTTTTCAGAAAAATGGTACCCTTTATATATCCACTGATGGATTAAATCTCTGAAACAAGAAGAAGCTCTATATAGACAAAAACATAAAAGCACGATTTATATTATCGCATTATGTACATACTATAAATAACAGATAAAAAAAACCAGCTAAATTGTATGTTGAAAACACGAGTCTGAGCTATGTAAATTAATGCAAAAATTAAACTTAACTATAATAAAAAATATAAATTTCTTGGCAGTTCTAAATTTACTTCAGTCCTAAGAATCATACATTATGCATCATTTGATGATCTTAATAAATAAATAAATAAAAAAAATGATACATATGATGAAATCTCATGAAGTCTTTTAGTCGACTCCATCAACACCCAAAAACTGACTCCTGAACCATGGGTCGTTCGAATCCCACCCAAGACAAACATTCGTGTGACGAAAAATTGTGTTTGTTCCGTATATTTGTGGAACCTTCTGATATGCATAACAGAAGTGCTTAAGCTACTTAAAAGTGCTTAAAATACTTACATTATTTTTGTACGTATTTTAGATTTAAAAAAAAATATTGGACACGTATTTTTTGTTTCTTCGATTGAACAAAAAATACAAAGATACAAGGCATTAAAATTTAAGGGTTGGACGTCACATTTTAGCGGGCTATATCTTATTGGACCTCTTTTTGATCTAATCTAGAAATAAAAAAATACGTGTCTCTTATTTGTAAATAATTATAATCTAAAATAAATAATAAATAACCCAAGACATGCCACACTGCGCCACCTAGCCCCAAACTAAGCCGAAGCTTGTACTATGGGTACTAGACAACTGATAAACTTACTTAGATACATTTTTTTTTTAAATAAATACATATTATACATAGAAAACACCCAGACCAATACAAACAGACATGTTCATGAACACAAATGTTTGTACTGTGCGGGAATCGAACCCACGACCCTTGGCTCAGAGGGCAGAGGTCACTACCAAATGAGCCACCGAGCCTGCCTGCCTGCCTGAAAAGACGGATAATGATTTTTTTTACGACAACAAGCCTATTATGTCTGGATAGTATTTTTTTTATTTTTATTAGTGAATGGGTAGCGCTTGACCTCAACTAGCCTGATGTTAAGCGATGTTGAGGCCTAAGATGAAGCGCGCTTACCCATCAGAAACCGATTCACTCTCGCCTTGAAAATCTGAAGATTATATTCCTCGGGGAACACGGACTCCGGCAAAGAGTTCCACAGTTTAGTATTTGTACACTTGTGCGCCTCACCTGTCCCTCTCGTACTCCTCCTTGTCGATGTTGACGGGCTTGAGCTGGCCGTACGTGTCCACGATGCGCTGCGTCAGCCGGTTGATGATCACGTTCACGCCCTCGCGGTAGATGTTCTGCGAGCGGTACGGAGACAGCAGCAGCACCGCCTTGGTGTAGTGCAGCGACTGGAAATTAAACGATGTAATATAACAAACTAGCTGTGCTCGCGACTTCGTCCGCGTGGAATAGTTATTTTTTCCCCGTTTTTTTTTTACATTTTCCATTATTTCTTCGCTCCTAATAGTTGCAGCGTGATGTTATATAGCCTAAAGCCTTCCTCGATAAATGGTCTATTCAACACAAAAAGAATTTTTCAATTCGGACCAGTAGTTCCTGAGATTAGCGCGTTCAAACAAACAAACTCTTCAGCTTTATAATATTAGTTAAGATTAAGATTTGTATTGTTGTCCGGCGCCCAAAAGGACACACCCCGCCTCCCCTACCCCTCTGTTTCGGAGGTGGAGCACGGGAGTGCCTAGCCGGGCTGTAGTTTAAGCATAAGCACCCCGTAGGCCGTCCTAGGAATTGCTGGGCGGATAGAGTCGGAAAGAATTTGCGTGAGCTCCGTAAAACTATGGTGGCTCTTATTATTGGAGGTCAAGACTCAGATTGGGTCACTGCTCCATTCTCGAAAACTCATTTGTTTAAATAAACATGTCTCTTTGTATTGGTCTAGGTGTGTACTATGTATAATTCGTATTTATTTACAAAATAAAATCAATTTAAGTTTATCAGTTATCTAGTATGGGTACTAGTATGGCGACAAACTAAGCCGAAGGTTGCACTCACCAGGTAGTTGTACCGGTGCCAGAAGCAGGTGAGGTGGTTGATGATGGTGCGCGGGTGGCCCTGCTTGTGGCACAGCGTGCACATGTACGACGGCTCGTAGTGCGCCTGCTCCGGCGGGTGCTCCACCAGGTACTCGACGCCCACCAGCGGCGCCCTGCCAGACAAAACGGAGTGGTCACACTAAGGCTCTCCCCGCATACATTCAGAATTCCGATAAGGAGTTCTGATTAGAAATTGACATCGCAACAAAAATGATTTTGAGAGCTTTGTACGTAAGTAGAGCATTTTTGTTGCGAATATGTATTTCTATTCGGAATTCCGAATGCATGCGTGGTATGATTATCTGTGGATTCCTTTGCCTGTCCGAAAAAACGTAAGATGTCAACGGAGTGCCTTATGGCAAGTGTCAGAAAATAAATGGCCGACTAATTAGTAACCTGCATTATTATTTGCTCTCCCAGTAAATATATATCAACTGGCGACGAATTAAAGAATAAACACGCGTAAAATAAGTGAAAATGAGTTCAAGTAAAATTTTGGGCAATATTAGTGTTTTCGATCACGAGACCCAAGAATGGGAAATATTTTACGGACGCCTGCAATTGTTCCTCAAATTAAATAATATTAAGCAGGAGAGCAAATGTGCTATGCTATTAACACATTTGTCGGACGGTACATATAGATTGGCAAGGAATCTTGTGCATCCCCGTGAATTAGATAAAGTGGATTACGAGGACCTGATTGTCGCACTCAACGGCCATTTTAAACCGCGGCGATGTACCTTCGCCGACCGAGCAAAGTTTTATGAGGCGACAAGAGCTCCAGGTGAAAGCCTCGAGGGGTGGGCTGCCCGCATAAGGGGTCTCGCTATATATTGCGAGTTTGGCAGCGCACTCGAAGACCAATTGCGAGATAGATTCGTGCTGGGATTGAACGCGGGAAACGAGCGCAACAGGCTGTTCGAGATGGACGCGACCACGTTGACGCTGAGCAAGGCGCTGGAGGCGGCGCAGCAGGTCGAGAGTGCGGCCGCGGCGCGCGCCAACGCGGCGGCGAGCTCGTCCGCGCTACTCATCAAACAAGAACCGGTGTACCGCTTCGGCGGCGGCCGAGGCGCCGGCGGCGGCGGCGCGCGCGGTGGCGTTGGCGGCGCGTACGGCCGCGACGGAGATCGGCGATGCACGGTATGCGGGCTTCGGAACCATGAAGCGGCGGATTGCCGTTATAAAGACTATCGTTGTCGTGGATGTGGTGTGAAGGGCCATTTAAAGAAAGTGTGCAGTGTAAAGAAATATTCCACCGCACGTGTGCATAACGTCGCGATGGAACCACCGGTTACGGACGAGGAAGAGGGTCAAGACTGTAAGGAGTGTGATCTTTTTAACTTAAGGTATGTTAATCGTTCTCCCCTCATGTTAGATGTAGTGGTAAATAGAGTTAAAGTACAGATGGAATTAGATTCTGGTTCGGGATTGACGGTTATTAACGAAAAATTGTATAGAGACTGTTTTTCAAAGAATAAACTTACACAGGAGGCTCTCAAAATGTGCTTATATGATGGGCATAAAATTTCGCCCCTAGGGTATTTTATGGCCGAAGTTTTATATTGCAACATACGCCATAACCTCAAAATTTATGTTATAAAAAATGGCGGACCGCCTTTATTAGGGCGAGATTTTATGACCAAATTTGAATTCTGTTTTACATCTGTAAATAATCTACAATTGTCTGAATGTAGGAGTGAGGTGCAGCGATTACTCCAAGATCATTCTAATCTTTTCTCGGAAGAGTTAGGAAAATTTAATAAATATGAGGTAGAATTACAATTGAAAGAAAACTGTCAACCGAAATTCTTTAAAGCGCGCCCTATTCCATTTGCATTGAAAAACAAGGTTGATGAAGAACTTGATAGATTGGTTCGGTTAGGTATTCTCGTTCCCGTTAAATGTTCGAAATATGCAACGCCCATCGTTCCTGTGTTAAAGGATAACGGCAAAGTTAAAATTGCTGGCGATTTTTCAGTGACCTTGAATAGGGATTTGAACATAGATAAATACCCATTGCCGCATATTGACGAGGTGTTCGCTAAGTTAGGTGGGGGGGAACATTATACAAAAATAGACCTTAGCAACGCATATAACCAATTTTCCTTGTCAGAGTCATCACAGGAGCTTACTACAATCAATACACCTAAAGGTTTATTTAAATATACACGTCTCGTGTACGGTCTAGCGAATGCTCCAGCCATATTCCAAAGGGCAATGGAGTCCTTACTCTCTGGTATAGAGGGAGTTAGCTGTTGGCTCGACGATATTTGTATAACGGCCCCAACACGAAGTCTGCACCTAAGTAGGCTACGAGAGGTCCTAAGTAGATTAGCCGAGGCAGGCCTAAAGTTACAGAAGGATAAATGTTCATTTTTTCAGGATAATGTAACCTATTTAGGGTATGTAATTAGTAAAGAGGGGTTACGAACGTCTAAAGAAAAAGTAGAAGCAATATTAAAAGCTCCCAGTCCGACCAATGTTACAGAGGTAAAAAGGTTTCTAGGTGTAGTGAATTACTACCGTAATTTTGTACCTAACGCTTCTATGATACTGAACCCATTGCATGAATTATTACGCGGAGATGCAAAATGGATATGGGGCAATAGGCAGCAACAAGCATTCTTGTCTATCAAACAGGAATTAGCATCTGACCGAGTGCTGGCTCACTTCGAGCCACAGGCGCAGCTGGTTCTGTCGGTGGACGCAGGCCCGGCGGGGCTGGGTGCGGTGCTGGCGCAGGTGGATCTGAATGGACTCGAACGACCTATAGCTTTTGCTTCCAGGTCCCTATCGGCCAGTGAGAGGAATTATAGTCAAATCCAAAAGGAAGCGACGGCTATAATATTTGGAGTTAAAAGGTTCCACCAGTACCTTTACGGCCGCTGTGATCCGTTTATATTAAAAACAGATCATCGCCCACTCATTACTATATTTGGTAAAAGGAATGGCATTTCGGTAATGACAGCTTCACGTTTGCAAAGATACGCAATTATATTGTCAGCTTATAACTATGTGGTAAATTATGTACCTAGCTCTAAAAATATAGTTGCAGACTATTTCTCACGCTCTCCATTACCCGATACATTCAGTGGTAGAGAAGAAGAAAGTGAATTATTGTACTTAAATTTTTTAGACACGAAAACATTTCCTGTGTCATTTAACGATATTAAGAATGCATCTAGTAATGATAATGTGCTTCAAACGGTTATGAAGTACATGTCCCATGGGTGGCCTCGGAAGATTACATGTTCTCAAATATTACCATATTTCCAATGCAAAGTAGATTTAGAAGTGCAAGGTGGATGTTTGTTCCGAGGACACCGAATAGTTATTCCTTCAGTATATCGCAATCAACTCTTAAAAGAGTTGCATTCAGCTCATTTCGGCATTGTGAAAACTAAGAGTGCGGCTCGCAGTAGGATGTGGTGGCCGGGAATCGACAGCGACATCGAGCGGTTTGTCGAATCGTGCGCATCGTGCGCCGCGCTGCGCCGAGCGCCGCCGCGCGCCCCGCCCGCCCCGTGGCCGCGCCCCGCTGCGGCGTGGCAGCGAATTCACATTGACTATATGACCATCGGTCAACGAGAATACCTAATCGTAATAGACGCGTTTAGTAAATGGTTGGAATGCATCTATATGAACCGCGGCACCTCCACTCGTGAACTAATAGTTAAATTGAAACAACTGTTTTGTATATTTGGCATACCAAAAACATTAGTATCAGATAATGATGTTAAGATTAGTTCAGTGGAATTCGACACCTTTTGTGCAAGTAACGGCATACGCCATGTAACTTCTCCTATATATCACCCTGCCAGTAATGGACAGGCTGAAAACTCTGTAAAAACATGCAAAAAAATGCTTAAATGTATCTTAATGGAAAATTCCTCAATTGATTGCATCCAAGAACAACTTCTAGGTTTTTTGTTTGAATATAGAAACACTATTCATTGTGTGACGGGTGAAACACCTGCAAGGCTGATGTTGGGTCGTAATTTACGATCTCGCTTAGACTTAGTTTTACCAGAGATACGTGTGGAGGGAGACAATCAATTGATGAATGACCACTTGGAAGGAAGTAGGAATTTTGGTATAGGAGACTTAGTTAGGTTAAAATGGTTTATTGCTAGGAAGGAGAAATGGGTTCAAGGGAAGATACTTAATAAAATCGGAAGTAGAATGTATGAAGTTTATGTAAATGATTATGATGTGAAATGTAGACGACATGTAGATCAATTAATTAAGTATTCAGGTATATTGCCTGTGGATAACACTGCTCCATGTTCGCTAACTAATGTTTGTAATAAGGATACCAAAATACAATCTCCCTCATCTATAATTAGTAGACTCAGGCCTAGAACTAAACGTATGGATTTTACACAATTTCGTTAATGTAACTGTTATAATAAACAATGTATTCTGAATGTTATTTTTCTGTTTGTTGTCAGGATTTCGAATTAAAGGGGGAGAATTGGTATGATTATCTGTGGATTCCTTTGCCTGTCCGAAAAAACGTAAGATGTCAACGGAGTGCCTTATGGCAAGTGTCAGAAAATAAATGGCCGACTAATTAGTAACCTGCATTATTATTTGCTCTCCCAGTAAATATATATCAATGCGGAGAGCCTAAGGCTTCGGTCACGCAATCATTTCTCGCATTCAAATAAATAAATAAATAAAAATAAATAAAATTCAGAACTTGCCAGGCATCACTCCATCAGAGGACGTCCTACAACTACGTTTACCGAGAAGCGGTATAAACCACTCTTGAACTCGTTTACCCCAAACAAGTGTTGGTTCTGTGGCCGATATGGCGAGGCCACTTTCCTTTTGGCCTGCTAATACAATGAGCTATGTATGTAGATGACTTTGTTCTCCTCTGTCATATCACCTTTATTTCCTTTCACTACTATGGCGGGTACACATAGTCAAGCCAAAGAATCGTTCTTCGACATCCATTTTGAACATAACAATGCTACATTTTGGTGTCTCACTTGGTAGCACGAATTGGGGCGTTATTCTACCATGATGTCCTATAGTTTGCGCTGTGCATTGATAAGTCTTAGTAACTTATTATTTATTCTAATAAATACTGGTCATGTGTTGGTTGACTTACTTAATGTTATCCAATGAGTCTTGGATGTGACAGGCGACATTTCTGTACTTGTTATACTTCATGGCCAACTCAGACGAGTTGTTATGAAGATTCACTTCTTCAGCCATTTTCTGCAACACCTTCTCCGTGGCTGTAACGCAAGATAAAGATTATAATCTTGACTTGGTTTAATTATAAACTATAAACTTCGGTCACATGATTTTTTTTTAATTGCCTACATTTTATATTTTTTTCAAACAATCTCGCAGATCTGGAATATCTGATATGGAACTCTAGAGGACCGGTTATTATATAACATATTAAGGAATGAAGTCTTAGCAAAAGTTGTATAGTATGACTCTGTGATAGAGTAAAGAAAGTGTTATCATTGTCAGTCCAGGCAAATGAAATCGCAGCCACCAGCTACTGCATTGCTAGCACATAAGAAAGGATTTTTTCTATGTTGCAGATTGCATCGAATTGAGCTGCCCGTCCGGGGAAGGACCTCCACCCTATAGAATACCGCAGCCATCAGCAGGGTCTCCGGAGCTCGTGGGGGGTTAGGGTCGTGTGGGAAGCCATTATGTCGAGCTACTATAAAAAAAAAATTGCCCAATACTGAAGTGATTGGCGTTCTTAGGGAGTCCCAAGTTCAGCATTGGACGGCAATAGGCTGGTTGATAAATGTATTTAGTCTGTAACAGTGTTATAACCTGTATCTTTTCCTTTTTCCTTGGTGAGGCCTTTCTCACTCAGCACATAGGGATGCTCTTCGAAAATGCTCTGCGGCCACACATTTTTCATCGACAGTTTCGTTTTGTGCTTCTTCCCCGATATATGAGTCTGTAAAGAAGATAAGTGTTATGCGAAGCATGAAGAAATGAGTTTTAAGAAATAGATTGTTTAGGTCACAATACGGTAGACTAGACTCAAGTATTAAACACGATTGCCATCGCGGCGTATTATGTAGGCCGCTTTCGCCTAAAATGGACCATCCAGTCAAATTAGTTCAAGAAATTAACATCACGCAAAATAGGCATTCAGACGTCAAGTTGCGGAAAATGGCCCGTCCAAACTAACTTGATGAAATTTGCTCAGATCTGGGCGTTGAATACCCTAATCCATTCTATTCGTATGTAATGCCGTATAGCGATGTCCTTTTATAACATGCGTTTTATACCGGTAATACGATCAGTACGTATGCGGCTATGCGTATCAAGCACTAGGACAATGAATACACGGGGTCGAAGGGTCTGACAGTTTCAATTCGCGAGCTATCTTTAGTATCTATATTATTCTGCAGTTGTATGATTTTAAAACTTGTTGTATTTACCTGCAGAATGCTCTCCCCGCTGCAGACGGCAGCGCAGGGGTAGCAGAGATATATCCACTTGCCGGAGACGTCGCGCCCTCGGCGCTCGACCATGCACCGCGGACCTTCATTCTCTACCTTGATCTTCAAGCTGTTGAGATGATCTTGAAACTCTTGCTCCGCCTATAACACAACAATACATCACATTACAAAAAGCACCCTATATGATGCATTATAAAAAAAACGCAACGTCTTTTCAACAAATACGCAACGACAACTCCACGTTTAAAAACACCTAAAATCCGTTCGCCTAAAAATTAGGGGTACGCCGAAGTAAATAAAACAGACCCAAATAATTCCTTTATTTATTATTTTATTATTATTTTTAATAATTCGACTTACTGGTGTTATGTGTGGTTACTTACCATTTAGCTGGCACACGTAGTTTTTATTAAAAAACGTAGTGATAAATCATAGTTTATACAACGAAGTCCAACTTCGCTAGTTTAGAAAGAGGTGTGGATAAAAATATATCCATGCCACGAGTGTTTGCCCAACATTTATCTCAAACGGAGCTTAAGATAGACGAATGTTTTAGGGCACGTACGATACTTTAGTAAATGACGATACAAAAGCGGACGTAAGATTTAACTTTCGTATAGAAATATGCTAATGAAGCTCAAATATTTTGATAGTATTCTTATCACGATTCATTTATCACAATTCATTCATAACCGTTAGATTTTTTACTATCTATGTCTGTATACTGAAATATGTAGCACAGAACTGTCAAATAATATTTGCCTAAACTTCGATCTACCCCCATCTGTTTTGATTTCTCCAATAATTTTCAACTACGTTACACCCGCTCTAAAAATTACCTATTTGATCAAATTGCACGTTTTTTATTTCGTCGTGTCAAACCCTGTCAAATGAACATGATTCAACGTTCCGTCTGTTGCACGTTTGCAACCTCTTCTTTTTTTGGTCTAGTTTATTTGAATTAATTAAACGTGCATATTTTTCTTATTTTGTTAGTCGCAGCGACAACGGGCAAGTAGGTAACCGGTCAGTGTCGCCCCCGGCTGCCGATGAAGCGCTCACCCCAAGACCTCCAGAAACCCAACTCACCGGCAGAAACACGAACCGGAGGTCATTTGGCTGCGGTATTGTATAGGATGGAGATCCTTCCCCGGTCGGGCGGGTAAAATGTTCATATTTTCAATATAGTTAATAATTTTCAATATGAACATTTTTCAATTGTGTTTTCTATAAGAAACACTGAAGTTGTTGTTAAAAATTAAGTAAATCATCATCATCATCAAGGTTATAGCCGACTATAAGCTTCTCTTAATGATCTCCACACAATTTTGGATGGTATACTATACATAACGGGTGTCCCATCTAGCGTTTCGAATTTGAACTAACGATAATTTGACATTGGAGACGTCAACTGTCATCGGAGAAGTGTCACATATTTAGTAATAAGTCTGACATTTACGAAATGGGTCGCTATTCGCTTGAGGAAAGCTGGGAAATATTAAAAAATTATTTCCAAAGTGGTGAATCGCCAACGCAAACTGTGCGAAATTTGAAAAAAATATTTGCCAAAAAAGATTTGCCATCGGAGGCATATGTGCGGCAATTTGTGAATCGTGTGCGCGAAACTGGATCACTGTTGGATAAAACAACACGTAAACGTCCATTTCCAGCAAGGTCAACCGACGTTTGTTACGCCAACAAGCCAAGCACGATTGATGACTTGAAACATGAAATTGAAGTTGCCATTGCTGCCATAAGGCCGGAAACAATTGAAAATGTACTGAAAAATTGGACTGATCGAATAGGGTACTGCCAAGTAAGCTGTGGTGGACATTTGACCGAGATAATTTTTCACAAATAATGTCATGAATTATGCTTTCAAATAAATGTTTGATCATTGAAATCTATCGAGTCGTTCTTTTTTTATAGCCTTTTTAAATTCGAAATTTTCCGTGAGACACCCTTTACTTCTAGTAGTTGACATATGACTACATAATCTAAAAGTCGCTTTTGTTTTCTGTCCCTATGTATGCTTAAAAGTACGCAACGGATTTGAAAAATGGCCGTTGACATTGATCCCCTGAAGTTACCTGTTATAAGTTAAGATACTTTTCGTAGTCAATCCACTCGGCGAATAAAGCACATATGAAAAAATCCTATAGTATAATATTAAAAACACACCAAAATGGCAGTTTTTAATATTCTCGAAAGATGTAAAAACACGTGTCCAGATTAGAACTCCTTGAAAGTATTCGTGAACATTAGGTAACATAATTTTCCTTTCCAAATAAAATTAAGTACCTACCTATATTTATATTTATGCATTACTCAATAACAACAACATTCTTCGAAAACTTTGTATAACCATATGTTTGATAAAACATATTTTATGGTTATAAAAACTTTTTATAACCAAACGTGTCTCATGATAATATTCTCCTAAAACCAATGAAAGTACATTGGAGAGGAAAGTATTGTAAGCTAGATTAGTAAAACGACTTTTTTTTTAAAATGCTCTTTAAGCAACATTACGATTGAACATAAGTAATGTGGGATGTAAGGGAGCGGCCTATCATCATTTCGCTCCAAGCCAACCACACCTGCCCGTGGTGCATCCTGCCGAATAACAAACGAGGCGCTGGCAACCGACTGGTGGCAGTATAACCATCACAATTGAAGGCGAAGCTACACAGACCGATGACGGGCAGCAGCGTCACCGGAGCGAGAAGCTACGCCAACAGGGGCAGGCAACAAAAATGGGCAGCCGGGCCGGGCCCAGCGTGGCGATTATGGGTATATCCTCCAGACATTTGCCCTAAGTGGCGAACACCTAGAGAGGATGTCTAGCAGTGGACAGGAATAGGCTGATGATGATGCCACTATGTAGGATATGAAGGATATATGTATGTAGGTCTGTACGCCCTTAACCTCATAAGCCGGAGATTTCCAGACACAATAGTTTTAAGAAGTTGGATTCGAAATTGAGCATTCGGGTTTATGACACCTCTAAGAGTTAGTGATTGATCAAAAATGTAAACATTAAACAACATTGCACATCTACATTACTGGTCTACTCAAGACAAGGTGATTAAATGGGCCAGACAATGAGGGTTTCTTGAAAAAAAATAAGCCACCAGATGCCACCACATATGCATCAGGTCCAACTCTTGTGTGATCAGCTCATATTCACACACCACTGACGTTTACAATATAGCACTTGATCAATCGCGTGAACCGCGGGCTACATAACGCTAACTTTCGGACATTTAATTTTGGAACACCCTCATTTCGCACAAACCACTTGGTGAGATTACTAACGTTTTTCCTTGTACTACGAGTACCAGGTGATGAGAATAGAGGTGTCTCCCAGAAAGCCTATGCCCGAGAGAGTTTATAAAAGTTCATTTTCTATATTGACCCAGTTGATTCCAGGTCCCAGTATGGTTAGTCCACGCTTTAGGCCACACATTCTAACCATTGCGCTACCAAGGCCGCTGCTTAAGGACTGTGTTATGGGAATCAGATTTAACCAAATGTCTACAATATTATACATCTAATTAATTATCACAATGGCATGAAAGCAGTCACCACCAATTCAGATTTGATTATCCACTCAAATAAAATTTAAATAGGCGTCATTAATAAATAGGTGTTTACTAAGTTACTATAAGTAATTTATTTAAAATGTTTAAATGCACATTTTCATTAAATTGCTCACCATTATATTTGTATGTGTCATTATAATAGTCATCATTATTGTTTAAGCAAGTATGTGTTAGATGACAAATTATGATTTCTCATAATTTTAAAAATGTTAGCTTTAAAAAAGTACATTTTATCTTTTATTCCGTTTAAATCTGTGAGAATACACAATGACCACTATGTAGAGCTTTGCCATCAATACTGTACACGTGGAACTGTAAAAATGAGCGCCTAAACTTTTCTTTTATAGCTAATAAGTCTGGGCATCATATATTTTATTTTTGAAAAATGGAGTACATGATGCAGAAACACAAAAGCCCAGCTGAACTATAAGAGAAATTAAAATGGCCCCATGGCCAAAAAGCATTTTTAAATTAGAAGCTCTAGAACATCTGAACATTAAAATACATGAATGTAGGAATGATGTCTTTATAAAAAAAATTCAGTCTGAAGGGGATTTTCTGTAGACTTATAGAAATCAAAGGTCAGCTATGTGGTGTAGCGTAACAGGTAGTGTAGCAGGAGTAGTAATATTTAAGAACAAATGTACAACCTGATGAGCATGTCTTGCCCAAAAAAATCAAAGGTGTTGAAGTTGCAGGCACCAGCTATGTTTTAATAAGACCCTAAGAGAAGGTTAAAATGCACATACTTCTGTATCAAATCAGTTAAGCATAAAGGATAAAAATGTAGATGGACTAATGAAAAGTAAAGAATAAAGAGTATTTTTTGCTTTTATTGAGTAGAAAAGAAATGTCTAGTCTTCAAACAGGGATGCACCCAAAACTCATAAAATTGGTATTACTAAATTCCATATACTTTTTAATACAAACAGATTACAATTAAATTAACAAGCTCACTTGGATAAACGTTTATCAGGTCTGAAACATACATTGTTTAAATGTTTACCAATTTTATCAAATTCATTTCAAAACTAATTCAATTCTAATAATGTATGTACCATTTAAGTGAAACAGAATACAATGTAATAAACATTATATGACTGATAGGAAGTAATTGATAATTTGTTATAGCAATAAAACTAAATTTATATTTACAAATAAGATTAATATAAAATATCTGCAAAAATTAGAAATAACTGGAAGGCAATACTCCTAGTTCAAAGAGATTAATGTAATCTGGTTTATATTAAAATACATATTAAAATTTAGCAATAACATTAAATACTTTATTAACCCCATATAGTTCCCTTTTTCCATTATTAGTATACCCATATATTAAAAACTATCTACAATTACCTAGATAGTATTGATAATATGGCACTAATTGAAAATCACCCAAACTTGTTGTAATTTATTGCAATAAATAAATCCTTAAAAATATAGAAATATGAAAGTTTTATTTACCTTAGTACAATCTCCATCTTCTGGGCCATGCTTCTTAGGTGCTTCTAGAACAGTATCTTCATATCCCTCTGCCCCTGGAGGGCAGTCAGGGAGCTCCATCTTGAGGCACTACACTTGTTAGTTTATGACCAAAAAACGGTCATAAACTGTGTCACAAATGTAAAGCAAAACTTCTATCTTCAATTTCTTGCCGCTTGCCCAACTGGAATGTAAACCATAACTCTATCAATATTATAAGTTGAGCTTATTTGTAAAAATATTCAGGTAATGAATTACAAATGAATCAATACTTACACAGTTCAACTCCATGTTATACTTACGAAACAATCCATGCTATTTCTACTTAAGTTTATTTTAACAAACCTAAAACAACTTTTGTATCCATAACAAAAGTTGTGCAAATTTGTCAAAATGTGGCACTAATTCATTTCGAACTTAGAACTTGATGCCGAATCAATAACATATGACATGTACAATCTACATATAATTTGAAAAAATTATAGGTTTCTATTTTTGTATAATTGATTATTCAATCCTAAGAAAAGTCTGCTTATAAAATACCATCGCTGCAGATGTCATTCAGAAAAGTTGATATTGAGCTCTTTTCAGTTTTGAAACTTTGCTACAGAATTGATCAATGTATTACTAATATTCAAGTTTATAATCACACTTGACTACTCACTTATATCAGTTAACTGGGACAAACTCTAAAAATGAAACTAGGCAATATACATAAATTAAAGCCAAATTTATCATATTCCGATAAGTCTTGAAGTTTGCCTGTATAAATTTAAAACATTGCCTGAATTATAGGACAAATTTATGCTTGCCTTTTTTAATAAATTACATAAGGACCTATATCATAATATCATCATAATGAAATTTAAAGTAATCTAAAATCATAAATATACATTTCAATATAATCTAATTGTTTACTGTTGATGAATACTTGGAATAATGGGCAGTTACTTACAGAAAGATAAATTCGAGGCAAGTATTAAAGAATTCATAGAAGTTAGTAATAAAATAATAGGTGGATTTAAGATTTAGCCCTTTACATATACATATTTCCAAAATTAACTTTGGTATTAGTTAAAAAAAATACACAAAATGCTATTCTTTCTCGACAGACAACTACAGTACTTATCACCTTTACGTTAGCTGGCAATATGGACAATATAGGTTATATTTTTCGTTTTTTTACGATTCACTTTTTACTCATGATCCCTACAAAGAACCATCCGATAGATAAGAGTTACATCTTATAAACAGAATGTTGAGATCTTCACGATAGTTAGTTGGACAAAGATGAATGTACTCGCAAATAATCACTTCTACTAACCTGTTATGGAACCGTACAGCTTCAAAATACTAACACAACACCAGTTACAGGTAATTATAATATTTTTGCATTGTGAACTCCTAGAACGTTTAGCAACAGCAAATAAAACGATTAAATCATGAAAATGACGCTCACTCCACGGAACACCAAAATCGAGACAAGATGTCCGATGTCGTCTGGCTAGTCTGTTGTCAAGCTTCTGTCAACTTGACAGATCTATGGTATAAATCGTTTAGTTTTTATTGGTTTTTCTTGACTAATCAAAGATATCACTGTGTTCAGTCTGCCAAATCTATGTAATGCTATGATCAACGTAACGCTTAATCGATAATAATCTTTCGGTTGAATTCACTCGCGAAGATGAACCTACCAGTCATGGGCTAAGCGAATATTTATGTAATGTCGTCTCAGAAAGGTATTGCTGTATTGTTATCTGCGCTTAGTTTATCTTTGTAACAATTTTATGGAAATTAATATTATTATTAAGTACGAGCAGTCTCCTTTTGGATTTCATGGAAAGGTGTTAGCCTTCCCGGTCCTTTTGCGTAGTTACACAGGCCCAAAACGTAGCGGCCCCTTGAGAAAATTTAATATGTGTATCCCGGATCCGGCCGAACATTACTTCTGAGTGCCCCAAGATAACGCACTCAATAGTTATACCCGGCGAGTGCAGCACTATTGCGTTAAGATGGAAACTAAATCTGAGGCTATTGAAAGGGGTTCTTGTGGACAGGATATCTGGGCTAGGGGGTAATATAACGGTCACCTGCCATTTCAATATCTCACAAATTAAAATTTAGGGAAGCGGTAACTCGCCTGCCACTTTGTGGGAGCGCCGGCCATGATAATAAGGTACCATATTCAGTAATAACCTACCTTGTACGTTATATTGCAGTATCGATACCTGAAACTTAACGTTAAGTTTACGTTCCGGTAAAAATTACCGTTATAATTTATCGTTAAAATTTAGTATCGCTACCGACTTACCGGTAATTATTTTACCGGTAAAAAAAGTAACATTATGAATTAACGGTACTTACCGCTACATAGAATGTTAAATTGGTAACGTTACCAAGCCCTGGTGTAGGTACTACATATCTATATATATATAAAAGGAGAAACTGACTGACTGACATATCAACGCACAGCCCAAACGGCTAAACGTAGGCACTTGAAATTTGGAAGGGACGTAGCTTAGGTACCGTAGGGGTGCACTAAGAAAGGAATTCCCGAAATTCCCACGGGAACGGGAATTAGCGGGAAAATCCTTTTGTATGAAAAATCTAAACCGCTTAAGTTAGACGCTTGAAATTTGGCATGCAGGTACCTTAGTAAATATAAAGTTTAGTTATGGCTGTATTTTGAGAAATTCCCACGGGAACGGGAGTTAGCGGGAAAAAACTTTTGTATGTATAAATTTAAACACGCGGACGAAGTCGCGGGCAAAAGCTAGTCTACCTATAATAGTTTGATTCGAAATCAAATATATGTCGTCGTTATTGTACATTTTCTGGCCGACTTATATCAATATCAGCCTATCACAATCCACTGATGGACATTATAGGCCACTCCTGTTGTTCCCCAATTTGGGCAAACACCTGGTGGCTTTACCCATAATCGCCACGTTGGGTAGGCGGGGTGACGATAACGATCGCAGGGCGTAGCTCCTCGCTCCGGTGACGATGCTGCCCGTCATCGGCCTGAGGTACTTAATTACGCCTTCAATCGCGATGGTTATACCGCCACCAGTCGGTTGCCAGAACCTCGTTTGTTATCGAGCAGGATGCCTCACGCCCACGGGGCCCACGGGCATGTCACGGTGGCTTGGAATGAAAAGATTTACAGGTCACTAGGTTTACATCCCCAGACCCACTTAGGTAGGTTTGTTGCCTTACTACAAAATATATTTCCCTATCTCTAATCTTTTCACATAAAGGGAGATCGGTTTGCCACACTCATAGTCACAGGTCACAGAGTGAGAGTTATTCGATCCTTCGCCGTACCTACTTTGAAAAACGTTGGATTGAATGGAATAAAATAGTTAAGTATGTTTGTATACCTAGATTGTATTAATTAAAGACTAAAGTTGCATACAAACTTTCATCCCGTATTTGGATCTTTTCATGGCGTTTTTGCAATAAAACTGCCTAGCTAAGTCAGTATCAATAACATTCCCTGCATTAACAAACAAGGAATACTATTTAAAACTGGCCAAATTGGCGCACCTAGTGACTGACAGACGGACACGTATATATCTAAGTCGAAGAACCTACTTAAGATTGTAGATACCGTACGAACATGCCACGCATGGGTGTAAACCGATTCGCGGATCCTTCGTAAGTATAAATCGCGGAGGGCATTCACCGAAAACTGCGGGGTCTCAATGCTAATTAGACACGAAGATTAGCCTAAAGCGATTCCTGAGCCGGGCTGTGGTCAGCGAAGCGCGGTCACAACACTCACAACCGCTCGCACGATGCTGGCTGTCGGACGCGATCGGCGTGGCCCCTGCGCCGGCGCCCGGCTCCTCCCGCGCTTACTCTGCCTACACACACTCTACACTCTCGGCAGAACCGCCGACTACGGGGTCCCAATGGAAATAAAGCTGTGGGACCATGAACGAACACCCTTAGCACAAATGGTGGACATCACGAACGAGTTCGGACTGAAAATATTAGCGGAACACAATTTTTTAAACGACAACAACATTGCGTTCTCGCCGTACGGTCTTACGGGGATCCTGGTGGCACTGTACGAAGGGGTAGACGGTGAATCCTCATACCAGATCCAGCGGGGGATGCATCTGCCATGGAACAGGAACGTGATGAGGATAGGCTTTAGAGATATACATCGCACTTTAAAAGTAAGTTAACATTATTATATAATCTTCACAGTTTGTAATGAACACACCCTTAGATGGTTTTAAATAACATAGCAGTATAACTATCTGTTTATCTAGCAGTTATTTATTTGAAACATTAACTTTAGGATCTCTGACCACATATTAAATATTAATACATAGGTAATATTAATACCTGTGTAATCATAAAAGAGAATTCAAGAGAAGTTTCATGTTCTTGAAACTTTATCACTGAAATGAAAAGGTTTGGGGCAATTTAATTTTAAAATAATTACAGTCATTTATTATCTTAATTATGCTATCAGAAAGTATATCGGCAAATTTATAAAATCTTAGCAAAATACTAATTTAGAGATTGCTGATATGATGCCCAAAGAATGTCACACTATATGACCCGATGTGACCGCTTTCTAGCTGTGAACAATGACAGCCCAGCGATTGTTTTGATTAGTTGATCTGTAACTAAAATGCTTGAACTTTTTTGAAACGCAATCTGTTTAGGTAGGTACTTATTCACTTTTCCTTTCTATCTATAGTATTGTTACAAGCATCCAACAACATAGACGCTAATTAGGCATATGATATGTGGATGACATAAATAGGCGCTAATTAGGTAGGCAGGTACACTGGATTATAGAACTGATAATACCTATTAACAAATGCTTTCATGATTTCCTCAATAATTTTCAGACTTATTTTGTACCCGAAGAAGGATTTCTCGCCGGCTTAGCATTGAACAACGAGAACGTGACATTTAACGATAGTTACAAGAAAATTTTAAGGTTTTACGGCTTTGATCTTGAGAACGATCAGCTACCTACTCTTCCCCCCGGAAATGAAACAGCCCAAGGGCCCAATACTACAGGTATTCCTGAAAAAGGCGGAGAATCTACAACTATTTCTATGGCCGAAAACACGCCGGCCCCTACCACACCCCCTACAAGAGAGGAAACTACATCAAATCCGAATGCAGAAACTCTCAACGAGGTGGATATTCGTGGACCCACACCCACTATGAGTCCTACCACAGCAGCTAACGCTGAAAGTCCACTTGAGACAGAACCAGTACAAAGTACTGCTGCACCGGCCACTCAAGATATTCCTACAAGCCAAATTATGGATATCAGCACAACAATTTTAACAACTGTTATGGCTACAGAATCTAGTACAATGACAACAATGGAAAGTCCACCATCAGCTACAGTTGAAAATAGTGCGGGGGTAACAACGGATACTACAACCAGGGTTACGTCTGCACCTGATGAACCTACAGTGAACAATGAAGTCGACGATCTCACAACACGAGAAGAGGGTGCGCCCAATACTGCGGAAGCAACATCAGCAGATATGTCTACCATAACTACTACAACTGCTTCTACAAACGAAGAAGCCACTGAAGCTGCCATGACATCTTCTATAACAGAAACTGAACGGGCCACATCAACAACTGATGCAAGTACAGCGCCAGATTCAACTACAATGGCTAATGAAACCACACTAGAAACGCTACAGCGTCGCAAAAAATCTGTGGTAGATTTCATTTTCACAAATCCCCCATACATTGATGATTATTTAGTGTACAGATCGTACGACGTCGGCTTAGAATTACCGCTACCTAATTTTGATGAAAAAATGTTTCTCGCCAATGGACTCAGAAGCGTTCAGGTCAGTATTTTCATTGTATCTAGGTACCTACATCTAAGTACCTAATTTTATTTGTTTACATCGTGAGTTCTAATCAAATAAACTTCTGAAATTAAACTTCATGACTTGACAATAATTTCATAGTTGTAGGTCAACGGACGACACATCAATATTATGTAGGTAGACTGTCTTATCGAAACATGTGATAAGTCCTCAAATTTTGTTTTCTATCCCAAAGGTAACATACATGCACTACGACACAGTCCTGGAACACGCTTACCTGCCCCACTTGGAGGCAGCGGCTCTTCGCCTGCCGCTGGACAGCGAGCGATACTACCTGTTAGTGGTGCTTCCATCCAGGTCCGGAGCGACGGAGCTGGGCAGGTTGCTCTCGCGAATGGCTCGGGAGTCTGACCTGTCTGATGTGTACGCTGCGCTGAGACCGCGGCGCGTCCGGGCTGTCGTGCCCAGCTTTACGGTGAAGGGGCACGTGACGTTAACAACGGACTTGCAAAAGGTATGATACAAGTACAAGTGTACCTTCATCATCATCAGCCTATTGCAGTCCACTGCTGGACATAGGCCTGACCAGGTGTTCGCCACTTAGGTCAAACATCTCGACGATATACCCATAATCGCCACCCTGGGCAGGCGGGTTGGCGATTGCAGGGCGTAGCTTCTCGCTCCGGTGACGCTGCTGCCTGTCGGCCCGGGTATTTAGGGTATTTAGCTACGGCTTCAATTGTGATGTGAGGGTGACGTATACCGCCATCAGTTGGTTGCCATCGCCTCGTTTGTTATTCGACTGGATGCATCATGAGCAGGTGAAGTTGGCTTGGAGCGAAAAGGTAATAGGCCGCTCCCGTAATTACATCGCAAGTGTACTGTCTCTGAAATGGGACTTAACTTTTTCTACCCTTAGATTCTGCGCTTCCTGCTAGCCAGATCTGATCTGAGACATGAATTTCACATATTGCACCTACCTCCGATTGATTTCGGCCTTGCGAAAAGTGGGCATTATCAGTCCATCTTTTGATTCGGTTAGAGGTAGGTAAGTAGTTCTAAATAATTACTTCATCTACTTTTTGGAAAGAATTGGTCCAAGGTGGCAGTATTATTTTGATGTTTAGAACATTCCGAATAAGATAGGGATGGACGCTGACAACCCTGCGTACATTGAGGGATTTCTGAAAAAAAGAAATTCACCAGATGCCACCACATAATACAACGCAGTAGGTAGATCCAAGAAGGACTGCAGGCTACATAACGCCATCTATCGGATATTTTATTTTGAAACACCCTCACTGTGTCTTGCTGATATGTCCTTGTCGTCCACAGCTCGGCATCCGTGACGTGTTCGAGCCCAGGCAGCAGGACTTCACTCCAATGACGCGACAGCCTGGAGTCTACGTGCGTAGTATCGAGCAGGCAGTCTCGGTCGCCATTAGAAAATATCGCCCCGATGAACAGAAAAAGAATAGTAAGTATCTGACGCAAACTGATTTAGATCAATGTTTCCCAACCAGTTATCTGCAGAAGTGAAAAAATATAAGGCCCACGAATGCTTTGAAATTTTACAGGTGATCCATCATCACTATCGATTTATTTTCTTGAATTTACAGTAATGATACTTGCTAAACACAAAGAAATCAACATGGTTGCTCGACAAAAAATGATTGGGAACCACTGATTTAGATATTTGAAGGATAGGTACAAGTAGGTACATTTTAAAATTTATTAGTCATGCGTACATGAGCGAATATAGTGGAGGGATAACATCATTTATGTACGTACTACGTATGTAATAGGGATGTGTCCTATACAGAAAACGTTGATACTGCACCTATCTATCTATGTACTCACAATGCTTAATATTTAGTTAATGACAAAGTTATTATGGTCACCCAACAAAGGCAATGATTATTACTGCTTCCTTCCATTCTGCAATTACAAATTCATCACCAATGTTGGAATAGGTACCTACTTACTTACCTACCTATATATAGTCGTGTTGATATGATCACATCATTATGTAGGTTTAAAGTAGTAATGCCCAGACTTCCAGACACAATACAAGATAAAACAATGGGATTTGGATTTTAAAAGGACATTGGGCATTACGAGATGTATTATTTCGGGGAGCACGGCAGTGCCCCCGCCAAGTCGAGCGCGAAGCTTATCTTAAGTAACATAATGATGTCTAAGTAGGTACCTGGTGTATTATTTGGTAAGTAAGTAGTTAAAGCGTACCAAGCGATGTGTAGGTGCCTTAAATCTAAAGTGCGAAATTATAAAACAAAAGCTGGGAAGAACAAAGAAGCACTTATTTAAAGCCTTAAAGCGAACCGCCAAATAAACTGTTGGTTCCGCTGCGATCCAGTTAATTGCTTCCACGGGGCAAGTGGGCGGCAACGGCCACGCAGCGAGGGCCGCAGGCGCAGGTCGTCACGGCCGGCTGCCTCGCACCGGATAGATCCTTCGGTGACATTGATGCGCTCCCATAATAAACACCAAATTGATTTTGCACAATTAATTAAATTGACAACCGTGAAGGACGTGAACACACGTTATTAGGGTGACTAGCGCGCTACATACATTATGGGTAATCGCTTAATCCTATTACCTAATCTACGTAGCTGCTTCTGCCCACTATAAGTTCATTCGCGTTAAGAAAATAGTGACTGACAGGTCACTGACAGGCCACTAGCCAATTAAAACGCTAGAAATTATAATTTCTATAGTTAAAAAACAGCCTTTCAATTTCACAGGTAACCCTTTTGTATATTAAAAGTTATTAAAATGGCACACTGTAATCTTTGTTTGGTACCTAGTTGTTATTGCTTTACACATTGCTTTAATAATGGGACCGTTATCTCCTATGTACTAACATTCAAATTCTTGAATACAGAGTAAGTGATACATTTTGGTCTTAGGTTATATACCTACCTAGGTAATTCTTTGGAACTTAGTCGCCATTTTCGGGCATTGTAATATTATTAAAGATCGAAATTTTATGGCTTCATTACTTTCAGTTTATAGTGACATCTCTCATACCTACTATCTTCATTCATAGACCTTTCATGATCTATGTTGTAAATGTAACCCACAGATGTAACCTATTTTATACCTCCTCAACCCACCTTATTATCTAATTAAATAGGAATCCGGGCATCCGTAGTAAATAGCTTTAAATAATAGGTAGTAAGTTAATAATGTTAGAGTAATCAAATGGTGATGTTTTATAGGCCTCTAGCGCGAAGTCATGTGCTTCTTGTAACACTACGTATCAGACGTAATTGGGCGCGAAAACGACAATGCGGTCGAGTGCCCCCATTTTCCAGTGCAGATGGCGAGATAATCACTGCCAAAAGAATGCAAAATTGAAGTGCTAAGTCGAGTGCACGGCCCAGGGACTTCATTGTCTCTGCACGCAGGTGGCGCAAGCGCACACATGCGGTGACACGCGCATTTGAAGCCATTGATGCGCCGCGCGGCTCTCCGTTTTAGGTATCATTAAATGCATTAATTCGTATGCGATTTCATTCAATAACGACCTCTACGCAAATGATAATAAGACCGCATATCTATCCACTATCTACTATTACTATCAGCCGACCTGAATGCCTAATTGTGAGATGAAAATGATGATCCGTAAATACTATTTTTCAATTACGTAAACGAGTTTAACTGGAAAAATTACTGTATGATTGTTTCCTGTTGCTACAGTTGGCTTATTTTGTTTCAACCATTACGATAAGCATCGGTCATATTCAAATTGCAAGGACGTTTTTATGAAACAATATACCTACCTACCATAAGGAACGTACAAACGCTGTCTAATTCGTATTACACGTTATAGTTTTTCAACTCGAAATGGATAACCATTGGACCAGTGTGGCGTAACAAGTGGCAGGCAGAGCGGGAATAACGTCGAACGAAGGTCCTTACACCCAAGAACCTATATATGTAAAATATAGGCAAATATGTATTCATGATTGATAGTATTCATACAGAATAGGAGACGATTGGCCACCAGCTACATACATCGATTTTCTTTTTTATTTGAAACAGACGACCACAGGAAATTGCTTAGGGGCTGCGCAGACGACAGACTTTTTGTGCGATAGAGTCTGCGTCTGAGACATTTAAAAAGAGCGTCTGGGTTTTCCGACAAAATGATCGAAGATATAGGTACGTCGTGTGCGTTGAGTCTCTGAAATACCTATCCGCGACGGATTTTTGCGCGTCGTGTGCGTTACTGCATTGCAAAAAAGTGCGTCACGGATAGTCTGTCGTTACCTACTGGGATTTGATAGTGTATCGTCTAATACCACAACCGAACATTTAATAATATACATATTGACATGACCCATTAAAGTGCCAAATTTAATTTCTTACAGGATACGTCACAAATCGCCAGCCGGTAACATTCACCGCTACATACCCGTTCCTCTATTTCGTAATGGACGCTAGCATCCACGTATCTCTAATGGCTGGGAAAATGGTTGATCCTCTCAATACAAGAATATTATAATAGTAAACAACGTTGTTTCATTTGTAAACGTTTGTCCTGGGTGGGGTTCGAACCCACGACTCTTGGTACAAAAAGCAGGATCACCCCCAAGCGTGTTTTAGATACGCTTGGTATTTGCCGCAAACAGCGACACACCAAAGTTCCAAAAGCAACCCAGTGCCAGTGTAACATAGTGAAACAGGCATCCTCAAGTATGGCTAGCACGTGGCGATCGTGCTAGCCATCCTAGACGATGCCTGTTGATACTTGCTTGAGGATGCTTGATTGGCAAATATGGCGGACAATGAGCTTATTGGAATTTAAAATAAAAAAATTATGTTATGTAGGTACCTAACCCTTAACCAGAAAATAAATAGATGATCAAAAACGAAATAAAAAACCATTAAAAAATCTGCAACATCTCGTTTTTTTGACGAAATACCTTCGTAAGAAACATCGACGCCAACTTCTTCTGGTAACATGTTCTTGTAGTTCACTGTAGGCCAAGCATCTGGCTAATGTAAAAATCCTATTGTATCGAGCTACCCTAAGCTAAACTTGATTGAATTTTAAATAAATAAAAGATGATTTACGTTTTTTTAATTTTATTTATAACTTTACACCTTTACTTAGCCCTCTTGGATTTGATCTTTCTTAGATAGAACTCCAACTCCTTGCCTTCTAGCACGTAGCCATCAGCACGGCCGCACTGGCCGGGCCGACTCGCCACACATGCTATAAAACAAAACATTCTAATTAATAAAGTAAAATATGTAAAAAAAGAACAATAATTTAAACAAATAACAGTATTCAGAGTAACTATGACAGTTGAATCATGTAACTGCAAGATTGTTCCCAAAACGGTTCCAATCTATGAAGCAGCCTCAAAACTTCTCGATATCATCATAAAAGTTCACTTTACATTTAAATACAAACTAATTTTGCCAAATTTTATTCATAACTGTTTTATCTAGAAAACAGAAATATGATGATGATATACAATTTTAACACATTAACTCACCCAACAAACGTCCAGTATGGAATTGCTCCTCAAGAGCAGCTTCAACCTTGGAGAGGCGCTGTCTTGACAAGTACTTCTTAGCAGTCTTCTTGCTACGCTTCTTGTTGATGATGGCCTCCTCAGCCTCCGTCTGGAAAACATCAAACACATTTGTTATAATCTTGCAAACTATAGGCACTTGCAAAAATCCTAAATAAATAATTGCTATTTATCAGATTCAATGATAATATAATCACTGTCAAAGTTCATATGACACGCAAAGATTTTAATCATTTAGTGACAATACTCAAAACTAGATGTTCAGTAAATAGGGTAAAATTTTTTTACACCAGTTCTTATCAACTGTACACAATGGGGGTGTAAATATTCAATAAATGGTGTTATCTAGATCTGCGGTCCATCTATCATATGATTGGTCAGTTTCTACGTAATTCTGAGTGCTATGTCAAAATGAGCCAATCACATAACAGTTGGACCTGCGTTTTATGTAGTGCCATCTGGCGGATTTTTTTTCTGAAAACCCTTATTAGATAAAATTGTCATTAACATGTATGTCTTGTATTGCTTGTAGAGCAGTGTAGTGGCTTTCCTTTGGCAAATCAATTATATTTAGACCAGGACAGATGACAAATGACTGGGGCTTCTCAAAGAATACTCGAAAACATAAATAAAAAGTTTGTTTTTATGAATGTTTACCTAAAGCAACTAAACAGTATAATAAAAATAACAAACTAGCTGGACTGGATGATATTATTGAGAGGACATAATAATGTGTTACTTACCAACTTGGCTCCCTTCTTCCTGCCAAGAGGCAGAAGGTAGTGGGACTCATACCACTGCCTGAATGGTGTAGCATCCACAACAACAATGGCATTCTTCACCAGAGTTTTGGTGCGCACCAACTCATTGTTAGATGCGTTGTACACAACATCGATGATGCGGGACTTGCGGGTGGCACCTGAAAAAGTATTTGGAATAAATCAGTATTGGTCCAGAGAGACTAATGATGATAATAATGATAGATCAAAAAGTATAATAATAGTGTATCAAATTTCAGCAAAGATGGTAAGGATATATTTGTAAACTTACATTCAGATCCCCATGAAAAGTTTCCAGTATCCAAACGCAGAGCTCGGTACTTGGTGTTACCACCGCGCGAGCGCACTAAGTGGATACGTTGTGGGCCAAGCTGAAACAAAATAATCGTACAGCAATTAAATTACGCGCTATTGTAACATTCCACATGTGCGACTATTATAGATTGTACAGACAAACGATGACTTCTGAACGTCTATAAAAGTTAGCCGATTTCGAGGTTAGGAACTCACTTTTGTGTTTGCAGCTGGGCGACCTAACTCGTACTTCCTCTTCTTGCGGATGGGCGCGCGTTTGCCGCCCGTAGCCCTCCGCTTATGCCAATGGTCACGACTGATACCTGTACAGATTTACAACCATGATTCCTTTCAGAATTCCGACTTCGACAACATTTGTCACTCACTAACATTATGATCTAGACAAACAAGAAATAATATTTTAAGGCCATTAGAACAACAAGGCACTTGCGAAAACCAATATTGATTACTAAAAACACTGGATACATTTAATGATACAAAACGATTTAAAAGCACGAACAAAATCTTTACTCACCCATCTTGACTGGGTCGCAAAAGAAAAGGTTTGTTTGACAGATGGAACTACTATACCTCTACCTCTGTAGTCTATGGTTTGTAGTCTGGTGGGACTGAATTATTTGCTATCAAACGGGCTTTTTACTAAAATCCGTTATTATGTCGCAAAGATGAGAATAAATGTATTTTCTTCGAAAGTTTTTGTAATATATTGCTATTATTAAGTAATCTTTCGAAGACATTAATTTTCTCTGTACGAACGGAAAGCAAAGGATCGCTATAAAGGGCGCCCTTTTCAAATATTATAATCTTCACTTTACTCGAATCTGCTTAAATATTATAGTAAACCATAATTGAGCTTAAAACAACCACACAATTTGCACTTATGTTAAATAAGCAAACTACAGATTTTCTTACAATATTTGAAAATATGACTCAAATACACGAAATGAGCAATCCTAAAAAACAAAAGACTTCGGATTTTAATTTATGTCAATTTTCAAATTAGAACTTTCTCTAAAAAGATTGCATATCCTACTATAATATTAAAGTTTGTTTAGATGGATAGATGGATGGATGTTTGTTCCTCTTTCACGCATTAATTACTGAACGGATTTTAATGAAACTTTACAGTAATATAGCTTATACATTGGAATAACATATAGGCTATGTTTTATACAAATATTCACGCGGGCAAAGCCGCGGGCAGCAGCTAGTACTTAATAATATGCACAAAAATTCACGTAGTACTTGATACTTCTATGCAAAAATCAGATCATTAATTTCAATTTTATTATAGCAGTAATTGAATTTAAAATAAAACGAAGTAAATATGTCAATGACATAAATGGTTTCATTATTAATATACAAAGTTACCGGCTAGGCGCTACAACATAAAACTCTTCTACACGCATGCTAAGTTGCGGTATCACGCGAAATGCCTACTTAGGGGCAGCGCAGACGACAGACTATCCGTGACGCACTTTTTAGTCTTTGATGCAATTATATGCAGTAACGCACACGACACGCAAAAATCTGTCGCGGATATTTCACAGACTCAACGCATATCTTCGATCATTCTATCGGCAGAGCTGTAGGGACCTAGATGCTCTTTTTAAATGCGCAGACTATCGCACAAAAAGTCTGTCGTCTGAGCAGCCCCTAAAAGTGGAAGCACTTCTTCCCAGCTAAGCGATCGTAAGCGGTTCCTGTGCATGGATCACGTAGCTCGGACGAAAAACTTCCATTTGTCATGGGGACACGTCTTGTTTCTACTTAGATATGCATGGTGTTTTATGGAATTTCTTTGCTTAAAAAATGCCAACATCACGATGTATGGACAACGTAGCTAGTATATTTGTAACTTGATTTATACCTACATGTACATCTCGATGTTGACACATTAATGCAACATCAGGTCTTTTGTCATCATTCCTGAAAAGGTTGCCGAGTTTCAACGCGGCTGGATCAGAGGCGGTGGCAGATCGGTAAAAGTGTTATTAACAGTGTCGGTTGTGAGTTAAACAAGGTTATATAATTTACTGTGGTGAATAGGTAAATCAGGCTTTGGGTCACGTGGAACTGGGTAGTAGGCATTTCCAGATGAAGACCTGGCGAGCGATGCTCGCATTCTGCGTGAGGCCGCAGCAGACGCCCCCGCTCTACGCCGCCCCCGGCGCGGCCTGGGCAACGCATCGTATGCCCTCTGAGCCTCTCCTTCGTGCCCCGTGTGGTAAGCGTGGTAGCACGAACCACTCAATGGGGCGTGACGGTGTAATGTGTGAAGCCACACCGTTGCACGAGGTCCTCCCGAGGAGCAATCAATCGCTCCCCGGAAGCCGGGGGTAGGGGTATATGCCCTCTCCGGACTCCCCGAGGAGTGGCGGCAGCTCGTTATATGCGGCTGGCCAGAGCAGGCAGGGATATGGCCGTATGCAAATTGCTGCCCACTGGCGACACAGGGGGATTTAGTGCGCCCTCCCATTACGGGGTGTGTGAGTCCCACACACGACGCTGACTTTCCCACCACGCTTACTGAGTGCTAATGTATCTGGTTTTAAATACTTAAACCCGGCGTGCAGTGCCCTGAATATCGGGTGGTGTAATAAGCCTTTTAGCTATACACAGTTTTAAAAAGTATTTCCGATATGTATACTGTCTATGGTTCTGACAATAATTAGTCTGTGGCGGTGGGTGACATTTTTGTTTGACAGGCGGCCGCCGGATTTCGTTCGCTTCGCGTTCCTTTTGGTTATTTTGTGTTGTGTGATTGGAAACTGGGATAAATTCCTGGCAGTAATACAATTAAATTGAACATTCATTGTATTAAGATTCTCTAGACGGGAAAAGCATCTCATTTGCTTTATACAATAGATGTTAAATCTTTTCTAAATACAATGTCGACCGATTTCTACATTCGTTACTACGTTGGACACAAGGGAAAGTTTGGTCATGAATTTTTAGAATTTGAATTTCGGCCTGATGGTAAACTTCGTTACGCTAATAATTCCAACTACAAGAACGATACCATGATTCGTAAAGAAGCGTATGTACATCCTTGTGTGATGGAGGAATTGAAACGAGTTATAATGGATTCTGAAATAATGCATGAAGATGATCGCTTGTGGCCACAACCTGATCGCGTTGGAAGACAGGTACCTACTCAAATAAGTTCACATTTATATTTGCAGAAAGAATGTATTTATATTAACATAGCAGATTCAAAGTTTGTAAGCAAGGGTGCTGTCAGAAAAGATTTAAAAATGATTGTTATGCATCAAAGTTATATCAGTCTAATCTTTAAACTTTTACAGGAGTTGGAGATAGTGATTGGAGAGGAACACATTTCATTCACAACATCGAAAACTGGATCATTGGTGGATGTCAACCAGTCTCGTGATCCTGAGGGGCTACGCTGCTTTTACTATCTGGTCCAAGATCTCAAGTGCTTAGTGTTTTCCCTAATTGGTCTTCACTTTAAGATTAAGCCTATATAAGAATAATTATAAGTTTTAATTTGAAATAAAATAATTTTTCACCTGCTCCATTTATTATTTTCTTTAAGTATGAAGATATATCTTACTAATGTTACAAAAAGGGCAGCTTGTTTGGATATTAGTTACTCCTTCACATTGTAGTCCTCAACAAAAAAGAAAATAGTGAGATAGGAAAGGGTGATTTTCCTCAAAATAAATGCACTGACAATGAAAGGCAATGGCACTGAAAACACCAACCACCAAATCTCTATTGTCGTCTCTCTAGTACCATTTGATAAATGGGGGCCTGCCCCAGAAGAACACCACACCCTGAGACACATGATGAGGATGTTTCAATCAAAATGAAACATCTGATAGATGGCAATAAATCGCCCTGCGGTCCAGCTATCATTTGATTGGTCAGTTGTTGTTGTTATGTATTGTAAATGTCAGTTCCATGTCTAAATTAACCAATCATGTAACAGTTGGATGTGCCGCTTATGTGTTGCCATCTAGTGGATTTCTTTTTTCATAAACCCCTCATTGACCCAATGGGAAATTGAACCCTGAACCTAAGCCGAATGAGCCTAAGCTCATTGCGACGGCGAGAACGTCAAGATGAACACATAAAGTCTTGGGATATCCAGGCCAGTGTCAGAAAAATTGTGTAAATAAAGTTTAAATCAAACACCATGTACAGTCAGCATCAGATATACCTACTATGGAAGAACTTATGGTACTCAAAGAGATGCCATTGCTTGATGACCTAAATATCTGAATATCGAAACTTTCCAAATCTCAAAATGCAATATATTAATCTAAGCAAGCAGTATAATAGATTTACACATACAAATAGATAACTTTTTATAAATTATCTCAATAAGGGTAGGGTAGTGAGGTAGGGAATAGCGCGAATCTTCGCTTGAATTGAGCCGCCCCCGTCCGGGGAAGGACCTGCACGGGCTATAGAATACCGCAGCCAAATGACCTCCGGGACGTGTTTCTGCCGGTGAGTAGGTTAGGTAGGAAACTCGTGGGGGGTTAGGGTTGGGCCGGCATGGCGGTGGCAACTCACCAGTTACTTGCCCGTTGTCACAGCGACTTAGGCTTCCCTTTCGCTTTCCATCAGGCGTAGGGAAGCCATTATGTCGAGATACTATTAAAAAAAACGTTAGTGTATCAGCATAATAACGTTATCTCGATAAAGTACCTATTATGGTAGGTACATTATGTTATGATGTATGTAGGTAGGTACTGTATCGATGATCGAGAGAAATCTTTCAAACAGTTTGGTTACTTAGACACTTAATATGATTACCTTGACTGTTTCGATTATTATGTCGGTTTACGTACCTACTTATTTATATAAATATATTTATTGTAGCGTGGCATGTCATGGGTTATTACCCATGACATGCCACGCTGGGCAACACATCTAGCTCCAAACTAAGCCGAAACTTGTACTATGGGTAGGTACTAGACAACTGTAACCTTACTTAGTTTTATTTTGTCAATAAATACATTTAAACATAGTAAACACCCAGACCAAAACAAACAGACATGTCATGTTCATGAACACAAATGTTTTTACTGTGCGGTAATCGAACCCACGACACTTGGCTCAAAAGGTCACTACCAAATGAATGAGTCATCGAGCCAGTCAATATTTTGTGATGCTGACTGTACATGTCGCAGTCATTCATCTAGTTAAATTAGCCAGCCAACTTATAGGCCGTCCAATAAACGCCGGTCTCCAATTAGTCGATGTAATGTAACTATAGTAACATTTGGCAACTTGACATTATGTTAATTAGATAATTTTGTCCATCAGATTAAAAAGGTTTAAGTTTAGATAAAATGTTTATTTAATCAGGTTTTTGTACTTTCCGACACATTTTTCATTTGTTTACTACCTACCTCTTACTATTATTTGGGGGCACAGTTACTAGTTAGGCTAACAGCACTAGAAGATAAAAAATAGATTTTAATAGTTTTCCTTTTTACAGTATTCATTTATTAATATTATTATTTAGATCTATCAGCAAATTTAATTTATACCTACTACACGACAAATAAAGCGTATGACGGAACGTTCATTGTATTTATGTATTTGTGTTTATAGTATAGCTTTGCGCGTTGCGCGCGCATAGCATCTGCCGGACCGACCGATTATGGCGGACGGGGAGTGAAGAATGATTGTCGTCTTTTTTAAATCAGAAAGGATCGACATTAGCCAATGGCATAAACCGGGTTTTTTGTAAAAATTGTACATTGTAAATAGTTCTGTGTACATATAGTAATTATATTTGTGCTCGTTTTGTTTAGAAATTGTGTGAATAGTGTATTATTTTGAGTGTTTATTCAGTTAAAATTTGGACGCCGACAAATAGCTAAACCTTGATGTTAGTACACTGGAAAACCAAACATAACTTCTAAATTTGAAAATCCTTTACATTTTATTCCCCTCGAAGCATCGATTTCTCTTCTCACCTTTGTGTTTCGATCCGTCAAGGAGACGGTTGCAGTACTCGCAATATTTTGGTTGTCCATAGCGGCTGTCATCGTGTTCGATAAAACTACCTAACTGTCATTACAAAGACAAAAAGACTGCCGTAGTCGCTAAATGGCTTCGATGCTGAGATCTATTTCACTATAATTGTTCTTTGATCATGTAAATCGATTGAGCTATACGTCTTAGCTTGATTAATAGTGTTGGAAGTAGCGCTATATATACTTTAAACTTGTAGAAGAAGAGAGTTGAAGATTTGTTGTCGTTGAGGAGCATCAAAGTGTAGTGAAACTGAATGCTCGAGCCTCACGGTAGCCCAATGAAGTGGCCGGGCACGGGAGGTGAAGAAGAGGCGGGCGAAGCTGGGTTGCAAAGCGCTCGCGCCTCACAGACTCGCACTCAGGATGATGCCGCCGTTCATTACGTATTCCAACGGGATACCCAGGAAGCAGAGCTGTCTTCTCTAACTCCTAAACAGCGCTGGGCCGTCGGCGACGACACTATTGTAGAGGTTCGTAAATAAATTATATAGATTTCTAGGGTCTAGTATTTACACTATAAACATAACCTCTCATTATCTGCAATAAAATATTTTCATTTTACTTGTCTAAGTTGCATACAGTTAGAACACAGTACTTAAATATGTTTTAGTTTTATGATGTAAATAATAATTTCAAAATTGAGTCAAAATTTAAAGGGAGCAAATCAATCATCAATTTGTGTAGTCATGTGTTTATGACTAATTTAATTGCTCTGTTCATTCACCTGTTTAACAACGAATGAAAATTTTGGTGTAATTGTTTTCAGAATCAAGATAAATGGAAGAATCCTACACCCATTACTATGAATAATATGCCACAAGGCACAGCTGTGCAACTGAAAAACTCTCAAACAAACCAACAACAGTTCATAAACCAAGCTATTGCTTCCTCAGTTGGAACATTAGCTATAAATCCTTCGGTCATAGGAAGTCACCCTGCCCACTTGGCAACAAATATGGTTCATACTCAACTGGCACCACTACAGAATCATACATTGGGCAACAATTTGACTATTCAAAACAGTGCAATGATGTTACCGCCTCTCCAAGGAATTCAGAATCCCCAGCAACTGGGTCAACAAGGATTGTATGATATTCATCAACACCCTGGAACACCAATGCAGGCTATGAATGGAATTGGAAAGAGTGCAGAACACTTGATGTATTTGAGTCAAGCTGGAATGCTTGCACCGGGGACAAACCAGTTCCTACAGCAAGGCCAAAATCAGCTCGGGCTTACTCCAGTTGCAGCCATCAGAAATCAGGTGAGTTGAAATAAAATATTTAATTACAATCCTTTTTTCAAATATAAAAATAGAACTATGTAGATAGTTATATGGCATGAGGATCATTGATAAGTGTTTTGGGTAATTTATTTATTGCAAACAACTATTCACAGGACTATATATTGCATGCAGCATGATATTATCAGATCTACTATGGTTTTTATTACTTAAAGTCTTTATCATTGAGAAAGGATGAATTTTGTACACATTAACCGTCCATATTATATAGTCTCAGCACCGGATAAGTCCAAACAGATTATTGGGTGATTACAGGTCATTTTATTTAATTACCCAGGAATATAACTATTTTTCATATTACTTTTTCTATATGACCCTAATGGTCCCTTTGTCGAGACAGAGCCATGAGTAAAAATTTAAAAAAAACCCACCCACATGGTATAGTATGACATTTCTTCATCAATTTCTTGAAATTGTTCCCTGGCAATTTAGGATTAAAATAAGGGAAATATAAAACATGCAATTAAGCTGTTGCACAAAAATAATTTCTGAAGGAAAATCTTAAACTTTAGCAGGCAAAATGTTAACAAGAATGTAAACAATGTAAGAAATGTTATTCCAGTCTTATTTCTTGTCTCTCTCTCTCAAGTGTGCATGTGTTACAAGAATTGTTTTTATTTTGGCTGTAAACCCTTACCAAATCTACACCTAACTTTAATATAAACTTGTATTGTTCTTATGGATTATGTATGACCAATTCTTCCTTCATAAGTCTTTAATATGTAAAATGCAACTGAAGATACCATTAAATATTATGTATTTAAATGTTATTTTCACATAATGTAATACATTTTCATTTCATGGTATTGTAGTATGGTATAATATCTACTGAATCATATAAATAGTCATGTTGATACATGTATTTTTAAACACTACACAAATTTCTAGGGCAGTGCTGTCATACAAAAGACAAGTTCCTGTCCCAAAGAGAGAATTATGTGAAAGAATTAATTTGTTTGAAGTTTTGATTTGGATTTTCTACACTAATATTATAAAGAGGAAAACTTTGTTTGTTTGGTTGTAATGAATAGGCTCAAAAACTACTGGACCGTTTTTAAAAATTCTTTCACCATTCGAAAGCTACATTATCCACGAGTAACATAGGCACAATTTTATTTTGGAAAAAAAAAACTTTACGCGGACGAAGTCGCGGGCGGAAAGCTAGTCTATATATATAAAAGGAGAAACTGACTGACTGACTGACTGACTGACTGACTGACTGACATATCAACGCACAGCCCAAACGGCTAAACGTAGGCACTTGAAATTTGGAAGGGACGTAGCTTAGGTACCGTAGGGGTGCACTAAGAAAGGAATTCCCGAAATTCCCACGGGAACGGGAATTAGCGGGAAAATCCTTTTGTATGAAAAATCTAAACCGCTTAAGTTAGACGCTTGAAATTTGGCATGCAGGTACCTTAGTAAATATAAAGTTTAGTTATGGCTGTATTTTGAGAAATTCCCACGGGAACGGGAGTTAGCGGGAAAAAACTTTTGTATGTATAAATTTAAACACGCGGACGAAGTCGCGGGCAAAAGCTAGTTACCTATAAAATTCTCTGCTTCACCTATATGCTACCTACGATTTGCATACTTATGCTTAATGGGATATTTCATATACTGATTTGAAGTGCAGCTCAGAACAGAATCTTATTGATAACAATTTAATTTCAGAATACATAATATCCAATATGTACTTGTAAAAAGATTAAGTCAAACAAAACAGCTTAATATGTCTAATAAAACTTCACTTCTTCATAATATATTTGCATGGATTGTGTGTATGTAGTTGTAGAAACTTTTTCCCATTTATTAGTACATGTATGTAATTGTTTAGGCAATATCTGGGACCAAATTAATTGATCTATTGTTTATATGCACCTAGATAGTGAACACTTATGTGTTACTTTAAAAATGATCTCCAATATGAAATAAAGCATAATTTACATAATATGAGACCAGTAGTAGTAGTAGGTGCTGCTACTATTACTGGTCACATATGTAGGTAATTTTGATAATCTATGAAAGGCACCAATTCTCTTAAACTCAGGTTTGATTAGGGTTGCCATCCGTCCGGGTTTCCCCGGATTTGTCCTAGTTTGTAGGGCGTCCGGGGTCGGTCCGGCCGGGGTTTTTAAAAGTGTCCGGGTAAAATCCGGACACTTTTGAAATTGAAACTCAAATTCTTATAGATTAGCGATAAATCCACAATCAAGAAGGCACGGTAAAATAATAAAAAAACTGAAGTGTCCGGGGAAAAAACCATATTTCGCCCAAATGTCCGGAATTTTAGCCGTGTTATCCGGCGCCGGCAATTTAGGTGATGGCAACCCTAGGTTTGATATGTAGATATTGTATTAAGATCGAAATAAGTTATCAAAAAAAGCAAACGTATAATAAGTACAATAAAAACTAATAAATCATAATGTCAATGGTATACCACACCACATAACATAACTACCTAGACAAACTTTGAATGGACCTAATCTATACTATATTTTAAGAGTTTTCTTTTTCAATTCCGTTTTTGTCTGGAAGCAGTTCAAAGTTTGTAATAGGTACATATTTTGTTCATAATTGTATAGGGAGAGATTACGTATAATATCCCCTTTATTATCGCTCTTGGGTCATATTCAGAGCCTGAAAGGCGCAACCACATATATACTGGTACGTATGGCAAGGCTTGTTTTTGTATGTTCTTCCTGAATTGAACGCTAGAAAATACATCTAGAAAACGAGTTACGCTTTGGTACCCCAGAGAAAACTGCAGAAGGAGGGGGCGTCCAAGGGTAAGATGGAGGGATGAAATCCGCCTATATCTGGGACCCTACTAGACCAGAGTGGCGTAGGACAGAGCTCAGTGGAGGAGGCCTATGCCAAAAGACACGCCGAACTGAGGGATATACTATAAAAATCGAAAACAGTTCAATACAGACAAACGTCAGATCCGGAAAAAAAGGGCTTTATTATTATGAATTATTATCAATTTCGGCTCCTATATCGAGTAGGCCCAGTTGGCTGCCAAAAAGTTTGGTATCCTCTCGAAGAAGTATTTCAAGCCGGAACAGTTGCTCTTACTGTATCAAGCACAAGTTCAGTCATGCATGGAATACTGTTCGCAACTTTGGGATGGATCGGCTAAATACCAGCATGAGGCGTTGGAGTCAATTGAGAAACTCACACGTTTCTCATTAATAACGACTTACTTTGCGATGCGAGACTGCTAAGTCTGGAATACCGTCGTAAAGTCGCCTGTCTGTCGGTATTCTATCGGTTGTATTTTGGAGAGTGTGCGACGGAATTGTTTAATTTGATTCCTCCTGCCACTTTTTATCATCGGATGAGCAGAGTTAAGACAAATAGGCACCGTTTGGTGCAAGTTTCTAAGACTCGCACAGCACGTTTCGCCTCTACCTTCATAGTGCGTACAGCTAAACTTTGGAACTCTTTGCCGGGCTCCTTGTTCCCCGAGAGATACAATCTTCCGATGTTCAAGGCGAGAGTAAACCTGTTTTTGCTGGGTGAGCGCGTTCCATCGTAGACTACGGTAAGCGATATTACCATCCAGCGAATCGCAGTCAAGCGCAAACTCATTTTGAATTTAAAAAAAATATATGTAGTCTCCTTGTGAATTTCACGGGAAGGTGTTACCCCTCCCGGTACTTTGGCAGGCTTGCGTGGGAGCACAGGCCTAAAACGTACAGGCCCCTTGAGACAATTTTATATATATATATATGTGAGATGGGATACACCGGCCGGGCATTACTTCTGAGTGCCCCAGGATGACACACTCAATAGTAATAACCCGGCGATAGCAGCACTATTGCGTAAAGATGGGTAACTAAAACTGGGACTATTGAAAGAGGTTCTTGTGGACGGGATATCTGGGCTATGGGCTGAGATAACGGTCTCCTGCCATATCTCATAAATTAAAATAAAGGCAGGTGGTGACTCGCCTGCCACTATGTTGGCCCCCCAGATTAGCCACCAGACTGGGCAGCAAGGAGGCAACAGTGGCGTGGCTGGCTGAGGGTGTAGAGAGGTGTACACCGGTTTCTGGATCGCGGTAATCCGGTCAGCCGTTCCCCATTATTATGTAGATTGAGCACTTCCACCCTTTCAAGCATGTAGCTCCTGCGCTCCAAACTGGACGGCCAACGAAAGCAAGCCAAAGGTGGGGGGATAGATGGTGTGTTCCTCCGGGAGGTCTCGATTCCGTGGTGTCGCCACACATCAAGAGACTGCCCTGCGTAGACTGACTGCACTGATGGGAGTTGTTGCTCTTCATGGTGCGAAGCTCACCAACTTCCAACAGCGGGCGATGGGGTCGTCAAATTCCTACGCCTTATTATTATTTACAATCATGCACCATAGTGCAAGATAGAGTCACGTTTAGCACACACAAGGCCGTGCAATCCTTGATACATTTCTATCTGACTCTCCATGTCCAGTGACTTGGTTTTATAGTATTTTTTTTTATCTATTAATAATACGAAGCTATCGTTTGAAAGTAAAGCTAACCCAGTTTGACTTAAATCGTCAATACTCAAAGGCAAAGTATTTATGATCACTTTCTTAAAGCAAAATGTTGATTAAAAAATTGATAAGCCAATACCGCTCGCAACAAATTTGCTCTTATAGTTCTTCAGCTCTCAGGTCAAGTCACAGAGAAGCTCCTACGTAATCCCCCCCAGTTCAAGCAGGAATCAGGCAGGCAGCAGGGCTGACATTCTAGAATGAGTCCCGGCTTCCTTTTTATTTAGTTTTAGGCACGCCTCAAGCTAGAATCCATTAAGCTGTTCAGGTTGTCGAGCGTGCCGAACAATTATACATACCTACATACTCTCGAAAAAAAATCCCTCTTTCTCGCGTAATGAAAATATAGCCCAAATAAGATCATCTGTGCTCTGTCCATCTCGAGCTAAGAAGCGCAGTGTGATAAAATAGGTCGTTAGCATAGTTCACCTTTGGTAGAACTCTTACGAACTAGTTCATATGCGGTGTAGTCAAGCCACAGATTACAAGCCTAAAACGAAACCAGCAATAATGTGACGTCACAAAATGGCGGCTTGTGCTTAAAGTTCATAGGGTCAACAGATATGAAAACTGAAATTTATGTTGTAGGACTAAAATATAGCAGGGGTGCTGCTAACCTTAAGTGTGCGATTGTAATTTGGTATTATTATAGGTATATGTTAAACTAGCTGTGCTCGCGACTTCGTCCGCGTGGAATATTTATTTTTTCCCCGTTTTTTTTTACATTTTCCATTATTTCTTCGCTCCTAATAGTTGCAGCGTGATGTTATATAGCCTAAAGCCTTCCTCGATAAATGGTCTATTCAACACAAAAAGAATTTTTCAATTCGGACCAGTAGTTCCTGAGATTAGCGCGTTCAAACAAACAAACAAACAAACTCTTCAGCTTTATAATATTAGTTAAGATAAATAATATCAATGCAATGAAACAACTTCATGCATTCCAACAACTAAAAATGTCCTGCGTATAAAACTGTGCAGTAACCAATCAAATCAACCCCTGTAGTATTTATGTATAATACAATTATTTCGGGATTTACTTGGAACAAAAATATTTATGGATCATAATGAATTATGTTATGGCTCACGGCGCTATCAACGAGATGATATTCTTTTAAAATAAATTAATAGTTACGTCTAATTTACTTATACTCGCAAAACAATATAAATATATACACAGTGCAAGGATGCTATGCCCGAAGTTATTTACCGAAAGCAGTCTTCTATGGTTTGGTCATGTCATGACACAGTGTCATGAGAAGCTTTAGCGACCATTATTATGAAACAGGCCCTTATACTGCCAAATAATAAGAAAAGTAGAGGACGCCCACTAGCCACCTGGTGGTCCATGGAAGCAAAAAGCTTGTCTAAGTAAATATTTCGACCACCCACGATATGCTGGCGCTTCAGAACGAAGAGAGCTAACGCCGATTAATTTGGAATGGCTAGGACAAAGAACAATCCTATTGTCAAGGTTCGATGTCTTGTTGATCTCCTTGTTCGAGATCAGAGAGCAGAGAGCTGCTTGGCGTAGTCTACGGTGCATTTTGACCCACCGAAGGGGAAACCAATACGAGATAGTATAAATGACGTGAACGACCCAGCTAACGGGTGTGTGTCTTGTCTTAAATGTCATATCCGGTGGGGCAGATTTTTTACTTTGTTTTTGTAAGTGTCTGTTCGAGTTATCGGGCTGGCTCTGTATGTAAGAATACCTTTATTTTTAGTGGGGAATCCGTGCCGTTTACCGGCGGGGTTTTGTGTGGGTGTCTCCCCCCGAGAGGACACTCTCCCTTCCCTCACAAACCTACTAAACCCCATCGTGTCCGCGTCCGACCGACGGAAACAGTTTTTCAAAAAAGATATTATTTCTTCATGCCATCATTTCTTTTTCTCTTAATCCTTAAGATCAAGATGCACTGCACTATATGATATCATGAGGCTTACGTTTGAGTGAGAGGAAGGTGGCTCTTGGTTTAAAAATACTCTCCTGACCGAACTTTAATACGCATGAGACATTAAGACATGGACACTTGGCACAAGGGAAGGATGGAAGTTGGAGCACATCCATAACACAGTGGTGGCCCAAGGCAGGGTGAGCGAAGTCGCGGAAGTCCGCCCTCCAGATGGTGGGACGATATAGGTTCAGGGGCGGGGAAAACTTAGGTGAAAGTAGCGCAGGACCGTGGTGCATGGCAATCACGAGGAGGTCTATGCCCTGCAGTGGGACCGATAAGGAAGGCTGATAATGATGATGATGAAACATTAAAGTGCACGAGTGTGTGCGTAACACAGATGCACTCTCTGTTCTTTTACCCTGATAATCAGATGGGACCATAGTCAGATACCTAGTAGATACACAAGTGGACAAACTATATATACGGCAGAACGCACTGTGAAAGCTTCCTTCAGCGTATTCGAGCGTATGCTCTGAACTTTCCGTACCCACAATAAATAAATAAATATCACACGACATCACATACATTGCTCTAATCCCAGAGTAAGTAGCATTGTGTTATGGGTATCAGAACAACGAAGGTACCACAAATAAATACTTAAATACAAATTAATTATAAACACCCAGATACGGAACAAACACAAGTATTCATCACACGAATGTTTGTCCCGGGTGGGAATCGAACCCACGACCCTTGGTTCAGAAGGCAGGGGTCACTACCAATTGAGCCACGGAGCCAGTCTCAATCATCATCATCAGCCTATACCAGCTGGACATAGGCCTCTCCCAATGTTCGCCACTTTAATCGATCCTGGGCTTTTCGCATCCATCACTTGCCAGCCGTCCTCCGCAAATCGTGCGTCCACCTGGCCTGAAGGCGTCCTACACTACGTTTGCCGAGACGCCGTCTCCACTTCAGAACTCATTTACCCCAACAGCTGATGTGGCTAGCCAGTAGTGGCAGTGGCCACTTCTGCTTATTAATACACACAACCCCACAAGCAAGCACAAAATTAAAAAATAAAACACCGGGTTCAGGAAACAATCTTGGTGTACTTACAGCCCCCGATTAGTAGTAGTTCGTGTACAAATGATTAAAACACGGCTGAGAGTAAAATGTTTAGCTGTAAACATTCTTATTGAAATTAATGCAGTACATGTTCACTGAGACTAATTATAAACAATTGTAATTTTTATTTATTTACTAACATCTAACCTTCAAAATTAATTTCCATACAATAAATTGGAATACGAATATATGTACATATTCTAATATAAATAAATCAAATCTCTCCAAACAAAATAATATACCTACCTACACCTACAATTTCATAAGACACTCGTAAGTTTTCTCGTAAACTTTCGACGACGAATACCAGATGACGACTGTGTGACCACATAATCTGGACTAAATAAGCTCCATTGCCCCAGCTAATTTAAAAAACTTTTGGACCTCACGACCGCTTAGGTACCATCAGGTGGAGTAAGGTTATCCTGCTCCTGAAAGCTCTTCATAAAAAATGTCTATGGCCCGACCGGAAATGGAACCCGGAACCACCGGAAATTATTTTTTTTTAACCAGACGGTTAAAAAAGAAGGTTCTTACTAAATCCTGACAGTGTACATACATCGTACGTATCTCAAAATCGTATTATAGTTTTAATAAAATAGATGGCATTTTAACGTTCCTAGTTATTGTTCAGCAAGGAAAACGTACTTATAGAGATCGGTGAGGGGATTGAGGATAAAGATTACGACACCTTTATGTATTGGGCTTAGAATTTATTTTCTGAACATACGAAATAATATAATTGTACGTAACTGTTTGCCTGTTTCCACATAAATATGTAGGATATGCCTACTTAAACCTACCATAACAACCATGCTCATTTCCATGTCCAGAGAGTCGATTTTCTATAGCGCGCCATCTATGTATTTAGAGCGTAAACTTTGCTACTAGCAAGCGACGACAGACGCTCCCGTGTATGGGGTGCCGTGTTTTAGCGCAGGCGCTGTGGTCGGCGTATGTCCTTTGTTCGAAACAAGTCAACATTGTAATATTTGAGTTTAGATCTTTCTAGCTTTATTTCGCTGTTTGGAAACTTAATAGTGTAAGAAATGTGTGTGCAAATAGCCGTTATTAGTGTTATAAACACGTGAACCCTGTATTTTCTGTGCAAAGTGTTATTATTCTCACGACAAGCTTTCGCTAGTACATGACCGAGCTTTAGGCGGACTGTACGCATGAAACCCTTGAGTGACTTTTTTTTTGAAACTGATGTTAAGGATATGGGCCCCGACATGGTAAGTTATTTCGATATAATCCGTGGAAAATTGATCATAGAAACTGTTTTATGTCATGAAGTGTAGATGTATCCCTTTTTACAAGCAACAGGTCCGTTTTTGTTTTGTTTACTTGTCACCGGCGTCCGCCATTTCTGGTTCGGAATCTTCACCGGTCGTAGGTGTAAGTTGATTTTGTATGAAAATCTTGAATTCAATCGAATGTCGTAAATAATGTGTAATGCTTTGAATGCATGCATTATTAAAACTTCCAGTTTCATTTATATTTGCCTTGATCATACAGCAAACCATTACGCTTGTGGTATTATACCTACCTACCCTTTGTGAATACCTATCTAAATCAAATCAGTTTGTAAACTAAACATACAGTTAGTTGAGGTAATGATTGAATATTTAGGTTATATCATTGTGATGGATTCAAGGTCAGACTGGAAGAAATCTTGTTTTAGTTAAGATGGATGCATGGTGTAGGGTACCATGAAAAATACCATAAAATCAGACAAATGAACCCGGTTGTATGAACTGCCACAAAGAAAACGAAAACTTTAAACTATTTAGTTTCATTCACAATGGTCTAACAGTCCACAGACCCCTAGAAAATCAAGCTCAGTGGGTTTCACTAGCCTAGCTTAGAAACATATTTGTTTAGAATGTTATTGGTACTGTCAAAATGTTTAGCAAGTTATGACCTCAACCTACTTAAATTTATTGTGTGATAATATTAGCTAGCTGTTTAACCAGTTTTTAAAATTTATTTTGTTTTATTTATTTATTAAAAATTTAAAATGTCTGAATTTGGTAAATTAATTTATGTTTTTATGTCAGCCCCAATTTTATTAATGCCCTGCAGATTCATTATTGAACATCCCAAACAATAAGGTATTAAATTAAATATAATGATTTTGAACTTTAAATTGGTTGAGCAACCTTCGGGTTGAAGATATTTTGTGTAACAACTGAATCTTTTATGCTATGTAAACTTGTTTTCAAATCACAATCGAAACATAGCAACATAACCAATTTTGGCCTTACAGGACTTCAAGGTTTATTAATATTTTACCAGTATTTAATACTGTATGTTTATATTTTGAAACAATGGTGGATGGAGTCAATCAGTCCTCAGTATTTCTCAGAATGTATAGTAGGTTTGTGGATTTCTTTTTGTAATGATATTGATTTTCACTCCAAACATATAGGGTGGGATAGGTACAAACTTTGTTTCCAGTAATGAGTAATCTATATAAGTATAAAGGTCACTGCTTAAATGATAGAGCGAGAATAGCGTGAAATAGTGTTTCGAGAATCATTAAGGGGATAACCCAAAAAGTTCCCTAGTGATCAGCAATAGGTGTGGTTACATCCTGGCAAGGACGCAGGGAGCCAGTTCAAATGGCCTCTCTTTAGCGAAAAACAGACAACTGGGTTTTTGCAGCATTAAACCTAACCTAATGTTTGCTTCGCTCCAATCGGAGACTGGCCAAAGAGTCAGATTGAAGCATTCAACCATGGCCTTCCAGTGTGAATGTACTGTTCAGAAGCATTGGCTCTTGCAATGGACATGTAACTCAAGTATGTCATTTTCACACACTCGGGTCATAAAATCTTATGTGTTTTGAGAATGATTCCATTGGTTGAAATGATTGTGTGTTAGCAAGTCGAATTTGAATAATTGTCCGATCCCAACTGCCCCTTTTCATTAAAGCTTCATAGGGAAATGAATTGAACCAACCAGGGAACTTAAGATGTGTGGAACTTAAGCTCGTTAAATTACTGTAAGCACCCAATTCTTGGATTAAATAAAATTAATCAATCAACAGCCTTGGTCTGTCCACTGCTAAACATAGGCCTCCATTGTATGTAAAAAAGCACTATCTGTAATAACATTTCAAACACATTCTATAAACTTTTTAATGGTACATTGCATGGTTAGAATTTGTGGGATATTTAAGCAAATGCTGGTAACCCCACCAAAACTCAATCATGTAAAAAAAAAGGTCTAACCTGGGTTTAGGAGGACATTTGGGGAAAAGTATTTTCAAGAAAGCGGAAGATAAGGGAATGGATGTTTAAATACCTAATGAAATAGCTGAACATTCCAGTATTAGAAACATGACATAGGATTATACCAGAACGAAAATTTCATAAAAATATTGTTGCAGATTGCACCTGCTGCAAAAAAACTGTGGGACAAAGGGCCTGGCGCGGGCGGTGACAGCAAGGGTCCACCGCACCTTCCGCCGCTACAACTGAACCCGGAGCAAATGTGGCGTGATCCCACATGGTCTGCACAAGGTATGTACTATTCGATCTTTGATAGTGTAAAGCTGTCTTTTCTTGAAATAGGTATTGTCTATGGAATGGTGAAAGTTAAATTTTTTTTCAACAATGTTAGATCAAACATGTCTTAATTAGAAAGATATGAATGAATATTCATTACAACTTGAACAAATTGAGATTAAGTGGTTGTATTTCTAGCTGTTGAACACAATGTTGGTGTTCCCATGATGAGCACAAGACGTGGTGTGACGGCGTTTCAAGGAGGAGACGCTGGCAGTATTTTGTCGCCACGTGATACAGCTGGTCTTGGTGTGAAGATGGTCGAATACGTATTGGGTGGATCCCCCACAGGTTTGTTCTGTTTGTTTCTTGTTGAAATCATTGAAAGTTAATATATTACATACAATTTGTTGTCTCTTCAAACCTTAACACTTAATTTTGGTTAATATAATTTTCTAGAAGCCGGTGGTGTTGCTACTGGGGGTGGTGGTGAGAAGGTAGCACAGGTGGTTGCAGGGTTGCGAGGCATGGTCCTTGAAGAGCGTCCTGAGGATAAGTCTGCATCACCATTTGAGAAAGATCTTCATGAACTGCATGAACATGGACCTCTGCCCAATGGTCTTCACAATGGGCAAGAAGATGACAAAGCCTTTAAGTGAGTATGAATATTAATTTATTACATAGATATTGATTCCTGTTATAAAATAAATATAAACATTTACAGGTGTAAGCATTACAAGTACAAGACTTTCCTATTTAGGTGATGCTTCTTTAGATTAGTCTTCAGGTTGACCAAATAAAACCTTTAAATGGTACATTATTTTTGACAGTTCTAGTTTAGAAAACATCTTCAACATGAACATGAAGCTTCATTTGCATTACTTAGGCAAAATGTTTTATGGATTTTGTGTATCAATTCAACTTAATAGTTACTAAAGATCACCGAATGGAAATAAAAAGGATCGCTTGCGCTGTCGCCGGCCGCTGCGAAGTCGTGTGACTAGCAGGCGAGCTGAGCGGGCAATAACCGCGCGGCGTAGATCATGGCCTCTGCCAATGCCATCCGCGCCTCGCGCCGGTGCGGCCGCCCGAGGGCGCGCGCGCCGCTCACTCGCACCAGACGCCAACCAGACTCGACGCATTATCACTTCACTATCTTATTATGATTCATATGTATGTGGGTATATAACACTAAAGGTATCACCTGTTTATGTCTTTATAGTATTATAACCATGTGACTTATATATCATGTATAACATTGAGAGCATTACTATAGTACCTACTAGTTCTGTGATGGTACTCATTGTCAGCAGTTTTTTTAATGAATTTAAAATTAATGAATTAATTATCTGTACATAAAAAAATAAGTTTAATTATATTGTTTGCTTACGCAAAATAGGCGCTCAGACGCTCTAGTCTATGTATTATGCTTGTTATGATATGCTTTAGTTTATACACTATTAAATATAAAATGTATTTTTTTATTTAAAAATGATGGAAGTGTATGTAAACAATATCATATTATACCTATCTGTAATTTCAACTGAATATGCAAGTAAATTCTTCTAATCTAATGTATCAGAATAGTTTAGTTTCATACTAACTTTAATTTCATGTACATGAAAAGGTACATATCTAAAATACTATGTAGGTTAGTTTTATTGTACATGGTTTTCTTACATTTTACAAATTATTAATATGTTTTTGTAAGTCCTGGACCTTCAGATCGTCCGCCGCACTTTATGCGAAGATGCGCAATAGAGATCATCCCCTTTGCAATAGTTTAAGAAGAAAATAATTATGTATTAGTTTATGTGCAATTCATTTTGAAAGATTTATCGTGTATGTAATGTTTTCTTTAATATAAATAGATAAATAAAAATCGTGCATTGGTTAACATTGGCGGTGTCTTGTAGCCACATGCCAGGGTCAAATCAAGCGAATGTGTAACAGGACGAGCAAAATCACCTGTACCTAATGGTAAACGTCACATTACAGCTCCTGTGTGTGCCACACCTGTCCAGACTACTCTGTGCTCGTTACACAAAACTACAGTTGTTTATGTTTATTATTTACTACATATAAGCTTTCTTTTGTAATGTCATTTTCGAGGCAAACGTTTGTCAGATTAAAAGGACAAACAGTCGTAGTCGCTCTGCGAATACAACCCCAATTTTACAATAGTTATCCTACCTTGAGGTAAGAAGACTCAGTCCGAAATCGATTCCACAATCTCTAAATCGGCGAACGTTTCTATACGACAGCAAATGTTCAGTTCAATCAAAAGCTGACATTGCAATAGTTTCTTCTTCGTCGATGTTACTCTTAAGAGAAGACGACGCGATGGGCACGTGGCAACTGGCAAGCTTCAATACACGCCGCCATTCTTCTCTGATAGCCGTCTTCCACTTTTTTTTATTGACTACTGCCTTTATCTGGTCCGTCAATCTCACAGACGATCTCCCTTGTGGCTCCATCTTTTCCTGGATCACAAGTCACTAGATAGCCACGTCTCCCATACGTAAGGAAATCGTTTCCTCAAAATACAACAAATGTAACAGCGGATAGATATGAAAGTCTCGGTTAACATCAGCGGTGTGGTTTACAGCCGCACGCCCGGGTCGCGGCAGCCGTCGCCCGCGGAGGAGGAGGCGGGCGTGGGCGTCGGCGTGGGCGGCGCGGTGCGCAACGGCGACGCGGCCGCCTTCCCGCTGCTGCCGCCGCACCACCTGCCGCAGCAGCCGCCGCTACATCATCTGCCGCATCTGTCGCACCCGCAGGTATGTTATTTAGGTCTCCTAGGTCTAGTATAATCTAAGGAGACGCGACGCTGGCTGCCGAGTCCAAAAATTCGGTCAAGTATGGAGACAAGCAACTAACTATGCGCTGCAGTGGTACCGATAAAAAAAGCTGATTATGATGATGGAGGCGATTAAGGAGCAGCGTTTCAGCGACGCCTGACGCGACGCCGTCTCCTTGGACGAGCCTTTAGGTTAAATTTACTTATAATGGTTTGGGGCCTACATAACCTCTCGAATACCAGCATTCTAGACATAGAAAATCTATTGTGTTACGCCCCGTTTCGGGTTCGCGGGATTTGACAGGATAAGGAATATAAGGAAATGTTCAGGACCCCCCAGACCATGTGAAAGAACGATTGGGGTTTTAGTCGGTATTCTTTGTCTTCTGCTCCTGGTATTTAATGAGGCTTATCCTCTTATCCTATTATAGCTGCATGTGATAAGCTCTTGTTTCTAATACATTTCCAATATTCGATTGTTTTTATCTGTCATGGCATTGTTTAAATAAAACAATTTACATTAGGTTTATTAGGTACATATATTCATTTGCCCTATAATGAAGTAGAAACTTAACAACAAATAAGCGATTTATTTATAACCATTTTTATTCTATTACAGCCGCATCCTGGAATGCTAGGCGTCGCCCAACTTCAAGGACTCCCGCATCCACAACATCCGCAAATTCATCCTGGTGCGTATTTTTAATACACATTATGGATTAATAATATATCTACTTCCAACAAACCAATAGGCTATTATGGCTACAAATTGTAATTAGTCCGTCTTTTAGCTTATTCAAAAATAAAAGACGCATATTTTTCCTATTTTCATTCAAATATACAATAGCAAAGATACAAGGCAACAAAAGTTAGGAGTGGGAATCTTTGACGTCACTCGCTCCCATTAAAATGCCTCTTCGAGTGACGTCACGCACAATATCAACGGGCTATAACGTTGTAATTTTTAGCCTAATTTACAAATAAAATAATACGTGTCTTTTCTTTTTGAATAAGCTAAAAGACGGACTAATTACAAATTTTAGACATAATAGCGTATTCAGGAAAATTGGGCTTATAACAAAACTTTTTACCATATACCAATAAAAAAAATAACAAAAAAAATCTTAATTTTTTCAATCAAGTCCTCTATGGTGTTTTTTGTTATCCCTTACTTCTCGGGAATCAATTCCCGGTCGTATAATTTAAGGATATGACTGTATTTTCTAAAATGGTCCCGTTATTTGGTACATGTGGGCGCTTGCTTGTATTTGCTCTTTTTCAAGGGATCGTCAATGTTTCTTCCATATTAACGCGTCCCATTTCCTAAGTACACATATTAGGTGAAATTTTAGTTTTGAGGTCAGACGATTGGTGTAGCTGAATTTATTTCAACAATGAGTAATTTTTAAATTATCTTTTGTTACGTCAGGTATGACGCTGAACGACTCCATGAATCAACACATCGAACTCGTTTTGCAAATGGAACAACATCCCCAATTCGACAACAACAGCTTTGCAAGTACACAACAAGTAAGTTTTACTTCATAAATACATTCATCATCAGCCTATTGTAGTCCACTGTTGGACATAGGCCTATCCAGTTTTTAGCCACTTAGGGCAAACATCTGAAGGATATAGTACCCATAATCGCCTCGCTGGGCAGGCGGGTGTGCGATCGCAGGGCATAGCTTCTTGCTCCGCTAACGCTGCTGCCCGTCATCGGTCTGTTGTATTTAGCGCCTTCAATTGTGATGGTTATGCCCCCACAACTCTGTTGCCAGCGCCTCGTTTGTTATTCGGCAGGATGCAGGCCGCTTCCTTACATCTCATATTATAAATACATTATAGTTAGTAGTATAGTTGTAGAATGTATTTCTCTACAGGCAGTGGATACAACTTACCATCCTAACTACTCCTCCAAAATACGTCAGGTACTCTGGTACTTTTTAATATAATATTTAGCGTATTTAGCAGTTTGGTAGCAAGGGTTTGCATTGTTTACGTTCCTTCAAGTCTAAATGGAACTTAAAGTTGGAACAATATTTTACAGGTATTTAGGCGGAAATACCTACCTAGCCCGAGCCGGCTGTTCACAGTCCTAGCCTATTTTCGGATACCAATGTTTACTTTCCTTTTTTTTAGGATTTTTAGTCGACTTTATTATTGTCTGATAAAATAATTTTAATATTTGCAAGTTAGATCTGTCAATTGCGTCTAACATCTCGTGAAGTTTAACAAGTAAGCAATGACGCGTTTTTAACTATAATATTACATACTCTACAAAAATTTGAAATAAAGTTACTCCTGCGACAGGTGGCGCAGTACGGCGTGGGCGGGGTGGGGTCCGTGAGCGGCGTGGGCGTGGGCGGCGTGGGGTCGGTGAGCGGCGTGGGCGTCGGCGTGGGGGTGGGCGTGGGCGTGGGGTCGGTGGGCGGCGCCAGCGGCGGCGTGTCGGGCGGCGCGGGGCTGGTCAACGGCGGCGCGGTGCCGCCCGCGCCCGACTCGCAGCAGCACCACCAGCCCTTCGACGTGCAGGTCAGTCGCTACACTATAGGCTATTATTATGCATCGCGAAGCTCGTCATCCGTTTGTAAGATTGAGCTTCGTGGTCCGTTCATTTGGTTTTCCGAATGAATAATTAATTTCGCAGCGTTGTTGCAGTCGTTTATAGAAAACTAATTATCAATATGCGGTCTATCTACATAATATTGAGACCTACATCGATACTCAGCGGACCATTGACGATTTGAAGTTTAATACAATTTCATAAGATTTAGGCAAATAAAAGCAATAACAAGAGGTTTCTTTTTATAAAGGCCGAAGGCGTTGAGCAGGTTCGCTGTGTGTATACTTATTATACTCTGCTACACATCCATAAAATCGTGACAAATCCACATGTTAATTTGTTGTCATGGGAAGTTGCGTATTTAACACATTTCAAATAAGAAATTGAATTCAGTACATATTGTCTCCTTAACGTTTAGGTTAAAAAAAGGCATAGACCTAAGTTGATTTTGATTCGGTAGCGTGCTAAATAAGAGGACTGGTTCGGGAATTGTGGCAGTTTGCAGGGGAAACTTCGGTCGACAATTCCATTTCGATTCCGGGAGAAATCTTTTCTTGTTTTTTTTTTTAAATTTATTTATCATTTTACAAAATGTTACACATAATAATGAGTAAAATGAAAAGTAGTCATATTTATTGAGTTTAATTAAAAAGTTAGGTATTAAAAGAGGAGGTAGGGCATAGCGAATCTTCGTTCGAATTCAGCCGCCCGTGCGGGTAAGGACCTCCACCCTATAGAATACCGCAGCAAAATGACCTCCGGGTCGTGTTTCTGCCGGTGAGTAAAGTATCCGGAGCTCGTGGGGGGTTTTGATGGCCAACGGCATGGCGGTGGCAACTGACAGTTGACTGACCACTCTGACCAGGTACTTGCCGGTTGAATTGGGCTTCTCTTTCGTTTTCCAGCAGGCGTAGGGAAGCCATTATGTCGAGCTACAATAAAAAAAAGATCACCTTAAAAAGGCTACGCCATCTGCTCGCAAGCCTTACGACAGAATACCTTGTATCAAGAGAGCCGAAAACGATAAACACGACCGATGCAGGGTCGTGCAAACTGCAAATGAACAGTACAAATGGGCTTTGGTGTACCGGGTCTCGGCTACCCTCTCGGCTTACACCGCGATGGTATGGCAATTGACCATGTGGACCTACCTGGTATTATTCACACCTAGTTTTACGCAAGGCTAGACGAATAAAGAGATAAGCCTCTCTATTGTCTTTCCATACCTATTATAATTTTGTAACGATTCAGAGTCATTATTGAGAAGGCGATATTCGACCTTCCAAATACGTCAACATGCGCTCGTAAAACTACAAATAGGTGCCTGAAGTCTCGTTGACGTATGTGGTTGATCGAATGCACTCGCTCAAATTTTCTATATTGTGTCGCTTAACTTCAAACGGAGGTAACTCCAGCGAACGTGAATTTGAGTTATTTGAGAAAAACTGATTGTGGCCAAAATACACAGTTTAATTTAAAAAAAAATGGTTATTCGTTTGCAATAGACACTAAATATTTAAATTAAGCATAAAAAAGATTAATTAAACGCCGAATAAAATGGAAAAATGCGTTTTTAGTTTGGATTTGTCTATGATTGATATAACATGGCTGGATTTACCCGTTATTGAAATAATACTGCATGGATTTGCCTATTTATGATAAAACTTGACTGGACTTGCCCAGATTTGATAAAATCTACTTTTGGTTAGATTTCTTCTACAAACATTCAAGGGCTGTCACCAAATCAGCTAATAATGTTATAAATACGTAAATACGAGATATGCCGGAATGTAGATTACAGGTAAGCCACAATAAATGTGGAAATGATTTTCTATTCGAAGGACGACCAACCACATTTTGGCTGCTTAGTAGGTCCTCTTTCGTAAATGTCTGGTTCCTGAAATAGTGGGCAATTTTGACAAATGAAATTATAAAAGCCAATGTAAGCTTTGAACTTTGAAAAGCGGCATTATGTATAAAACTCAATGTTGACTAGATTAGTAGTAGAGTTACCCAGTAGCTAATTTTAATGTGTGCAAAATAAACTAACTTAAAATGCAGACCTGGGTCAGCTAACTACTAGGTCACAAACTAACGTAAGTACAGATCGCTTACTTTTGCACCATAAATCCCTCTCATTTGTACCTCCCGTGTTCTAATATATCAATTAAATTGTTGAAAATCGACGTTGACGAATTTTAGTTCGTATATTCGAACACGGGAGGGACAAATGAGAGGGATTTATGGGGCAAAAATACGCGATCCGTTCAACGAACGATCGTTTTCATTTTCTGTAGAAGGGCCCAAGACATCGATATTGTTTTGCAATTGTAATAATTGCCAGTCATGATTGATCATCAACATAAAGTAGAAAAATATTTCACCAACATCTGTAACACGACAAAATAAAAGTCTTTGTGAGGAATAATACTTGTACAACCCTGGGTTAGCGCAACTGTCAAAATCTGTTAAAAAAAAAGCAAAGTAGTAGATTACTTTCAGTTTCTTTGCCTTTTCCCGTTGTTAACCTTTAATTTTTGTGTTTTAAACGTTTTTGGGCTTTACTCGGGACACAGTTTTCACTAAATTACCCATTGTAATCAACTGAAAATCAGTTAAATAATTAAAAAATCGCAATGCAGATAACCGTCTTTTGACTAGAATGCATTTATTAACGGCCATATTGAAAAAATGCATCACGCTGATTGGTTGAGGAGGATTTGCCTTCATTTGATAAAAACGCCTAGTAGGATTTGTCTAAGTTTGTTAAAAAAGCACGATTTTCTGGTCGTTTTATTCGAAATATAATGGGATTTATCTTTTTATGTTAAAAAGGATATGTAGAATTTTTTTTCAGCTTTCATTTGATACCAAAATCTCCAATATTTCGGAAAATGGAGTTACCTCCGTTTGAAGTTAAGCGCCACAATTTATTCTTGCCTGCTATTGAGATTAATGCTTCAATTGAATTGAGTAATTATTATTATTTGCATAATTTCTGAATATCTAGATTGCTTTGGCAGCCTATAATTTTAATTCTTAAAGAATGTACCACACTCCTAACCCCTGAAAAAAGATTTTTTAAATAATTTATTCATTGCATTTGGCAAGGAGACTACGTTGATACTTAGGCATCCATCTATGTTTCAAGGATCCACGAGAAACATTAGCCCAAATAAGTGCACTGATTTTAATTCAAATATTTATGAAACAAATTAGGAAGTACCGTTTGCCAAAAGAATTAATCGCGTATTTTTCGGTTAGTTTTCTAGCAATGGTAGTCGTTTTCTGGTTAACTTACTTACGCCACCTTACCATTTGGAACAGACCTGCGCCTGTTACGGGAAACAATATTTGTTAGGCTTCAGTTCTGTTCAGTAATTCGATATCGTATTAATGATAAACCGTCCGATGTTAGTGTATCTTAGATTCACTGGTGAATGTAGACATTTTCCAATTATGAATTTACGATAAATTTCGTGATGTTTGTTGTATCGGACATTCACCAGCAACTATTTTAACAGACTACCATGATGTCTTCATTGCAAGCGAAGTTGGTGCCTGTTTGATAAAATTAATGCACCAGGCATGGGAGCATGTAATATGTAGCGGCCATGGTTTGTGTCGCATTTCCGGAACTGCGTGGCTATTTATTTTATAGGGGTAGGACAGGCAAGGTTATGTGAAGTGTTTTACAGCGATTTCTAAGTTTAGCTTTAAAAGCTTGTGTAACCATGCCTGCTGTGTGCTTGCAACATTATGTTTTCATGTCATACACCAAAATTTCGCTTGCTCCACAACATTCGCAAATAATAATAATAATATATAATATATTAGACAACAACAACATCACATACATTGCTCCGATCCCAAAGTAAGTAGCTTAAGCACTTGTGTTATGGGTATCAGAACAACGAAGGTACCACAAATAAATACTTAAATACAAATATATACACCCAGACACGGAACAAACACAAGTGTTCATCACACGAATGTTTGTCCCGGGTGGGAATCGAACCCACGACCCTTGGCTCAGAAGGCAGGGGTCACTACCAATTTTATTGAGCCACCGAGCCTGTCATGTATGTCCTGTCAAATATGTGGTGCATCTCTTAATACGTCGCCGGTGATTTCTAAATTCGTAATGAAACTGATGAATTTCGAACAATTTAACAGCAATCTTGATGTAAGAGCTACTACCACTTAATCCCGATTAATCGCATGTCGGACATTCACAACTGATATACCTTACCCTACATATTACTTTATTTACGTTTTTATTATCAGTCGTGTCGGAAAGTTTGGGTTATATTAAGTCTTAATACTTTACGAGTATATTGGTCTTCCGGGAAAGATTTGAGAATTCAGTCTTCACTCAATTGATAAAGCGTACAAAATGAAAATAATAAGCAGAGATCGAATTTTCTGGATAGAACAAATATAATTTTATGGTCATTACAAACAATAACGACTAACCTTTAGCTCTAAAGAGAATATCTCTCCCTTTATCGTACATTTATTTCATATAATAACGACAATAAAAGAACCCTATTCTGAAACCATTAATACTTCACGTACCCGCATTCTGGCTACAAAATAAAATGTATTGTTTCGAGGAGCTTTTGATGAGTTATGGTCACATGACATATCGACTCTACTCTGTAAGGGATCGTCATCGTAATCGCATTTCGCCTCGCCGGCAAATTATGTTAAACCATGCTGATCAGCAGCTCTAACGTCTCGCCGCCTCTTTATATTATAGGACGAGTTACGGTAATAGGTACCCCTCGCACCACGTTTTGCATCTACTTTCTTAATATGAACGGCCAAACTAGAACTCTTTGTATGGCCCCTTGTTCCCCGATAGTTATAATCTTCCGATGTTCAAGGCGAGAGTGTACGGGTTTTGCTGGGTGAGCTCGCTCCGTAGTAGTAGACTGCTATATTCCATTCACTGAATTGAAGTCAAGCTCAAACCCATTTCGAATAAAAAAAAGAAAAGTCGGCGAAGCCGCAAGTTGCAGATGAAAGGCCCACAGTCCACTGACGGACCAGATTTTCTTGGGCCTCCTTTCGAACTGCTTCGCTTTCAACGGGTGCACGGCGCTTCCCCTGTTCCCTCTTCGCGGCCCACCTTAAGTATACTTTGGCCCGCGCCTGGGCCTCGATCGTCCAGGGTGGAATGCTGTTCATGCTTTACATATCCTACCTCTCCTACACATGATGTGGTTGTATTATTAATTGGTATTGGTAACATTTTATATAGCCGCCGTATACGGTGTTGCTTGCCATTAGAATTAGCGCGCGTTGATGTCTTCTCTAAGGATATTAATTTATTATAACCAAATCGCTTTGAGGAGTTGTATGAACTATTACTGCAGTACGTAAACCCTAAAAAATATTCTGAGTACATTTAATGAAGGCATATAGAGCGTCACGTAACAATAAGGTGGTGAAATTTCATTTAGCCTTGTTAGTTATTTGTTAAATTAAAAATATTCCGAAAAGTTTACCTGTTTGTTATGCTAATAAACCTTGGCCTTTGGCCTCCCGATGGGCGGTAGGCTGTTGCTTGTTTACGTAGAAACGCTCGGGCCCGGTGGTCGCGATCTCATGATCACAGGTCGCCAGGCTTTGTGACGTGTTGTCAGAGATTAAAACGATGGACTACCTACCTAACTTTTATTTTTAATCCAAAATTCATAAAGTGCAGGATGTAATCTGTTGATTTAACAATAACAAAATCGCTGAATTTGCGTAGGTATTGAACATACTACATAAAATATGCTTGGAATACAATCTATCGATTGTCTATTTAGAAAATATATACAAAATATGTAATAACTTAATTGCATTCAGTCTGCGTTCCTTTTCGAGTTCCCTTCAAATTTTACATTTCGTATCGGAGACTTGGCTAGTCTTGGCAACTAAGAGCTCTGAGGCTGCTGTGCACACCAATTTCTGTAAATATTTCAAATTTTTGTAGAAAAATCAATGTCCTTTAGGAAATTATAGTCCTAAATCTAAAAGGATAACGATGGCAGTGATAACAAGGTGTAAGCTCTATATTCTGATAGAGTTCGATAATACAGTGTACAAATTTGTGAAAGCGCAAGGTTCGTACATAGTTTAAACTGCTTATTATAAACATGGCAGATAGGATGGCGATCCCGTTATCGATAGCGTTCTGCCATTATAGTGTGTAGGTAGTTTCGACGCGTGCCCCGCTAACGAGCGACTATCTCCGGGCCCTGTTCCCACGGGCGCGCGTCTACGAGGAAGCAATAAAGCTACACCTTAACTGCACACACCATTACCGATTGTAACGGCGCCCATGCCTGATAGAATCGATGTCGATCGTGCGACACCATCCGCCATCGCCTCTATGTGTCAATAACGTCTTATCGAATTGGCATGTTGTCACGATGCTGCCGCATACACTTCGCTTTGCTAACCTTTTTTGCGGTTCATTGCCTCTACTTTGTGACAAAGTTCTCAGGCGGAACGATTTCTTAGAGATTGATGATGCTGTGATTCTGACTAGACAATTCATTTTGTCCCCATTAATTTGAGACGATAGTGTAAGGTGACAAACGACGTCTATTGACGACCTAGCCAATATAAAAAGTCACTTTCTAGACCAAGTTCACATGATACCTAACTTCGGCATAACTACAGAGCACTGTCAGATTATATGTAGTAATAATTGATGGAATGTACTACGAAATTGTACGTCCCTTTATTAAAAGTATACATAAAAACAGTTATGCGGACTTCTGTGTGGAAAACCTCGACTACACCACGAAAGATATAAAATTCCTGGGTTGGATTTAGGAAGACAACTTTTCGTTGTCTTAGTAGTAGTAGTAGTGTGATTAGCCTTAACTACTTAGAACCTCCGATAGTTTGTTAGATAGGATGGTGTGCATTGTCAGACTTATTTCCATATTTGGTGCATTATCATTAGTTCGTGGCATATCGGCATGGCAGTTGTAAATAAACTTTAATCTAAAATTGTTTGGCGACAAATGAATGTAGTTAATCTTTCCAAGTCAAACTTAGCTTACAAAATGTTCTTTCTACTACTACGTACTTACTTTTACAACATAACATTACTTCGTCGGATTGTGAGGTCGATGAACTTAGGCAACGACAATTCTGTTGTTACCTGCATTGTTCGATGTCTGCAATCCGTGTGAAAAGTGCAATCTAGGTTACCTACTCTTTGACTGCATGGCAATATACCATACCCATTGTATTTCCTTAGACACGCTAATAACATGACTGACATGTGCAAGCAGGGAGACCTAAATCAATGGTTCGTTTTATGTGATCATGACGGGATTGAGATATTTTCGTGTAGCTATTGTGTGCAAACGTTTGATGTTATCTTCAGAACTCCAGTTCTGATGTACATAATTAACGGACGTTCACTTGACTATTCATTACTGGCAATTAATTCCCGCGGGTTGCGCTCCGCGGCGCTGAGATCGACCTCGTGGGAAATTAAACTGTGCGCGGCCCGTCTTCTGCCGCCCGCCGCCGCCTCACGCCCGGCATCGCCGCCCCTCTTTCACATATGAGAACACTTTCTCTCGCTGATTCCCCGATTTTTCTAGATGTAATGCAACATGCTCTTACTTACTTACTTACTTGCACAACAAGCTTTTGCTTGCATTTAAAAATCTTCAGAATCCCAATATATTACATTATCTTATGTCCTTAGTTTATTATAAAATATAACGTTTTCGTGCATATACTTTCCAGTTTTATTTAATAATTAAGCGAGTTAGTATTGAAATTAGTTTTCCGAGCTTGTTACGACCCACCGCCTAGGTGGCTCATTAAATATGAAGTCGTAATCAGTGTGGTGCTCGCAGAGCCTCTATTTCACGCCGCAGGATGCGCATGGTCTTATTTCATATAAGTATAGCACTACGTATTTGTACTGTCATTTGTGAGATATGTGCCTAAAAATTACTCCCAGCATCAAAAAGTGAGTGCTTTGTTCGGTTTTTATTACAGGCGACGTTATTTTCTCTTAAAAAGTTGTATTTCGTTCAAAAAATAGTTAGTCTATAGCCGTAGTTAATTCATTAATCTTTGCGTTTTATCGTGACGACGCTTTCGCTTTAGCGGAAGGGGCACGTAGGCAAATGTTGCAATGAAGGAATAAACTGCCGCCGCGAATCGGATCGGAATCGCTCAGCCGCGCCCGATTGCGCCGCCACGCATCACTGACCATGGAGAAATTGAAGTGTTCCAACCGCTAGAATACCGCCTTACCTTACCGCTTCGGCCAGCAACACTTGCGAAACTTCGCGCTATTTAATTGCACCCACACCCACCTCACAACCAACCCCAAATCGCAGGAATTCATAGTAACGGCAATTTCGATTCGCATGAACACTTCACCTGCGTATACTAATTATAATAATTTAAAACTTAATAAGGAAATTATGCTTTGTTGGATAAGGGGTAGGCGTTCTCTCAAAGAGCGATCTCTGTAAGCCTGAGGGTTCTCTGCATAAGCTGGCCGTGTCGTCCGGGATGCAGTTATGAGATTATTCTCGCTTTGACGGCCGGGCTCGCTTCGTATGCATCACATTGCGCTTTTAAGGTCCACTCGACTCGTTTACAAGTCTTAATTGGCTGTTTTATGTCTTGATGCCTTTGCTTATTTATGTAATAAACTTAATTATACAACTTTTTAAAAGTGACGCGTGCTCTTCATTTTTCTCAAAGTGAATAGCATGTATTAGCGCAATAATGAAACATTTTCTCGACGAGATCTCCGGGCTTGGTTACATAATTTTCGTAAAACAAGAGAATTCGTTTTTGTTAAGCTTAAATGAAACCTTATCTAATGGGCTAAAGATGTAGGTATACGCTTTTTTTACTGTTTTTGGCTGACAGACGTAGAATATGAATTTGTACATATTGCAGTTTTCATGTTGGTGACAAGAGTAGGGTAGCATCATATCAACGAGTTCATTTGAAAGATATTGATTAACGTATGTTTTAATCAAGGTTTAATTTAAATCTAAGGTGATGGAGATGGTGTAGGCTGGCACGATTCACAATATATAAATTATTTAAAACTTTTAACACCAATAGGGAATATGCATGAAAAATAGTTTCAGGTATTTACTAATTTATCGTAAAATAGATCAAAATCTACTACGAACAGTGAAAACAAAATCAAAATTGGTTGAAAAATGGGCGAGATACAGTCATTGAAAGTGAATATATCCGTCTCTCTCTCGCGAAACAGATTTTTCTATGGAGTTAGTACGGCGCTCACGGTACGTGACGTCAACTACCGCATCGGATCTCTCTGTCTAATCAATAACTTTAACGCTTTATAACTCGCTTAATAGAAAAGATAGTTTAAAAATTCTTCGATATTTATGTATCTGGAAGACAAAAGATCTCAATAAATCCATAAAAAAAAGTCATGCATATTCCCTATTGGTCTACTGAATTGACTAAAGCGATTCCTGGTTAGTGAAAGCCGTATTAAGTGTAATTGTGACTAATTCACAGCTAAAGTGAATCCTAGTTTTTGTTCGTATAATGTAGCAGAGCAATACTAATTTTCTTGAGGCTAGTTTAATCGAGGAACAAAATACAAATTAAGATTTCGACCTAAAAAGCATGCAAGATTGTTTTAACATTTAATTAAAAATACCTCGACTGTAATCAACTTACCGGCCGTAGCGGTCGGTATTGAGGAAGGATACGTTTATTCAGATACGTTTATGATTTGATCGTACACATATCGTACCGGCGACTGCGTTGCCATGTGACGAGCGGAAGACGTCGGTAGGCGTAATTCGTTCGGGCCCGGTGCCGGTGCACGGCGCACCGGAGATAACAGCCGCCTTATTGCACGCCGCCGCTGCCGCCGTCAACTAACGCTTATTAAACTTCAACAACGCCCGCGCTGATCACTTCACCTTCTTGTTTACTCTTAAACTTAGATTAATCGTTTGCCAGACCTCGTTTCCACAGCTATTTATTTTTGCGAATAAATACTGTTGCGCGCTACTTTGTTCGCTCTAATTTTGTTTTGGATTATAGTTGGCAGGACTCAAGTGTGCGTAATCCACTTTGTGCCCCTGAAAACAGCAAAATATTCGACTGTGACTTATCATCACGTTGAAACCATGTCGCGAAGCAATTGAAATGAAATTTGCTTTTATGAATATATCATAGTTGTAGCGACCAACTGAATACGTGTGTTACGTTAATTCGAAAATATTTAAAAAAGATCTTGTCTTAATTCTGACTAGCTGTTGATGTTAAATCTTGATATCAGTTCTTATTACAAATATGGTGATGAAAACTGCAGAAATGTCTCCACAGAGTGGGGGTAGCAAACGTTCGCACGTCGTGCGTGTCGTCTTGTTTGTGTTCTTTGTTTTTTGGCCTTGGTGGGAAAACGAATAGTAATGTGTGTTGGTCTATTGTCAATGCCTTTTTATGTAGCTTTCTATACCTGTCACTACCACTGTCTACTGTCAGTAGCAATAAAATGGGAAAACCTATAGCTCTGCGCTTATTACGTTGAGAGGTCGATTACTAAGTAAGAATATGGTATTCATGTAGCGATCATTGTGTATGTATTTATATGGTCGGCTGTAGTAGCTACTATTATTTCAATGTTAGCAAAGCATTGGTTTACATTTTGTTTCATCAAACGATCTCTGTGTAAAATCTTTTTATTGTGGATCTGTTCCACCTTCATTCTAGTAACATTGGATAATTTCCTATAAACGCTAATCACCACGTTTTAAACATTAGAAATTCAACCACACGAGACCCCTAGTGAGAGTTGTCTTACATATAAACCACCATGCAAAATTTCAGTTTTATTTTGGATGGATCTTAATAGTAAGTGTAAAAATCAGTAAGTGAAGGGCCCCTCTACAATTTGGCGACATCGTTTAAATATAGACTCGCTTTAGGGAACGGGGAACGCAAATAACTAATTTATATTTGCTGGTCATGAAGGATAAGTTTTTAATAATAAAGTGGTCAGTAGATACAGTTGAATGAAAGTACTAAATTTCTTTAAATAGTATGTATTACAATGCTATTACCACATTCTGTACAGCGATCAGTTAATTTTTTTATTAGATTTTATCGACTTGAAAGTATGTAAGCTATGTGGAGAAACAAAGGAAGTCATTTAAACCGTCCGACCCGCTAGACAGTCACGCGACCGACAACGTTAGTATGGACTTTACTATCTACTGTTATAATATAATCGATTTCTTCCAAATATAAAATTAGAATTTTAGATTCGCCCGTGAAAGTTGAAAAGAATTTATCAATTGTGGTATTACAATAGCGCTATTATAGCTGCGTTACATCTTGTGTAATGTAATAATGAATAACGAGGCGATCTCGCAGAGCGGACTGTTGACTCAGGGTGAGTAGCTAACCCCCGTGCAACATTGGCCGCGTCACCGGGCAACACGCACAATAGCCGCCGTGTTTGCTCGCCCGCCTCGCCTCTGTGTTGTACTGTTATGTCGCTCTGCTACAATAACAACCGTGAGCCATTGCTGTGTGACGTCGTGGTCAAGAACGTGATTAAATTTACAATCGCATCACTATTTTATGTGTCGCCCCAGCTGGTCGTCGCGTATTATGTCGACTCCTATTATTACAATGAAACAAATGTAGCAATGATTCAATACACGTGAGGCACACAGGTTCTACTACATATAATGCACCTGATGCTATTTACGTGTAAGAATCGGCCTCATATCCCAATTTTATATTCATATTTAGTTTTATTAGATACTAGTTTTAACCTGAAAATATGTATTATATGGATACAAAATATGTTTTCTTTGTATAAAATGCAATGGCAGAAATAATTGAGGCTCTTAATGTTTGTCGTGGATTTTACAAAAGGATTTGTTGTGTGCGAACCGAGATCGCCGCGAGGATTTGCTCTGTCACCATACCCTGCTACCTTGGCATACCCTAGCTTAATATTGAAACCAGGATTAATGTCGTGGCTTTCGCTTCACGGAAATCCATTCCTTATATAGTATGACCTGTACATTCAGTGATTTCAAAATGCTATATGTCCAAATAATGGATACAAATACTTTTCCATAAATTGGGTCCGTATTATTATAATAATTATCCTTTGATTTATGTATCTCTTGATACGGATTCATATTCGCAATCAGTGCCATAACCGCACGATGCCAACCTAAGTGTATATAAAATTAGGATTAATTAAGTATTTTAGCACACATTTTATTCGATTATCCTCAACTAGCCGTAAACACGTAACTAAATTACGTGGCCCTGAGTTACCCTTTTTCCAAATAGCCCTTAGAACTAGGTAAACTGTTGATTGTCAATACAATTGGGGACGAAATTTACAATAGGGCACGTAGAATAGAAACATTACACGTTTCATTTCACGTGTCGGATTAACTTGGATACGAGGGTGGAGTGATTAGGGTGGGGCTCATTGTTATTCATGATGTAAAAAACACTGCTTCACAACATGAATTTTTGGATTGGTATTTGATTATGGATGTGGTTTTAAAAATGTCTACGGATTTCTTACAGGACATTATAACAGTCAAATGTTGGATTGCTTTTTTCAAGTAGATAGGCTAACGGTTATTGTTGTTGCCCGCCAATTTAGCTTTTCATTTCATTTATGATCTTGGAGGCACTTTGGGTAGGTATATGAAAAACCTTATGATGATTTCCTGACATTTTTATTCCTTAAGTGGACAGACAATACCACTTTTATTTTGCTTTTACAATTAGGAGCATACTCGCTAGTATTTAAGCATCACTGATACCTGCGACGTAGTCTAGAAATTATTGCTTACAACTCGCAATAGGTTTTACACTTGCTAGATAAAAAGTTGTTCAAATCGCTTCAAATTTTAAAGTTTAAAAACTACAAAAAAAAAATATGTATACGTATTAGTACATAATATAACACTTACAAATAATTGCCGCCTACATTTAGGCTTCTGAAATAATGCTATTTGTTCGCCCAAAAGGTAAATATTGAATTGAGAAAAATCACGAAAACTTTTGTACAAGACAAATCAAATAGTTGAAAATAAAATGCTGAAGATCTGTAAGTTACATGTTTGTATCTGAATCATAATCATATAACGTAAAATAGGTTTTTCTACCGATAAATAAATAAAATAATAAGGCTAAAACAGTTAAACTTTAATGTAAAATGATCATATTAAGTAGTAAAATGCTCTAAAATATTGTCGTTTCGGCTTGTGATATTTTCAGGCTCTATATAGCAAGCTGTGCTAGTCAAATTTTACTTTTATTAGGGCTGAACTGCTGACTTTTTGGAACAATATGATTTCATGGATTACGAGTCATGGCATTTAAAGTTCAAGCTGATATTTGCATGGGGAACCGTAGTCGGTCCGTGACGTATTATGCGTTATATATCAGTGTTGTCTTGTACATAGTATTTTGTATTTACATAGTCATATAGTAGATGAAGTTTTCTATCATAAAATATAATTTAAACAGCACAAACTGTTCACTTGTTAGGTTTTGTGCGGGTAGCAGTCAGTTAAGCCACGAACACAATCGCACTAATTCGGTGGCGGCTTCAGATTTGCGCCGCCTAATTAGCTCGCCGTTTGCACCAGGCCGGTGCAGCCAGGTCAAAGGATTCGCCGCTCATTACGTGCTGTGCCAACGCGCGACTGTCGTTCCAGCCGGTATAGTTGTTACGTTTCAACAAAGATGATTCAAATTTGTGAAAGTCGAATTTTAATTTACGACTGTACAAAATAGAAGAGATAGGGCGAAGGCAGTCACGGAACAGACACGGGCGGGCAGTGCGATGTTCGCGGAAGGCGCGATAAGATCGCGTGAGAGGCGGGCACGCGGGCACGCTCCGCTGCGCCGCCCGCCCCACAGCGCCGGACGATTCGTCACGCTGCGTTAATAGTCGCGAGGCACGCCACACTTGACTGTCTACTTCACCACCATACTCACTTACTATCCGATTCGACACACTAAATAGTTCCTCTATTATCTGATGATGAGCACGACTATACAATACGGACGTCTTTGTCGTGGATAAAACTGCCTACAATATCCATATTATGGAGTTGCTTTGATAAATAATTAATTGAACGCGCACATGGTTATTTGTAACTGTATATGGGGGCGTTTGTCAACTAGCAGATGGCCGCAGGTCGCGCTATCAGGGCACTGATTAAACTTAATTAACTGAAGCCATTTACACGCAGCGGGTCGCCGGCCGCACGCCGCGAGCGGCGCGTGTCTCGCACGGAGCGCCCTCGCCCCGCGGTTCACGTATGGCATCGGTCACCGACATTGTCTGCTCTATTTCTCTTAACCTACTGAACCACGATTATCGGGTTCTACCTGTCGCCGTCTGATTGTTCGATTACTGTACGATAGTTTACAATTAACTCTTCGTTATTATAAGCTATCAAACAATAATGAACTGCAACACACTATTTACAATGATACGACACAGTGTTTTTAAATGTTTCCTGGCCATAGTCAAGCTATAATTGTAAACTGATATCACACTTTCATCATCATCATCCTGCAAAGGTCCACTGCAGGGCACATGCCTCTTCCAATTAAAATTGTAATTTGGAGGGATTTGCCGTAGTCGCCACGCATGGCGGGGGGTTGGTTACCCGCAGTAGATTTTATTTATGCCCAGGTAAACGCTACTGCTAGTTTCCTGATATCACACTTTTATGTTAAACGGAAATAGGCTGTGATTGCTCGAGACATATTTACTCATTTAGAGTCTGTACTGTACATGTGCTTACTGTATAGTTGCATAATAATATGTCGGGTAAACTGCAACTGCATACCTAAAGGGATATAAACCTTAACCGGTATTGTTGGTTACGTTTATAGTGATGTAAATAGGTAGTCTGAATGCCTAGTCGCTATTAGTAGACCCTTCTGCAGAACAGATTACCTATTTTCGTACGGGATATCGCAAACTGCAACAATACATTTGGGACTGAATTTTAAAACCAGAACACACTGTTAAAGTATTATAATGAGAATAATGTGCATATTTCGTTATTATTTTTCTTGTCTACGATCGTGTTTCCATCACGCATTGGTTTCTCTTTTGAATTATAGGCGCATATTGCATATTAAAAGTACATACAATCGTGCAAGCAATATCGGCGAACTTCGTAAACATGATTTATATTTACGAAGTTTGCTGTTGTAGGATTCATTGCGGTCGGCACCAATGTCATCAAAAATAGTAAAAAGTTATTTTTGACGAACAATAAATAAATAGGTTGGCCTAATATTTTGTTAATCCTAGTAATATTCCTTACCACCTGCAGTTTGAGAATGGCATCTGCTAAGTGGTGAATTCAATCAGCATCGAGTTAGGTTACAGAGTGCAGAGCGATAAAAGCCAGCCGCGAGATTTATCGCGCGGGCGCACGCAGCTGGCGCACTGCCCGCCGCCCTCGCGCCCTTTTATCACCGACCAAAACACGCCCGCGTAGCGTTAATTTGTTTGTTCTGACGCGACCGAGCTAATGAATCGCCTCGGGCCGGACCCGTGTCCACGGCCCGCCAGAATTAAACGTTTACCACCCTTAAATTGTTACGGGCCCGCAAATAAATCTTTAATCACTCGATTTTTGACCCAACTAGATAGCGGCTACATGTTGAAGGAAGATTTATGTACTGACGTACACGCGCAAAGTAAGAACCGCACATATATAAAACTGTAAACATTTTACTTTTACAATATTACCATGGTCAGCGTTAACGAATTAACTTATACAATTTTCAACAACTGTGCAATTTGAGCGTTAATGTTGGATTTCGTGAAGAGAGATGTCTAATAAATATGTAGAGCGTACTGATTTAGAGCAAGTGATTCAGCCGCGCTCAGGTGAGGTCGCATTCCTGCGCGCGCGCCGCCCTACCTGCGCGCCCGAAATAATCCACAAACGCACGCCGCCCGCCCGCCCGCTCGCCCGCACGCGCGCTCTAACCAATACACTGATATTTTCGTGAAACGCACACTTCATTTTTATTTACCATTGTTTTGGTCTATCAGTACGTGAGATCATATTTCGATATTTTTAGTGATAGGTGATGATGTTACTACATACATATTAAGAATAATAGACTAGTTACATGTTTAAGAAAATATTTCTATCACAATACAGTTAATGTTTATATAGCTTTACAAGTACATTTATACTTAACATTCACATTGAACATAACATTAATTCATAAATAATAAATTAAATAAATAAATTCAGCTTCGGCTAGATAGATGGATCGGTATGTAAAATTACTTGTGGATATGGTACTGACACAGGTACTTTAGTTCTCACCCACTTACCCTATAAACGTTTCCTTCGTTTCGTTTGGTTCACCACTTAATTAGGTACAGCTCGTAAAACTGTCTTCCTCATCTTATATTTACCGCGTTTGCCCTTTTTATTATCCGATTACATGGGCCGCACGGTTTGTAAAGCGCGAGGGGAGGTGTTTCATTTGTTTCTTCTGAAATTACTTTAGACTACCTCACAATGCTCGCGAGCATTTTCCCGTCTGCCGCTGTGGAAGAGAACATCTTGTTTCCGACTAACACATTAATGTATAATTAGCTAAGACTGTTGTTATAACCGCTTTCGGTGTCAAACCGTATAATTAATGTTCTCAGAGATATGATTACCGGTGGTCAGAGCTTATCAGGATAGTCCCCTGGGAGAAATTCGTGGCGCAATACACAGATAATGACGTGTTTTCATTGCGTAGGTAGATTCAGTAATTTTGTCGAGTAAAGCTATGAAAAATTTATGTTGTTTCCTGCACGAGCACTGAATGGAAATGCCGTGTGCGATGATCGGCGGCTGGAGGTACATGGATGATGTGTGTAGGATAGCGTGGCGCTGCAATTAGCAGGGCACTCGACGCATCGCTCCCCACAAACCATTGCACGGACTCCACTCGTGTGTCGCCGCGCAAATTAAAACGCGACACTCGACCCGATCGCATCCTCAACCTGCAATTCGTTCATCGAATAAATCGTTTGAAGTTTTTTGATACTACACGATGCATGTTGACAATCATTTATATTTAACCGACCTCAATTAGATTTAATGGATCGTTACCATCGGTAAGAGCATTGCAAGTTTGAAAACGTGCTAGGTATAAAGTATAAATAATGGAAGAGGATTTCTCGTCTGTTTGCAACTTGTTGGGCATAAGACAGTAAGACTAGGAGATTTGTGGCTGGGTTCGGTCGGATCGGAGGTTAGTCCCGCGGGTGCGCCTCTTTGTAATTGAGAGCGCCCGCGGGCCGATAATTGTGCCTGCCCGCGAACGGCGCGCCCGCCCGACCACTGCGCCATCTAAATCATGCTCGTTACTCTCCATTACCTCATAATACCAAATTGACTAGCAAGGATTTTTGCCTTGTTTCAGAAAAGAAAACCCGTTCTCTTGTTATGTTTTTGCGTAGAAAACTGTTACTGATACAATTGAATCAACTTGAACATGATTTAATGGTTGTTCAACTAAAAAAACATTATAATTCCAATAGCATCGTACAGATAGACCACACTTCCAACTAAAAAAGATTTTTACTCGTATTAGGATGTCGAGGGGCCGAAGTTATACCTTCCACTTGTCACGACAAGGACGTCGATATAGTAAAGACATGCGAACTTTTTAAGTAAACTTTATCTGTCTATAAAACACAGAAAGAAGGTGTGCGATAAAACGATCGCGTGACTTAGCCTCGCACTATAGCGTCGGGGAATGCCTTGATTAGGCGAGGCGTTTTGTACCTGTGCCAACATAAGGTTCGGCCAAAAAAAAGTATTGTTTAAACCCAAAATAAAGTGGCTTTGAAATATACGCTGTGGCGTATCGCTGTTAGAGGTATTAATGTGGTGCCGCAATACGTTTGAACTGCACTGAAGCCATGCATTTATACGGCCCGCTAGACCAAGTGGTGGTACCAGTGGTTAACTGGCACTATGAGCTTTATCGGCGTGACGTCAGTCCAGGGGCGGTGCCGACGTACAGACATGTAGATCGCGAAATTGATTGCATGTTATCTGATGGAGCACGGGTTCTTCGCTAGCGTTTAATACGGGCGTCCACGACTTTGCACGCGATGCTTTTGACAGGAGATCGCCCGCGCCCCCATCGACCCGCGTCGTGGTAATTACCGCGCTCGGTGTGCAGCCGCGACATCGCCGGCTACCCAACTCCTGGATACGATGCTATAATTACACCTCACTGCATTAATATATATTCCCCTGCCCAACCCTAATACTGAAAATTTATTTCATTCCTTACCTTAGAATAGCAATTCCAAAAGCAACTTCGTTCACAACTGGATATTACGAGAAACTATATCCACTTTACCATGTTACCGTTTTCAATAGTTCATGGTTTATAAATTGAGGTGGAATATTCAAAAATGTATTGTTTGTCAATTAAAATGACGAATTGGTTTCTTTTGATCATTAGTTGAAGTGTCGATGTTGCAACACGAAATGAAAAGGTTTGTTTTAATGGTTTGGGAGGGCGAATAGCGGTAGTCCCGTAATTTGATTGGCGAGAGCAGCGCGGCGCGGGCGGGCGGCGAGGAGCCGCGCCGCGTCCGAGTTGCGCTAATTGCCCCGCGCAATATAGAAACAATGACAAAACTTAGGACCGCCTCGGCCGCCGTCGACCCTCGACTTCTCGCTCTTTTATTTAAAATTCACTTACCCGACTCCAGATTGTTATTCAGACAGTTACGTCTGACGTTATGAAAACAATAAACTTGATTACATTCCTGTCTAACTAAACTTGAATGTTTTTCCTATTGCAATTTTTACCGTTAAAAAATAAATAAGTCATCGGTATTGCAGATTAGGTGGATCAGTTACCTAATATCGGTTACCGGGTGATAATGATCCGCGGTGTGGAGTGAGGCACGCCGTCGCGGTAATTGATAGCGACATTTGATGGACATACAGCAGTGCATATTGCACCTCTCGGGACCGCTGTGCAATACGTGTACCACTAACATGCCAACTGCCGCGCACTCTCATTGCTTGTCTGCTACAATTATGTGTATAAACAGCCTTACCTAACTTCAGTTGAGTGAGACAATAAAATAGCGATGGACTAGATAAAACATATTCGTACAACGAATCTGTAACATTATAATTATCTGCTATTTGGACGCAGATTTAACAAACTGTTCTTTATTTAGGTATGGGACGTTAACAATGCTTGTAAAATAAACTTGGACAGCTAACCTCGAGCTTACCTTTGTAAACTAAACAGCCCTAAACTTTGAGGCCCGCCTAATAACGCAAGCAATTTGAGGGTCTCCCTCTGTTTGCTTTCTTTGCTAAGGTGATTTGATGATTTTGACTTATTCAGCCGGTTGGGAGTGTTGGACAAAGTTGGAACTGCCGACTCGTGTCCGCGCTTCGAATTATTAATGCTTACATTAGGAATGGTAGAGCTTTCTTCCATTTTAAATTATATGGTATGTTGAGTACAAAAATTTTGGATGAGAAATAGGATAGCCAATGTCGCGTACTCTTTTGTATCATCTTATAAATTTTCAGTCGGTTAGCTTATTATTACAAAAAAAGAGTAAAATACTAAGGCTTCGTGGTACTGTTTAAAGCTTGGTTTCACTTGCAGTCATCTAGTGAAACTAACATAGTTTCTCTTGCGAAAGTCACATAACCAGTCTCTGCGATGCATTCTCACATTAATATATTTTCTTGGCTTATTTCATGTAGATATATACCTATTTAGTTTAACTTTTAAATAACATATAGGGTTAAGATTTAAACTTTTCGTGAAGTAGGTATTAGTTATTTTTTTTTATAAAAAATAATATTGTACTATTTTACAGTTTTCCTTAAGTTATGCTTTGTAGGTAGTTATTTCTTACCTAGGTCACCCTATAAGCGTTGTCCTTTTAGGATAAAATTTACATATTTGTTTGATTTTTGGTTTGGTTGAATGGAATGTGATGCTTGTGTCACGCGTCAACCGCTGCCTGCCAATGTCAAAAGTAAACAGAAACAAAAAACTTGGTTTTCACCCATGTAGGGTATGTTTATGACAAAATGTAAATTGTAAGGCTCGCAGACAAACTTCCATTGTTACTCATTCACAATCCTTGAATATTGAAAATGATAAGAACAAATTAATATTTCATGTTTTATCAGATAGTGCGATCGTCAATTTGTAACGAAACCGCAGAAGTCGTAATATTGTACCGCTGTACATAAAGTCAGCATAATGGTCCTATGAAAGGTGGCTGTTATTGCTAAGTGATATTGATTGGTGGAGGCGTTGTAGCGTTACGGCCGGGACGGCGACGAGATGTAGCGGAAATGTTTTCATTCGTACGACACGTTCGCGTTCAGTCTTCGGAAGATGTGTCGTCCTCCCGCGGGACACTGGCCGTACTTTCGAACGGAGATATTTATAGCCGCCCCAGAAGCCGCTGTTACCTAATGTAACGTTTTATGGTGGCCCTTATTACGGTTCCTTCACTTACCTGTCGTCTACCTTACAAGCGCGGCCCTCGTAAGAATTTTTATTTATTCAATTGTTCTATATAAATTCTACGTTTGCTAACCTTTATAAAACTTGTAAACGCGTTAGATACACATCCGGCATTGGGGCTCGATGCTGCAGTGGTCACTACGACTCGCAAATAAGCTGGTGCGAAGATATTGTTTGCGGCAATCGTAAATTGGCTAGTCTCTAGGGTGTACGGCATCGGTGCGGTCGAGACGCGCGGCACAAGCTGTAGTGGCGCGGCTGCCGCATACGCTAATCGCTCCTCGCGCCTTACGCCTCGTTTTCCTCTGTGTGCATCCCGTGGTAATGGTTACGAGAAAGCCTCTTTTGTTGCGCTAGCGATTTGTTATATCTCGCCGCGCTTTGCCGAGATACCTGCTTTGACTCGCGTAATTGTTCTTTCGAATCGGAGGTTTTGTTATGCCTAAAATGCTTTGTCACACAAATCTCTTAAATCGCCCTCCTTTACAGTTATATATACCTCGATTCTATTGTTAGTGATCCATGTTCATTAGCATGACTTCTAAACGAATTACGACGGTTTATGAGTCCGTCGTGTGTTGTTCTTTTGGAAATCCTTACTTTTGTTTCTTTAAATTTGAAACTATAACGTAGGTGAAAGAAAATGTAACGTTGACGAAAGATTCGTAATGGCTTCCTTTTTAACTTCTTGGGGAGAAATTCTACCGCCACATAATCCCTTTGTTCAAGAACCGTGTAACTAAAAATCTACCTTGTAAAAGAAACCATCATTCGAAATTTTAACTCAAACATAACATACCTATGTCAATGCAAGATCGAAATTTCGTGTTGATCAGTGAATAAATACTACGTAATCCCCACCTTTAAAAGTGGTAGCGTAAATAACTTATTGCCTATAATATTTTTATGTCCTAACTGAATGAAACCCGCTGCTGCTATAATTTAAAATTACTTGAATTTAAAAATTTCTTGAATTTAAAAAGTTTCTGTATTAAATTAGGGCCTCTCGGTACCAAACCGGCACAACAACGTGGCTGACGTATAATGTATCCAAGCGTACTTTAGCAGCGGTTTTTTACTTTGCTTGTTAGTTTTTTCTAATACATAATACAAATGATGAAACAAATAGGAAAATCGGTCGGTATATATGAAATTATGTACTTGCAACCATTTTTTAAACACAATAACAAGTACAAGTATAGATTACGTAATGGTAACGTAGTGGTAATATATCGTAATGAAATAGATAAATATCTAATTTATAGTTCATTGCATTAGAGTTATGAACTTATGAACGAAAGTAATGCATATAAAGGCGATAAACATAAAAACCGCTTTCCAAACTGAAAACTTAACAACCATTAATTTTATTGACTTAATGCTGTTGAATTTACTTAAGTATAGTTTGTAAAAAAATTGTATATGGTTAAAATACTTTATTATTTCAAAATGATTTAGGCAATTAAATATAGTAAATGTTATAATATTTGTACATCGATAGCTGTGTGAATGAGTGATGTAAGTAATACGTGTAAGGCGCGACGCCGTATGTATGTGCTACGCTCCGGTGGCCGCGCGGCCGTTCAACTCGCTGTCGTGCTTCTTGCTTGAGAACCATCACTTCCTACATTCCGACTATATCTTTATATATATCACAGTATTTATGTGTGAACATTTTAGGCCACTTAATTACATTTTAAATCAAATCGACAATGTGTCAAGAAATGATTTCCACAATTTATCTAACTCTAAATACTCTAATGTTGCTTCTAGATAATCCAGTGTAAGTTACACTGGATTATCTCTGAAGGAAATAGCCAAGAAGATATATTTCAGTTTCTAAGGATTTATATGAACACAGTCTATCTCGTCCCCAGTGGGTATCGTCGAAGACTACTATGGGAATATCAGGAAACGGGCGGCAGCATTCACCTGGATACAAATAAGGCCAAGCGTGGTGACTAAGGCAAATCTCCACAAATGACAATTGTCATTGGGGATGGTCTATGTCCAGCAGTGGACGTTTATAGGCTTATGATGATAATGAACACAGGCAGTCTATAATAATATAGTGCATAAAATTTTATACGACATACGCCTAATAGTTGTCTAACGGATTCTAGTAGAAGCCATACGCTATTTCTGCATCCACACCAGTTACTTTTTGTTACGACAAACGGTATGATGATGACACTAGATAGATGTCTTTTGGTCAGAACTATGCATGTACATGTATGGGTACTACAATTGATAACCGGTAAGCCATGCATAATACATATAAGAAGATTTTGTATATTGAGCAGATTTTAATTGAATTTTTAACATAATAAGTAGGCTGCTTCGGAACCTAATTTAGTCATCGTGATTGAATTAAATTCTTAACTCTCAAATCTAATTGACTTTAGATAATCATGAATATTTAAACTATATTAAATCAGGGACTGAAAGCGGTTACGGTATACGGTTACGGTACCGGTATAAAATAAGTGTACCTTAATAAAATAAAGGTAAGGGTATACCGTTATTCAACCGGTATAAAATATCGGTACCGAAAAGCCGCGACGTTGCCAAACGGCTGCGGATTGTTGGCAACGTCGCGTGCGTTGCGCGGAGCGTATCGATCGACACCGGCAAAATATTCTTCCTGACATTTCTTATCTGTCCGTGCATAGCACGCGAAAGACTGCCTGTGCATGGCACACGCGAAAATTCTGGTCAGTGATAGAATGAATGTCGTCTCACTTTTCAATACAAATAATATTTTTTGATGTTGTCTGATATTTAATTTTTTTTTTCAAATAATTTTGTTTATTATGTTTAGATACTATTTATATGTATACCCATCACAATTTTAAGTAGTTATTTTGTTTGTAACTTTATTATGTATCTAAAATATATACATAAGTAGGTAACAAGGTATGTGCATTACTTCTTAGTAGTTAGTTTTTTAGTTTTTAAAATTAGTTGGTAAAATTATTGACTGGTATAGAATGCCACACGGCATCAAGTCCGTCATTTGTACTTTCATCATCATGATGATGATGATGATAGTATAGTTTTCTGGCTCGCCCAATGGTTGACTGGTTGAGAGTGCCACACGGCATTAAGTCCGCCATTTGTACTTTAATCATCATGATGATGATGATGACGATGTTATAGTGTTCTGGCTCGCCCAATGGTTGACTGGTTGAGAGTGCCACACGTCAGTAAGCCCGCCATTTGTACTTTCATCATCATCATCATTATGATAATGATGATGTTATCGTTTTCTGACTCGCCCAATGGTTGACTGGTAGAGAATGCCACACGGCATTAAGTCCGCCATTTGTACTTTCATCATCATGATGATGATGATGATAGTATAGTTTTCTGACTCGCCCAATGGTTGACTGGTATAGAATGCCAAACGGCATTAAGTCCGCCATTTGTACTTTAATCATCATCATGATGATGATGACGATATTATAGTGTTCTGGCTCACCCAATGGTTGACTGGTTGAGAGTGCCACACGGCATTAAGTCCGCCATTTGTACTTTAATCATCATCATGATGATGATGACGATGTTATAGTGTTCTGGCTCGCCCAATGGTTGACTGGTTGAGAGTGCCACACGGCATTAAGTCCGCCATTTGTACTTTAATCATCATCATGATGATGATGATGATGATGACGATGTTATAGTGTTCTGGCTCGCCCAATGGTTGACTGGTTGAGAGTGTCACACGTCATTAAGTCCGCCATTTGTACTTTCATCATCATCATGATAATGATAATGTTATCGTTTTCTAACTCACCCAATGGTTGAGTGGTATAGAATGCCACACGGCATTAAGTCCGTCTTTTGTACTTTCATCATCATGATGATGATGATGTTGTAGTTTCCTGACTCGCCTAATGGTTGACTGGTATAGAATGCCACACGGCATTAAGTCCGCCATTTGTACTTTCATCATCATGATGATGATGATGATGTTATAGTTTTCCGACTCGCCCAATGGTTGACTGGTATACTCGTAGAATGCCACACGGCATTAAGTCCGCCATTTGTACTTTCATCATCATGATGATGATGATGATTGTATAGTTTTCTGACTCGCCCAATGGTTGACTGTTAGAGAATGCCACACGGCATTAAGTCCGCCATTTGTACTTTCATCAATGATGATCATCATGAGATGATGATGATGATGTTATAGTTTTCTGACTCGCCCAATGGTTGACTGGTATACTCGTAGAATGCCACACGGCATTAAGTCCGCCATTTGTACTTTAATCATCATCATGATGATGATGATGTTATAGTGTTCTGGCTTGCCCAATGGTTGACTGGTAAAGAATGCCACACGGCATTAAGTCCGCCATTTGTACTTTCATCAATGATGATCATCATGAGATGATGATGATGATTGTATAGTTTTCTGACTCGCCCAATGGTTGACTGGTATAGAATGCCACACGGCATTAAGTCCGCCATTTGTACTTTAATCATCATCATGATGATGATGATGACGATGTTATGGTGTTCTGGCTCGCTCAATGGTTGACTGGTAGAGAATGCCAAATGGCATTAAGTCCGCCATTTGTACTTTCATCATCATGATGATGATTGTATAGTTTTCTGACTCGCCCAATGGTTGACTGGTATAGAATGCCACACGGCATTAAGTCCGACATTTGTACATGATGATGATGATGATGATGACGATGTTATAGTGTTCTGGCTCGCCATATGGTTGACTGGTAGAGAATGCCACACGGCATTAAGCCCGCCATTTGTACTTTCTTTGAGCAATAAAGAATACCTACGACAACTGATAAGAAACGGACCCGACACTTGATAAGTGTGAACAGAGGCGCCGACATCCGATTAAAATCCGGACCCGACACCCGTCAAGTAGGAACGGGCTCTTATTGGTATCAGAACAACGAGGGTACCACAAATACATACTTAATTACAAATATAATTTGACACGGAAGAATCACAAATGTTCACATGAATGTTTGTCCCGGGTGGCGATCGAACCTACGACCCATGGTTCAGAAGGCAAGAGTCCACTACCACTTACAACACTACCAATTGCGCCACCGAGCCAGTCATTCTCAGAATAGTTTGTCTCCTCTCCCCGTCTCTTTCATACCGAAATTACCTTTATTTTACGGTACCTGAAAATTTCGGTACCGGTATAAATTTAGATATCGAAATATTCCGGTAACCGTTATATTTCGGTATGACGTCATACCGAAATATAAAGGTACCGTAATTTTTCGGTTATTCAGTCCCTGTATTAAATCATTATTTAAGGTATTTTTATTTTGATCTCGACTCCAACTCCAATGGACGTCCATTTGCCTTGTAAAGATAAACGACTAGGCGCATCGCTGAGTATTTATACTGATTTGCATAGAATAAGGATCATGTTTCTGATTTTTATGCGATGTTTTATATTTTTTATCTTTATTATTCTACAATATACCTATTTACGTAGACGTCAACAACATGGACAGATGTTGAAATAATGATCCCCGTGACATACTTTGCTGTGTAACAATTTTCGTCGCAAGGGGCTACTTTCGCACCCTACGATGACTAGGCGACCGCTCGTTACTGTCTCACCTGTCTTGCCCGACGCAATAGTACGTTTTACGTCGTCACTAATGAACTCGCTACGTCTCACGTTATTCTAAATCCTCTCTTTTATCAAAATATTTATACTCTTATTGTACAGCCATCTGTGCTCACTAATTACTTGCTGCATGCTTACACGCAACATCTGTGTCTCTGCGGTTTTTACATTGTTGCTGGAAATATGCATAGGAAGTAAATAGACTTTTTACTTCGGCGCCAGTATTCATCCCAGTGTATTGTTCTTCGAAATTGCTCTTCGTGGAGTTCAGCTTTTTGGGTCTAGCTGGATTTTGCGAGCTTTTTTATTGTTTACAAACTAGACAATCTTGCCAATCTGGTATTTAATTCAAAATATTTTTAGATTATTTTAGGCTTCTTGCTTCCCTATTATTTTAGTCGTATACAGGTTACCTTCGGTTATTATTATTTTTGTCCATAACATCAAGCATCATTTTAGTTTACATGAATAAAACAATAAGACATTTTTCTCAAAATTGGATTTGTTTGTTCCAAATCATCTCCTTAAATTCGAATAGACGGGTAAAAAAAATTGCAAAAAGATCACCAAGATTCTTATGACATGATGACTAAGCTAGAAATCAACAATATGAAAGAACAATATGAAAAAGCCGGCCTTTGACAGCAGCAAAACAGTTAGGTTATTATATGTAAATCGAATAATTCATGTGGTGGCCCTGTAATTAAAAGTTAAGTTTATGTAGACGTTTCACCGAGTGGTTTGATAGAGCCAGTTTAGTAAGAAATTATAATGACTGGGTTACAAAAACAGAAGGTTTCAGCACTTTTGCCTGCACTAGTTAGCAAATAGATAGCCGATAGAATGATAAAGTGTGTTTAGCTGTAGCTAGTTGTTTACTCGACAACGGTAAAAGGTTTGCGAGTCCCTAGCGGCGCGGGCGCGCTTGTTTTCATTTCGTTATTTACTTTTAATTTGGCAGCAAGCGGATGATGCGGCGGGTGGGGGCGTGTCATGTGAATAATTGAGCCGACACACCGCCGGCCGAGTGTCAATCTCTCGCCGTGTCCGTTCGCGTCCTACCAAAATGGATCATAAATGCATAATTTTCCATAAGACCCTCATCTTAATACTTATTAAAAACTCTTTTGCAATAGTCAACTTAGCGTCGATTTGACGAACAATTGGTATGCCTTCCATGATCCCACTCCTTAGTTCCATTTTTACATTTCTTTGCGATTAAAAGATGTCGTTCTTCTTTATATACATGGAGAAGTAGTGCTTTAAATTGAACTATAATATAAATAACCCTTTCTACAGTAGCCAAATTATGACTTGCCACCGAAGTGACAGCTTTAAATGAATTATTTGGTACAGTTGCTCAGTGTGCAATTCTATTTCGAAGCATATACCATTGTCTTTTTGTAACACGTGTTTGCACTATCATTACAAAGCAAATGTATCAAATCTGTGAGTGAACAATGACAAGTTTCTTATTTTGTTGATATTTTCAACGGGGAATGGGTTGTTACCAAAATACTTACTAAGTTCATTAAAAATGCTCGACTTGACATTGCCGTGGAAAAGAAAGTTAATTATGTTCGGTAGAATGACAGGCGAGCTGCCGAGACGGACTACTTCCTTAAATCTTTTGAATCGTGAAATAATTAATGTGATGGTTTCGTATTGTTTGCTTTTGTTCCAGTTAAAACTGTGATTTGATCAACAGTAAATTTTATTTTTAATTTACGTAATTATTACCCGTTGGCTTTTGAAAACGTACTGCTATTTTGTGACTAACCAAGTGTCTTATTAAGCCTCTAATGAGGAAATATGTACATAAGCATCAAAATACAGGTGCAATCTTTGGACCTGCAGCCTAATTGTTGATATCAGTAACATTATCCTTACCGCAAGTAACAATGATTAACAAAATAAAGAACACCGCCCGTCAACACCGTTGTTCTCGTTGTAGATTCACGTTGGTCAACATAATAATAATGATAACACAACATTTATCAACAATACAGAATATTAAAAACAATAAGGAATCCTTATGTTGTTGGATGTTGCTGAGTAACAATTGGAAAGGTTGATAAACAAATACTACTGTGTGAAATACATATTTTTTATTGTAAATGTGCCTTTTGCCGCGGCGTCTGTTTCAGTTCGAGTGATATCAAATGTTCCATTGTTGTTATTATGTAGGAATTTTGCGAATGTATCTATCGTATGCCTGCTGCGGTGTCACACTTAATTATTACTTATCTGATTTAACTTAAAATAAATATTTCAACATAAACCGCTTTCAATCTAACCTAGACACTTGAAGTACTTACGTCACATGAAACCTGAAGGCGAAGACCCCATAAAGAGATTTGGTATGGTCCAAACAAACCTGCTGACTGGACTACGTAGTCTCAAAAAAACCGGCCAAGTGCGAGTCGGACTCGCGCACGTAGGGTTCCGTACCACGGATTGAATGAAAAAATTAGGTTATTTGATTTATGACGTTTAAAAAAGAAACTACTATCTAGATTTCATTCAAACCAATAAATTTTGGATTTTTTCTGATTTTATTTTAAAATCATAATGCGGTTGGAATTGAAAACAGAATACATCTACGCACCAAATATCAATAATGTATGTAGCTCTTATAGTTTCGGAATGAACTGGCTGTGACATACGGACGGACAGACAGACATGAAGAATCTATAAGGGTCCCGTTTTTGCCATTTGGCTACGGAACCTTAAAAAAAGACGAAGAACTGTGGAAGTTGGTCATGTGGTATCGTAGTGTTATCCATACCAAACTAAATAAATACCTTATTAGTATAAAGTAAAATGGTTAAGTAAATTTAAATATGTCGCCCTTACGGAGTCGATCTCATATACCTTTTTTTATGATCTGAAGGTAATTACTGGACGTGCAGTATTACAGAGCGAGATTGTTTTTATCGATCGTTCTTAAATAATATGCACTACATCCTGTAACGGTATGAGCGTAGCCTAATTCTATTGAAATACCTAGAGGGGTAGATTTAACGCGGCATTTAATACCACGCGTAACATTTAAATGCTAATTAGGACGGTCACGATGGTGATCGGCCATTTAGCAATGATGTCATGACATCTCTGTACGTAAAACATCATTTTATGTATGTTCTGTATACAAATACGAGCGTCGCCTTTAGAGGTCGGGGTGCGACGGCGTGGTTCGCGTGCTGCGTTACATTAGGTCGCTGACTAGGAGTTCACGGGGGGTAGCTTATTGTCTCGCGTCTATTAATACCAGTGTTTATGGTAAATTAATTTTGCGGCATAGACTTTAAGACTTGCTAGAACGACCGCAGCTGCGTGAGTATTTTGCTAGCACAATTATTACGGTTAACATAAGAGAATGTTTATTTTATGGAAATAATTTTTATGAAACTAAAAAATGGTTTGTAACTAACCTTATGATATTCGTTATGATCAGCGTTCCTTTCAATGGTCACAAAATGTAACCCAAACACACATAAGTGCGTTGTACGAATCGAATTTTTTCTCAAGTTTTATCATTGCTTTGGCATATCCCTCTTGGGGACGTTCTTATAAATTGGATTCAAGTTGAATCACGCATTTATGTAGGACAAATCTTTGTTGTTGTTTTGTTTTTTTTTTTCTTGTATTAATTTTAGAATAACATTGCGTTTCGCTTTTTCAGACGACAAATAGTAGGTAAACTTGGTTTTGTTTTCTGAATTGTTTCGCACTTCGATATACCCTTATATAAACAAGAAGTCGATAATTGTTTGGAAGCCGGTGTTGTTGAAAATGGAGTATTTGAATTATTGAAAGAGGAGGGGTTCTCTTAAGATTTGTCACGTGGCAAGAATCGTCGTGGCCCGTGCCATTTTCCAACTTCGTTGGGCCAATTTTGCCGTCCGCATTCATAGACATTCTATTGTTTTGTATTATTAATAGTCATATGCCAAATTACGAAGTCTTACGTTTGCAGGGTGGTATTCACCACCTACCTAGTTGCCTAAAGTAGTTCCTTCTGAAATAATTAGCGCTAATATACACCAATAAATAATTCATATCGTCGTGAATTGTTATTTAAATTTAACCTGGGTTGTTTTTGTAAATGGTGAAGAGAGGTAGGGCATAGCGAATCTTCGCTCGAATTGAGCTGCCCGTCACGGGAAGGACCTCCACCCTATAGAATACCGCAGCCAAATGACCTCCGGGTCGTGTTTCTGCCGGCGAGTAGGGTTTCCGGAGCTCGTGGGGGGTTACTTGTCAGTTGTAACAGCGACTTGGGCTTCTCTTTCGCTTTCCATCAGGCGTAGGGAAGCCATTATGTCGAGCTACTATAAAAAAAAATGGTCGGATGGCATTAGAATTATTACAATGTCTCCCCATTAGGATGAAGAATTCCAAAAGCTCTTTTTGAGTATAGGTATACATAATACATTTTTTGACGCTGTACATACCTACATCGGTGGCCGGATTGACCTTCAGTGACGTACATATATTAGTAGTTCTTATGACAATAATTACAAAAACTGGTTTTTAGTTCTGAAAACCGGTTAGTGGTGTAGCCCATAGACGGATGGAGAGTTCTGAAAGTAGGACAAAAGTAGTCTGGCCAGGTTTGTGGATGCAGAGCGACCGCTGCAGCAACGGTGTTTGTTGATGAGTTGGTGGGCGGCGCGAGCGGGGCGCGGGCGGTATCGCAGAACGGCGCGCGCCCGCCGGCAGGTGCGCCGCGCCAGTTCCGCGATTCTCGCCGCTCGGACGTCACGCGTCTCGCGACGACATGTAGCTACGGTACACCGCGCACTCGTCGCCCGCTCTTGTGTTGTGTTTCGGACGCGTAGTGACATTACTGTTGGACCCATGGTGGTGCTCGAGAGCGGCGGCGCCCTGCTCGAGCCGGCGCTCGCGCTCGACGGTGCGGCTGCCGCGTGCCTCGAACGTGCTTATGCACAAGCGGATGTTTCACTTAAACTTTTGCCCAAGCGGTACATAAACTTGCATCAATGGTTGTCGCCGGTGACTACGTCGGTCACGGCCGCCGCTGCTGCCGGAAAGGATCTCAAGTTACAAATTGTAAGGCCCTTATGATATTACATGTATGACATATCCATATACGGTTAGACTTAACTCCTTTTGTTTACAAAACAAAATAACAATAAGATTTCTTTCAAGAACACGAAACACTAATTTGTATTCCTCTAGAGACATAAAGGCGATCTACTTTGCATCTTGCAAATAAAATATAATTTTGAGAATGTTATTTATATTTATCCTTACATAAAAAATAATGTTTCATGGTATAATACTTGTGAAAAGCATGTTTATAAAATGTAGGAACGATCATATCAACGATATCATTAAAAGACAATCAAATAAAATCACAGCATAATAACTTGATATGTAGTAAAAAATATGGTTAAAGGTCGTAGTTAATTTACGTAAAGTTAAAGACATTGCAATGCACTCTAAAATCCTTTTACCGCAGGTAGGGCAAACCTTGGTTAATCGGTGATAGTTAGGTTTTTTTACAATATAAAATTATCTATCAATTCAATTATTTTTGAAGTATTACTTATTAAAAGGTCATGAAATTGTCTACCATTTCTGAACTTATGATTATATTGATGATTTATCAAATTAATATAATGACATTTTTATTAACACATATGAAAAGTAGGTAATTTGGTGATATTCAGGTTAATATGTGACATGTGCTTGGTTATTCAGTGATACAGTCAGGTTAAGCTGTGATACAATTTTAAATCAGAAATAAAACACATTTTAATAATCAACACTAGATTTTTTCTATATTTATTAATAGTTTAACATATTTATTGGCACAATCATCTTTGGAGCTCTTATTCATTACTTTAGGAACTTTGTTATCACATGAATTGCTTAAGAATCACAATTTACTTAATTTTTAAACTAACTTAGTCAGACAACTGACATTCAGAACAAAGGAAAAATGCTGGATTTAGGATAGTTTGGCATTTCATATGGTACCAGGTTTTACAAAATTGGCATTCAATCCATTCTGCACCATTTTGCGGCTTTATAAATAGTGCTTCCATTTTTTATGTCTCTATATGTACGGCAGCTCTAATACTAGATGCATTGTACTTTGCTTCCTTCGGGCGTTTTTGCGTAGGAGTAGCCTATAAAAAATTCAAGTTTATTGTGAGATTTGCTATTAAAAACATTAAACAACATAGTTTGAACATTACGTGCATTGAGATTAAGTAGTTAACTTGGTTATTATGTGATATGAAACAATACACAACATCGAAAAAAGTGAAGAAATCAACTGCCGAAACTAAGGATTTAAAAATAGAAAAATGCTACATTTACTTATACGAATATCACAAATGGGTTTAAAAACTCTTACCTTAACGAGTTTTTTCTTAGTTTTAGCCATATTTTCATTTGGTTTAGGACAATATCAATTTTCTTTACACCTTTCACCGGCAAATTAACCATAAGACGCTTTCATCTGTTGACTTGACATAAGTTTTTTTTCTTAATTTTGACGGATGCTTTCGGATACTTGTGGTACGTTAGCATGTTCAAGCACAGTGCCGCCACATACTGGAAATTATTCTGAGCCCTAAATATATCGGGTAACTCCACTACATGACCATAAACAACTATCACCGAATTACTCCATATCACGGATTTACCAAGGTTTGCCCTATATTACTTACTTGAATTGGAAATTTACAAATTAATTAAAAATCAAGTAACGGAAAGAGAAAAAATATTACCAAACGAAAACTTTCAAAACGCTTGGAAGATATGTTGTGTAGCGTTGACTGTTTCCAATTTTTACTGAGCCCAATGCCCTAACTACTAGAATACCAATACCAGTTCAATCGTGGGCTCTACCTAGGATAAAGTTTTTGTGATGAATATTTGTGTCTCTGCTATTATTTATTTGTGAACTTCCAAAATTTTAAGGAAAATGCAAACAGAAGAACAAACGCACAAAATGTACGAAACAAAATAAAACATTCTTTTAAAATCGTGAAGCACGTGACTAACAAAATCGCTATGTTTTTACTAGATTATGCTAATTTAATTACAGGCTTAGCAGATATTCTACCAATTCTTAGTCATGATAATAATTCGTGCATCATCATTAAAAGAGACGTCTAAAACTTTATTGATAAACCGTCCGGTTTATGGCGTCTCGGAAAACTTTTCTTATTTTTATTCTAAAAGTTCAGTACCAGTTCTTCTATTTTGTATATTTTATATGAGTGAAAACCTACAAATTAGGTTGAATTCTTCCCCCTAAAAGGTATTATAATATACTCGTATCAGTCAACAACGGCTGAAGTATTTAATATTATACATAAAACACACATAGTTTTGTAGCATGAATGTAGTCTATCATCTATTTAAAGTTTTAAAAAAGATGAGTTTATACAATTCCAATGTGTAGAAGACGAATCAAAAACTTGCACGAGTAAAGATACCTATGTAAAATTCTAATTATCGATAATGCAAACATTTTTCCATTTAAGAAACAAAAATAATGCGTCGTCGGCGTAGGAATACACATAAAGTTACTTGGAGACATAAGGTTCATTCGTTTATTAGTATACGTAAATTATGTGCGGCATTCGTATTCGCAAACTACGGAATATGTTTTGCGTGATTAATTTGAAAGGTATTCAAATAAAGGTGAATGTAGCCTGTTTGTTATGTTTTTGAGTCGGCTAGCCGACGGGCTCACGGTAGATGTGGCCGCGATTGCAACTTGTCTGCCTTTACGCGTGGTGCCGCCCGCCCGCCGAGCGTCCGCCGTGGCCGCGCCGCCCGCCGCCGCCGCGCGCCGTATCTCGCCGCCCGATCTACCTGCATTCATCGCTACACCCGGAAAAGCGCTAAATGTAGAGATATTCCTTACAACCGTCTCACCTAGCTTTTGAAACTTACGCTTGCAGGCTAAAAGTTACATTATACAAATTGAATCCCTTCTTTGTGCTTTCATTTCTATTCACGGGCAAACACTTTTATAAAAACATACGATACCCGCGGACGTATGTGTACGAATAGAAATAAATTAAAAAATATATATCTACTACTAAACATTGTCGGCAGATAAAAGTAAGACATTTAGGTCTGAGTAGGGGACTACAGACTGTGTGCGTGCACCCGAGTCGCTTGCCGCAGCGCTCGTTTATTTGCGACTTCCTAGCTCTTTTGTTATGCTCTGTCGCCTATGTCTGCTTTGAAAAATTGTAATGCAGCGGTATTGTAGACGCGAGTTACCGCGATTGTGCGCACCGGCTGCAGCTACAACCAGTTGTACATGCGATTTATTCACTACGAATGGCCTTCCAGTGCAGTATTTCAGGAACATATAATCCATCGCACATTTTTAAGAATAGGAGCCCTCATTCGGCACCTTCTCGAAGTTTGTAAATTATTCTAAAAAATATAGCTAGAACCCCTTTTGACACCTTCCATTGTAGGCTATTTGAATGTAATTTATGCTGTATTTATGTATATTTCCCAACACAGCACAAAGACGTAGGCAAGGCGAGGGCGGAGCGTACGAGCTGCGGAATACATTAGCCGCCACCACGAGTGTGTCGGCGTCGGAACGCTCTAATATATTTCACTGGCGGTCATTTTCGACAATTAACCACATAAAATAAGTGAAATTATGCATGCGGCCGTCGACGGCGTATATCACGTCCAGTTACAGGGCACGATACCTACCTGTACATTCATTATTCAAAGAAATGTTTCGCTCGACCAGCCGCGTGCGGAAGCGAGGGCTCTGTGCCTGTGATTGATGGGGATCTCTTTATTTTTACGGTTTTCATTGTGATTATGCAATGTTTGCATATTTCATTTATTATCAACTTTTTACTATGTTCAAAACAAGGAGACCCCTTTTTATGACATGTCAAATGAACAACGGCTATTTTTAGTAGGGTTAATGTTTTTACTTAAGTTGATGATCAAACAAAATCTAAAAAGACGTTATATTTTCATCTCGCCAATCCCAATGTCAATAAACGTACACGGCCTAAACAGCTTTCGTAAGCCTTCACCGGTCCTCTCAAAACGTCGGATTCATTTTCTCTTGCAATTTCCTACAATTTCCGGGCAGCGTTTGGTATACTGATGTGCTGTAAAATTATTTTCACATGAATCTCACTCACGTCAGGAATCTCTACCCTAGGTAATGTTTATTTAAATATGAATGAATAGCATACATTTAATCTTAACTAATATTATAAAGCTGAAGAGTTTGTTTGTTTGTTTGAACGCGCTAATCTCAGGAACTACTGGTCCGAATTGAAAAATTATTTTTGTGTTGAATAGACCATTTATCGAGGAAGGTTTTAGGCTATATAACATCACGTTGCAACTATTAGGAGCTAAGAAATAATGGAAAAAGTAAAAAAACGGGGAAAAAATAACTATTCCACGCGGACGAAGTCGCGAGCACAGCTAGTTGTTACATAAAGCGATGTTCAACTTGTAGGTACATGAACAAGTACTAATTGAATTAGCTCGGTGCTTTTTAATAAATTGATAGAGATGCACTTCTAACTTATAGCATCCAAGGTATATTATATAAGAAATACACTTGATAAGATAGGAAGCCATTAAAAAATAAACACCTGAATGAGCTTTGTATTTCAAGTTCAAGCGCGAGATCAATGTCCTGGCTGTGCAGACTGCCGTTACGCAAGTTGCGAGGGAAGTCGATGCGCTTGCATGACTCGTGCGCAAGGCTCTGCGGCGCGCCCCTCTCGCGCTCTGCCCACGACACGACTCGCTAACAGCTGTTAATGAAACCATTTAAGCACAATGAACTGTGTTTGCGTCACCGATTGATCACCTGACAATATCTAGGCAGATAAAAAATATATAGGTATATTGATTTGGGTAAACTCTAAAAGAAGAAACAGAATCAACTAGACTTATTACTGTAGCATTTTGTCTGTGTTAATAAATACCGTACAAAAACAACAAAGTAGGTACTTCAGAAAAGATGGGGGACTCAGAATCAGATTTTAAATCAAAACGACACTATCAATACAATAACTAGTTCAAAAACAATTGCTTGGATGAAATATATCTACCCAAGCTAAAATAATTTTAAAATAAATAAGACATTTATGAATAAGCTCCTGCTCTCACACTCTTTATTTACTTTGTTTTCATCATTAAACCTATGTACAATCAAGTGTAACTGTGATTAAAAGTCTCACAACTCACACTGTTGCTAAATGCAAATATTTTTCTCATCTAGTCACTGTGCGTCAGGATCTAAGGTGCCTATTGCAAATTAACGGAATTAAGTAACATCTAAACTAAAAGGTGTCGTTGCAACGAATAAAATTATATTGCTTAACATTGGCTTAAATATTGCTAATTGTGAAGGTCTTTTGCATGAAACTAGGCCTAAATGGTGATGCAAACTTTTTAAAGTTAAATGTAACGGGACTAAATTACGCACTTCGTTGTCACATCTGCCCCATAATGTTACGATGCCAACCTTTAGTAAGTCACCACTGCACAGATGGACTGCCTGCTTCTGACGTCAAAATAACAGGTTCTTTTTTACTAAATGTACACTGGTAAATTACATACGTTATTGCCTGTTTGTTCCGGCTGCTCTCCGTAACGACTAGATCAATTTATTAACAGAATCTTGAAAAAAAAATAAAGTACAACTTAAAAATACTATTCATGAAATCGTCTACAATAATTCCTAAACAAGAACCCACGCGAAAAAAAGTTGCAAGTTGTTAGAGAATAATATTTAAATCGCTATATTATTCAAATTTGATTAAATTTAAAACATTTTTAATCGGTTATATAAAAATGCTACAATTCGCATGCGACTTGTCCTTGGCAACTCGTATATATCGACTTATTATTCCTCATACATGAGTCTGTGACAAAACAATATAACCTTTCGCGTGATTCAGTTGAACGTTCAGGGTAGAGTTCTCGTGTGTTTTAAAAATATATCAACGACTAGTTCAAAATTATATAAATTCGAAGCCGTGTGCCTATCAAGTGCTCAGGTAATAGCCCGTGTATGAGCTGTGCTCATTCCTGTCGACATCACCTTGAGGTGTGCGTGAGTCAGCAGGCGGCACGCTCACCGGTTGACGGTAACAGATCAAGAATAGCTTGCGTTCTATTTAGGAGTCCTCTTCGTTTGTTTGCCAGCGAAATGTGTCATTGTTAACTAATTTAAGTAACAACTTCTGCCAGCTGTTACGACATAGCGGTTCAGAGGCGGTCATCGATATGCTCATCAATCCCATAGTGTCTAATCAATCGACACCATGTCACGTCAGCGCTGTCAATTTCATGTTGGTAGATGTAACACGCGTGCAGTTTTGAATAAAACAAAATACGACCACATTTGAGAACCAACCTTGAAGATTACGAGCAACTTGATTCACGGTCTCCAGAAACAGTAAATTCTTGTCTTTATTTTATAGCACACTCCCGTAAGCCTAAAGGTTTGTATTCACCTTCCTTTTATTCTCCTTGTTGAAAAACAAGTTTGTATTAGAAAATATTAATGAATCAATCTAACAAGGTTTAGCTTTTATTTATTCATTTAACTTAACCGATTCTTTGCGGATATTTTTTTTTTGTGTATGGTGTCACATGGTGTGTGACGCCTGAGAGTCTTTTTCAATTTGTAAACACTCTGTGTAAATGTCGTTTTTTGGGGTTACTGCTAAACAAGACCACTATTATTATTGTCTGTAGTTAATCCCTGTAGTGTAGTCGTTTCAGGATATAGCGTGAATTTCAAAACTTCAGTGGTTTACAACCTTCGATTGACAGATACGATTTAGTTCTCGAATTTCAAAAAATTTGTTTGCCGCTACGGGCAAAAGTTTCCAAAAAGTATCATCGCAATGAATCGGTTAATATTTGTTACTAGCTGTGCCGGCGGTGTCGCACGCGTGGATATCGGGTTTCAAAAATAACGGACTTACATAAAATGGTACTTAAATTTTAAGTTAGACCTCTAGCAATACATTGGTGAGAACCGCATTCAAATCCGTGCAGTAGTTTTTGCATGATGCGCGTTTAAACATACAGATAAAAATTTCTCCCGTTTTCCCCACACTTCTCGTCACTGCTCTGCTTCTATTGCTTGTAGCATACTGAAAAGTATACTATAACCTACCCAGGAGTATGAAGAACAACTGTACCAAGTTTTGTCAAAATCCGTCCAGTAATTTTTGTTTCTATAACCAACATACAGACAGACAAAAAATAACAAATATTTTCGACTAATAAATTGTTGTGATCACGATTTGGGTGGAAAAAAAGGTTTTGAAATCATTTTGGTCATTCAAATCAAATGAGGTAAGTCCAAAAAGTGTGTTTAGTTTTGATTGTGTCAGGGTTTGTTTACTTCATTTATAGTTGTAGTTTTACAGTAAAATAAAAAGAATAATATACTTTAATGGTTTCGTTATATAACAGTAAATATATTTAAATGTTCCTGTAATGCTAGGAATAAATTAAATATCGTTTCAGATCGAAATGAGTATTGTTTTAAAGACCGGGTTTGTGAGTGTCATTGCAATATCAAATTCCAACCCCAAACCGTATTTAAAGGAAAGTTGTTGGTATTGACTGGACATGTCCGAGGACCGAGATGTAGAAGAATTAAGAACAAGGGCAGAGTTCAATAATTCATGCTCTCATCATAAGGCTATATCATCTATGTATAATGTATTATGTAGAATCGCTTTGCCATTGACAGACATCTGATGACAGAGCTTGCATTTTTTTTTACTTTTGACCACCATGAGCGCTGCGATAGATTATGTTACCCCCATCTATTTCTTCGCACCCAGCCAATAAAAACCATAAAAAACCGGCCAAGTGCGAGTCGGACTCGCGCACGTAGGGTTCCGTACCACTGATTGAATGAAAAAATTAGGTAATTTGATATATGACGTTTAAAAAAAAACTACTGTCTAGATTTCATTCAAACCAAATTTCGTTAGTAGTTTTTATAGTAATACACATCATATATTTTTTTCAGTTTTATCATGCCCATATCTTAGAAGTTACGGGGGGGGGACACACATTTTACCACTTTGGAAGAGTCTCTCGCGCAAACTATTCAGTTTAGAAAAAAATGTTGTTAGAAACCTCAATATCATTTTCAAATACCTATCCATAGATACCCCACACGTATAGGTTTGATGAAAAAAAAATTTTGAGTTTCAGTTCTATGTATGGGGAACCCCAAAAATTTTGGATTTTTTTCTGATTTTATTTTCACATCTTAATGCGGTTTACAGAATACATCTACGTACCAAATTTCAATAATGTAGCTCTTATAGTTTCGGAATAAACTGGCTGTGACATACGGACGGACAGACAGACAGACAGACATGACGAATCTATAAGGGTCCCGTTTTTGCCATTTTGGCTACGGAACCCTAAAAAGTGGATCATCCACTTTGTCCGCTCCTCATTGTCCGCTCTTGGTTGACTTATGATTATGACTTTAACCATTTGTAGCAATTGTATAATCAGTAGGTATAATGGTGTTAAATGATGTAATATTGGAATCGTTAATTGAAAACCTTTTATTGACCTTATAACACAAGAATAAGTTAAACAATTTTGTAACGCTATGGAATTCGACATAGCACAGAATTAATGTTTTTATTTAAATTAAACATTTGTTTTTTACAGACGTTATAGAATTCCACAGAAAAAAAAAATATAAATTGAATGAATTTCATAACTATTTTAAACACTCATACCTACAAATACATGAAAGGGGTATAGACATTCATATTTAATGTGAGTTAATAAAGCTCTGATATTTTAACTAATATGTGATTTATATGCACAGAACTTTAACCATAACAAGCTCAATAATGAAGCAGCTTTAATTTTTTAGTGGGGGTGGGTCATGTAATTATTAATTAATATGAGCACGGATGGATGTCATTCCGACAGACTGCGACATTATCGGTGGAGAGCAGCGTAAACATCAGAATGTAAAACACGATACCGTTTAGCCAGTTAATTAATTGCCGTAACTGGGAGTTGGGAAGCGAAAGCGACCGCGACCGGTCGCCGTCAGTGGATGCGGCTGCGCTCGCGAGCTGAGCGGGCGCGCTTCCGCGGCTGCCGGGCGGGCGCGAGCTCGTTAGGGAAATAATGATTGCGACCCTGCGCTGCCTGCCACTGCACAAGTTGCTCTGGGCCCGCACCCGGTGCGCCTACTTCGATCTTTATTGTTATCCCAGACGTTTACAACTTCAATTAACCTCGGATACAGCCTCCGCGACCTCGCCAATTATAATTTACCGACCGCATTTTTTTTTCTATAGTAACTACGCAAATAAACTAACGCGAATAACGCGTTTATGGATTTTGTAGAGTACAATTTTGACGAAGAAAGCTAGCGGTGAAGTGTTAAAATTTTATATCACGGTAGAACGTGGGTTCGCATAAGCAAAGCTTATTAGGTTAACCGACTATACATGCAACCTATATGTTGTGTGCTGCAGTCCAGTGCAGTCAATAAGTTTATGGGAGTATTTTTCGGCATTTAAATACTATTATTGTTTTGTTCAGAAACTAGGCAGTACGTTTTGCGTTATAATATCACTATTTAGAAGTTGTTGAACACTTAAGAAGAGAACATAATAGGATTACTACTACTATTTTCCAATATTGATGTATACGGTAATTGAAATCCAATATATCCATTTCTTAAGATAACCGTGGTGGTAAATAAGTATTCTGAAGGGAAGACGGATAGCAGCATCTTGTTAAGTATTAACCGGTGACAACGTGGTTTAGAAGAGCGTAGTTTCGTTCCGTTCGGCGCATGGGTTTTATTAGAGGTCGTTGTGATTGAGCTAACCGACGAGACGTGTCACTTGATTTAATTAAGCGCTGCTTTACCCCTGTTCCTCCCGAGGTAACGCTTCACGCCGTATACCCGGTTAATTTCCAGCAGTCTCATTCCACACGAGATTTATTCTGATATTGAACCCGTCTTATACTGCCTTCCTTAGCTAATATCCGCTGACATAACAATGTGTTACCAGATTTTATGTCCTTCAACATAGATATTTCCATAAAATACGAGACTTAAAGGACCTACCAATTTAATATTAGGAATATATTTTGTTGATTTTTTTAAAACCTTTAAATGGTAGACATAATATTTTTATATTTACTGCACGTCACACTAGTTGAGAAAACCATCATCAATCATCAAGAAAAATCAGCGTAAGCTTTTTTATGCCTTGTAATACCAACAAGGCGAAGATAAAGGATTAGAATGGCCCAAGTCAGGTAGAATCTCTTAAAGCCGCTGGTGATTGCATCGTTTAGCGGAGATAGTCGTGATATTTCAACCTCCAACTCGGAATTTAACAAATAGACTTCATTTGTTTGCTCCGGTGACCGCCGACCTATCCTCGTTTGCACCCTTTTCCTGTTGCATCTTTCGGATATATTATATAGAACAATACAAAATGAATGATTCGCTCATATTTTACCTGGACGAAATATAATGTGTTGTGATGAATATTTATCTATTTTAATAAGGGCTCCAGAAATTAAGATTTTCTTTAAAAAATAACATAATTTCCAACTGGTGTCTCTTTTTGTTCTCTACATTTTATAGCCCCACTCTCTTCCACGTCAGAGCTTACTCCTCCAAGTTATAAGTTGATTTTGATGTTCCTTCCATAATTTCCATATACTTACCCTCGATAAAAGAAATACGTCAGGATAATTAGCGTATATTTTTTGTAAATTTCCTTGTGGCGTCTAATGCGCGACTCGTGTTGGCCGTCATCACGCTTCGCGGGAGCAGTTCATTATTAATTCACCAAATCTCAACTCGGTTTGCTTTTATTCGTTCAAGACCATTCGAGTTCGAAAACGATCTACCTTTTTAGACGAAACGTCCGCCACGAATATGTGCAAAATCCCAGTCATTAGTAGTAGTAGTAGAGTGTCCAACCAAACGGCATAAATGTTGATATTTCGCTATTAGGTTTACTTTTCAGTAAAATAGACCATGTATTGGGTTTAATACCAAAGGTTATTAAAATCTTTGAAGAATTTTTAAAAACAGTACAATTTAAATGCGTGCGCTGATGATTATGGCGAAGTACAATCGGCAATCAGATGGTGGCCAAAAAGCGTCCACGCGATGTTGATTGTGACATTGTGCAGTGCGGGTGGGCATCGCGCTATGCGAAGGGCGAGCGTCGCATCGCGGCACCACCCGCATTTGTGATGCAAATTGTAGCGCCCGACGCCGCGCCGCGCCGCGCCGCCACCGCCGCTGCGCCACGCGCCCCTGCACCTCGCGCCTTACCTGTTACAACCACTGTAATTATCCTGAAAATATTCATTTGTCCGCCTCTAGGATCTCATTACCATAATGCAGTGCTGCGTCCAGACGTCGTTTTAGATAACCTATAGGCACAAACCACTTGCATGTGTACTGCTAATGTCGACAAACATACAAGAGCACTCGCCGCACCATTAACATTCCTCCTGTAAGACAATATCTTCGACGGATTGATCCCGTTACTCTTTAATAGCGGGAATTCAATAGCTAACAGAACTAGCTGCGTGAACTCCGTGTGAAGTTTCGTGAGAACCTAGAATTGCTGGATACTCGACTAAACGTTATCATATTTCAAACGATTTCGCAAAACGAATAAACAAGAACGGAGGCAAGAAGCGTGCGGTGAAACCGAGTCAAAGCGTGGGTATTAGAAACGCTCCGATTACCACGCCGAGACGAGGTGCCGCCGCTGCTGCTCCGTGCCGAGCGCTACGCGTTTACCATACCTTCACAGGGCGCCACTTCACGTCATGTATTTTTATGCCATTGTGTTTAGTACCATAGGATTCTCATATTATTTCACAGTGTTGTTTGTTTTATCATGCGTTTTTGGTGTGAGTGCGAACGTACGGGTACCTACACAACTTAATAATTATTATTAATAACAAAAATTAATATAAACATAAATGCATATGGTTTATACATAATTGCTGGTTCAACACCTATAATTATACAGCCTTCGTAATAAGCAAAGCATGGTTAGTTTCATGAACCGATTACGTGAAGCTTTAGTTATAAAGCTTTAATTTCTTATCGAATCAATGCATATGCGTAAGAATGATTGTGATCGTTCTGTTATTCCCAAATTCTATAATCCGTGGACTTTGAAATTTGGGTAGCTCTGTCCACGGATACTTAGTCCAAGGCAAACACTGGTGGACATAGAATAGAATAGATATACTTTATTGCACACCATACAATCGACTTAAAACTAGTAAAATGGACATTAGTTGTACAATTAGGCGGCCTTATCGATGCAAGCGATCTCTTCCAGGCAACCTTAGGGTAGAGGATAAATTAAACAGACAGGGTGAGGTGAGCTATAGACTGAACAGAAATTGATGATAGTAAAACATAAATATTAAATACATGAGTACTAAATAATATACAATATGATAAATACATGAGTAAATAATAATACACTAATTTAAAGTCGTAAGGCCCAGACTTCCAGACACAATAGATGAAACAATAGGAATTGGATCACATGAGAACATTGGGCCTTACGAGGATATATATAAAAATATAAATGTAATATATACATAAATAATACGTACATATATACTACCATACATATATACCATTATATACACACATGTTATATGTGTTATATGTGTAACATGTTCTGACCCAGAAGGCTTCTCTGGAGGCTCAAAACTTATGTACTCGATGGACTGCTTATTACATTGGTAATCTCTCGGCAGTTCTTTGTTTTGAACATGTTATTTGACTCGCACTGCAGTTAAAATAAAATCAACTGTAAATTCAGTAAATAAATAAATAGGTATTTGAAAAATCGTATCGATATCGATGCGGCTTGAAATTGTTTGTTAAGTTTCCAACTGATCCAAATTGTCTTGCATGTTGTCGACTTTATTGTACGTCAATGGAAAGGTGATAAGGCGGTGTCGCAGCACGGTCACTAGTACCGCTGCTGCCTGCTTGACCGCGTTCCACTAACGGTATCCACTCAGAAGTATTTCTCTGGCGCGTGGCACACTTCGTGCGTACGTTCACCTCGACCATCTCACTGTCTTTGCACTCTATAGCGGCACAGTCCCTTCTCGTTGCAGAATGTTATACGATAATTACGATATAGTGATGCATACTAAACTTTCACCAGGGCGCAGTTTGTGGTGGTGCGCATACTGTTGGAAATTAGGCCATATGAAATCTCAGTTGATCAACAACTTCCAACGGATTGTTTACCTTGATCTTATTTGTCCTTTTTTAAGGTCTCCACGTAGTGTTATTGACAATTTATACACGAATCCAGTTTGTAAGTTGTTAATATAAACTTATAACTTTATACATGTAAATACGGTGATCAAAGCAAAAGGAAACTGGCTTCAACGAATTCAGAACATATTACCGTTAGAGGTCGACGCACTTCACGCTGGTTAAGTAAAAGCTAACCGTTTTCTAAAAAATCGCTAAGCCGAAGCTAACTATTATGTTATCATCATTTTTGCTGTACTAATGTTAGAAGATTTTTATTCTCTATCTGACAGCATAAAATATTAGATTAAATAATATTTATGTTCGATTTCAATTGGATGTAAGGCATTCTGAAGACATACCATACCGTGAAGTAAGCTTTGTACATTAATAAACAAATCTTATTCGAAACGTTTACACCTTCTAGCAAAAATCTTCTCTAAGTTTATACAAAATATGATAAGAAGAATTAGGGAAGCTATTTCGCTAGCCCCCTACAACGTCAAGCAACATAATTAGATTGACTTTGCTTGTTCTCCTTTTGTTTATTTTCTGAAAATGAGCTTTTCTTAATGGCTTTGTATAAAAATCTTTTAGGGTTCTAACAAGACCATTTCCCCAATCTCTGTGTACTCTGTCCTTAAATTATTTTAGTGCATATGGGTAGGTAGAGGACGTAATATAAATAGCAGTAAACGCTCGGGGCTCGTTTCGCTAGGGGTCCAGTTAGCGCGAAATTGGAGCGAAGGTGCGACCCAGGTCCTAACGCGCCACTTCATTACGCGGCCTCATTACCCACGCGTCTTGCGCCTCTGTCTACACCATCTAGGGAGATTGCACACTACAATATAACATACATATAAATAGATAACGTTTGACACAACCTTAAAAAAAATACCATACAATTTAGTAGAAGGTGGTCAGTATTTCAAAATTCGATTAAAGCGTGTACATTTGGCCATATATTCCCACCAAACATCCCCTTTTAAGAAATTGCACGAAATTAAAGTGTATGAAAGTGAATTATTGGCTTTAGAAAAATTATTTCTCTGCAGGCATAAACCGGCGCAAGGTTCTTGCGTGCGTGTTATTACTTCGTTTCCATTGCCCTGTAATATATTCACATTTCACCACTTTCGCATCTTAAATGTTTCGTTTTCTCCCTTTTATTTTACGCGAACAACGGACTCATTGCAAACCTTTGCTGTTTATGTTAAAAGTATGTAGTTCTAAATAAATATTATTACCTAACGATCAAACACCAGGAAGAAGCTTTAGAAGTTTGAATAACGAGCTTTAGTATGTGTACAAACAACCCGGGGAGTCAAGATAAGGACGTGTCGCTTGCCGCTTCTTCCTTCAGGACTCCTAAATATCGAATTTCTGAAAATTGCCGTGCTCGTCTGCCAAATCTCTTCTGTATCGTATGTCATTTAGCAACAAGTAACTTGGGCTCATGCCAATGTAATGTGCAGATAAATTACCTTTATGCACCCTAATTATAAACATGTTAACTGGTGTGAGTCAATTTATTTGATATACTTAACTTGCCGTCAGTCAGCAGTTTTATTGTGTTGCCCTCCATGATGCAGCTAGGCAAATGTACAAGATAGTTATCCGTGTATGCAAACAGAATACAAATTATAGATTTATCAGTTATCACTGTGTTGTCATTCAACCTTACCTCGGCCGCTTGACCAACTGTTGTGTCACCAGAATTATTACGGCGACTTATTTAGGATCATTTCCATTCCGAACAGAGTGACCTTATTGCAACGAAATTAGGATCAAGTGTTTATTTGTTGTTGGCTAGTCTTCGAATTACACATAATAGCTGTTTGTCATGGGCATTATTTCATGAAGGTGTTGAGAAAACTAAATCAGAAACAGTAGGTATATTAATTAACTCCCATTAGAAATATTATATCAGCCCAAGTATCATGAAATTTCGTTTTTAAATTTGATTATTTTTATTATAACATAACATTGCATTGTAATTTTATAATTGACAATGACGACACTTGCCTGATCTGCTAAGTACACCAGCTGGCGGCTGCCTTCGAAAGAATGAGAGCGGCGCGCGAAGACTTATTTATTGGTGACGTAGTCGTTGATAGGTCTTCGAAGTCTTGAGCACCGACGAAGTGTGGCTTGCTTATCCTATCTTTTAAGAGGTTGCATTTCGGTGAATGTGCACAGGGAGTCCTCTTTTGAGATGGGATCAACGTACTTTTTATTGTATAGGAATTTTGAAATGATAATGGTGTCTTCTAAATACAGAGTTGAAAACATTACATTGACTGGCTCGATGGCTCATTTGGTAGTGACCTCTGCCCTCTGCCAAGGGTCGTGGGTTCGATTCCCGCACAGTACAAACATTTGTGTTCATTAGAAAATATTGTGTTTGTATTGGTCTGGGTGTTTTCTATGTATAATATTTATTTATTTACAAAAAAATGTATCTAAGTAAGTTTATCACTTGTCTAGTACCCATGGTACAAGCTTCGGCTTAGTTTGGGGATAGGTGGCGCTGTGTGGCCCAGGGTGGCATGTCTTGGGTTATTTATTTATTGAATTATGTATTATAGTTTATGACACTTCCAAGTAAAATATTCCCAAAAAAAAACAATAGTAAGGAAAAGTCTGAATAAAGAAAATAATGTTGACAGTTGACTGACCGGTAATCCCTTTAAAAGTCCCTGTCATGATATATGTCTCGGCTGTAAGATCTCGTTACTATTCCAAAGATGTCGACATTAGCATAGTGTAAACCGCTCTTGCGGTTCTTGTATATCCTCTAAATAGCCTTTTCGGATATACAAAAGCAGTTTTTTTTGCTGAAAGGTCGCGGACGAGTCGCATTAACGTAGTTTATGCACTTTCCTCACTTTTAGTAAGAAGGGTAATTCTATAAACTGTGGCTAATATACATACAAGAAGTACAAAGCCAATAAAACGAAAAAAAAGAACCTTATTGTCCGACTAAAGGACTAACCAATAGATGTACCATGGCTAAAATAAGCAAAAGGGTAGGTAAGTCGACTACGAGTTTTAGGGTGCGACCGCTAGGTGTGGTCTCGAAGCCGTCGACGGTGCCGTGATGTGGTGTTTTTACGAGTGGGGTGCGACCGGCGCGGGCGCGCCTGCTAATTTTGATAAAAGCATCGTCCGGCCGCACCCGCCCGCCGCTATCACCGCTGCGACCAATAAATACACATCTATATCCCCCTAGAACATCCATTTCTTACCTGCACGCTATATTTTTCGAGCTGTATTAAATGTTGAATCTAATTAGAGTATACCGTTAAGGCTTATATTATAATAAATAACATGCGCTGTTTGGTCTTTCTCTTTACGTTCATAATAATAATAATATTTGAATATTTACAGTCGTTTTATCAATACGATGCAGTCTAATGGTTAAAAAGGGATTTAAAAAGAAAATCCCTCCAAGTTGATAGAGTAATAAATATTGGCATATTTAAGTGGTAATAATGTTAAGACAAAAACTAAGTTGTAATTCTGGCAGGGCGTGGGTGACGTGGGCGTGGCTTCGCTCCGCCCAGCTTGGGCCCGCCCTCGCCCTTTGCCACCTTTTTCGCTGAAAATCTGTAAACGCTCTTTCGTGTCCGTAGGTATTCAATCAACAACTTAATTAGAAATGGGGAATGTTTCTGAAAATTCACAAGATGAACTTGATACTTAGTCGACTATCCAATGAAATAAGACAAAATGGAATGGATTGCATGTGTGTGTATCATGGTTTTATTCTATATCGCGTATCATGTATAGTGTTTGATATGCATTAATAACATCAACATTTATTTACCAACATACAGTGAGATAAAGTTCAACTAATTTATTCTTTGACATCATTAATCAGTATGTGATTTTGCGAAGGAGGTGTTTTAGAAACATACTGTTACGTGTACTTATTGTACGTACAAGTTTCGGTTCGTTCGTATATCCTCTTAACCAAAGGCACTATAGATAACGCAATAAGATACAGAAACATGATCATTACTTTTCAATGACGATCCCTGAAAATTGCTTTGTTGAAATTTATTTCATTTAGCGGTTGATAGGGAAAGAGATGAGCATCGCCGGGGTCACAGCCCGCGGGGCAGATAAACTCGTTAGAGCAAGATACGCCAACCACGGGCGGCGGCTGAGCACGCGACAGCCCTGGATATCCCCGTAATCTCGTTGCGACTCCCAGTCCCGTCGATTCCGATTCTCTTCAAATTACCTTTTGTACTCGATCGACAATCTAATTCGCTACCATCTAAAATGTTTTTCTCTCAATTTATTGAACCTAAACCGGTTTAGCAAACAACTACACTTGAAAGATGTCAATTGCGGTGTTGGGTTTGGAAGGAGCACGTAGCACCTCGCAGCACCTCGCCATTGTCACTAAAAGCTTCTTGTTGACGTAGCGTTCGATTCAAGAGGCGCAGCTACATTCTGTCCTTGTAATTGATTGCTTTGTCGCGTAATTTGTTTGTCGACGTCGGGCGGAGCGTTGTGATCCTCGCGGGAGCATCTTGGCGCTCGTTCTTTCGTCATAGTCTACGTAAATAATAAATACATCATCCGCCGAGGGCGACCGTACACCGCGCCGTAGCGCCCGACTGCAGCCGCGCCGTGACTCGACATCTAGACGTTTCTGTTACCGTTGATGGATTGTGCTGCACCACTATTGCCGGACACTTTATTCGGCTTACTTGTATTTTTTAAAGTACCTAGATCCATTTCTGGAAACAAGATATTATTTACATAAATCCAGAGCTTGAATTACTGGAACTATTCATTGCAAAATCAAATGACAAAGCACAATAGTAGTAACAAGGTAAACGATTGGGTCGAGCGGCGAACGGGTGCGCGTTCCTTCACTAATAACCTCGTAATTGGTATCGAAGCTCGCCGCCGCCGGATTACTGAGCGTCTAATTGAATGCGAGACGTTTCCTCGCCGTTAGTAGCGTCTTCCAGCTCAGCTACACGGTACCGCACACGGCGACTTAATTTTGTTGCGGTCAAGTTGCTCTGTTTTGCGCACGTGTGCCGTCGCTCCCGTCCGGCACCCGGCACGAGCCGCGCCCGCACATTACACCACAATTACTCGGGCTCGATGAATTAAATTGCCGTGGAGCGGGTCACTTCAGGAGATCAAACGCGACGCCCCGCGAGCGTCGAGTGAGGAGACTTTAGAGTTACCCGCCTGTGAAGTTACGACATTAGATAATAATCATTTCGTGTCAATTAGCTAATGAAAAATAAAATAGGCTGGGGAGCGGTGAAGGGCTCTGTAATTAAAATTATGATGATTTGTTGGCATCTGGTTTAGACGTGTACTCGATAGCGCTATTAATTTAATTAAAATTACACCTATTGGGATATTTAGGTTTGAATTTTAGGTGTTCTTCACAGATCTCACTTGCTTGCTTGCTCTTTTTTATAGTATCAATGCATAGGTAGTGACTTTGTTGCCTGATAGAATACGAAACTCTTGTGCGGTAACGGACAAGTAACAAAATCAATCTCGAGGTCAGTTGCCATCGCCAACCATAGTTGCCCGGATGATAATTCTGGGTATACACCGACCTCGAAACGCCACCAAACTTGTTTCGCCGAGTAAACAATAATCCTAGCCCAAGCGGGTGAACCCGGTAGGTTAGTAGGTATACCACGGGCTGAAATTTCAAGTCCCGTAGTAGACTCTTTACAACACCCACGGGTAAACCCGGGACCGTGATTTTTTTTTTTTAAGAACGCACGAGAACAGCCTGAAAGGAAATATAAGCGTTAAGAGTGATTACAACACTAAGATGAAAAAAAAATATTTTTCTTCATCTTAATTAGTGCTATGTTTTCATACTGCGTATTGAATACCCTGTCTAGTCGACTCGACTCACTGGCATTGCGAAGAGACGTCGCATAAATGTGCGTTTTCTACCGCATCTATCATGGGGAATGTTTTGAAGAATTGTTCGGTTTACTGCCTGCAGCTGAGTTTCTTCACCGCACCACACACGTAAACGATTGCAATTCCATCCTCATCATCTCGATGATTAGCGATCCTCCACTGTACCCTCTATGAGGAACTTCATTCCTCGCGCGTCGGTTTTGTGGAACCAACTATCTGCGACAGTCTTTCTGAACAGCTACGACTTGGAAACCTTCAAGAAGCGAGCGCACTCCTATTTAAAAGGCAGGTAGCGACCCCAAGAACTCGATTTGAGTTGCAAGTATGGACATGCGGCGGGCGGTGTCGACTGCTTACCATCATCACATTTGCTCGTCTGCCTCTGCCTCTTGCATAAAAAAACGTGAATGATTTTTAGCTCGCAATTTATCTTTTGAGACAGGAGATTTCTGGACGCAATAATCGAACTCTAAAACTTCAAAAATGTTAGACACGCTTACACTACACAAGGCTATAATTTCGGAAGTTCACAAGTACTTGAGATTAGCTAGAGATAAACAAGGTTAGGTTAGCTTTTAACATGTTGTGTAGGTAATTTAGTTTGTGATGAATCAGTGTTAGTGGGCACGGCTCGCAGTGCAGGTGGCGGCAATAGACGAGCCGGCACGCTCCGCTCGTGTGGGCCGTGCTCACGATGTGTACAGATCTCGCGCACACTCCGCTCCTGGACCGCCGCCAACCAATTTCAACAGGTAGATAGAGTCCGCGCGTTACTAATGACATCACACACCATACGCTTACCACTGATTCACTTCATTCAAAATACTCGTGTCTCGGGAACAAAGTATTTCGGCCGATATTATGTAATATACTGCTTGTTTTGATTGTCATCTTATTTTTATCTACTAAACGAAAGAATTGGACTAATCAACAGCAGAAATGTTACATCAGCAAATATTTATAATAAGCTCATAAAAGGCAATATATGTTAACAAAAATAATTATTTAGTCTATTTCAATACTGGTATGTAGTATTATGGTCGACCTGACTCTACCAAAATTTATTGCATCCTCAAGTCTTAAATTAACGTCCGAGATTGGGTTTAGGTGTTTAGATTAAAAGACTTTATTTATGAATTAATTTATAAGATAATAATAGAGTAGTACGTGAAATCCAGTAGCGGCAGATGCAACGGACAACACGCGCGGCTTGTTATTAACTTAAACGATTGCGTTAATTAACAGCCGCGCGAGGAGCCCTCGAGCGCTTGTGTCCACCGCGACCGGCAGAAAAACAATAAATGATATGTACGATCCGTTGCTAATTAAAATGCTACGCGACCCTCGACCGACCGACTTTTGTAAAATCCATACATGCGATGCAGGTATATCACGACAAATTTCAGGTGGCCCCTTTCATGATTCATTGTAATGTTTATTTTCTGCAAAGTAACATAATTCTTTCGAATGCCCTACATGATATTTTATGATATTTATGTGTACAAGTGATATATATTGGCAAACTAGCTTTGATTTTCGCAGATGTTCCACATCACAAAATCTTAAATCTAAAACATCACAGTGCAGCTTTGGCACTTACACAACACCACGAAGGTCTTAATGATGTTTATGATAATTTAATTTCACAGAAATCTGTGAACGTTTACCTTAACTATACAAAACTTAAATAAGTGCTACAAAATCTATAACAATAATACTTTCTTGACTGAATTTCGACCTCAGCGACCAATCTCCAAAAAGAGTAGCTAGTAGTAAGTACATAGGATATAGCAACCAACCAGCACATGAGCACACGTGTGTGCGCAAACACAAAAGTTCCGTCAATTCAATAGTACGAAAGGCGCACAGGACGATTGACTGGGATGTATCACCGCATCACAGCCACCTTCCTAACTCCAAGCTGCTACTGAGTAGTTTCTTAGAGAAAGAAACAGGAACAATAAAATCCTGGTCATTTGGCAGCTTTTGATTTCGCTAGCAAAATAGGAGGAGTTAGGAGGATTCTCAATGCCACTGTAAATATGGTCTAGATCATATTTACAGTGGCATTGAGAATCCTCCTCAGTTATGCGAAGTCTGTTAAAAAGAGGAAGAATTTGTTTCTTTGGAACCTATTTCGGTTGCGAAACTACTGGACCTATTTTTCATAAGTCAGCCTGAAAAACTTGTTTTTGTTGTTCCGGTCTCATTACAATGACATTCGATTCGTCTGCTTAGCATTGTACTTGTACTACGAGGTCCGTTGAATGTTGTGTACATCTCCTCTGCCAATCGATATTTAGGATCTGTTACACCCCGCCTGCTGATTAGTATTTGATAGTCTATTTAACTTATTACTACTTACTACCTAATTGCCCAATTAAGTAAAGTTGTTAGTTATCGATTGGTTACTTTCATAGGAAGATGTGAAATCGCACCCCAGTTGTGCACATAAATGGTTTGTCCAATTAAAGGATCAACCGTGCCATTAAATAGCTATTTCAACATTTTGTTATCGTATCCACGACTCATGTTTTATATTTCATGTCAAATTATTCCATAATTATGTACGATATTAGTGGAGCTAGAGCTACACAGTAGTAAAAAAATAATTATGTAAATGTAATTTGTTATTCATTGGAAATTTTTCTTTGTTACAGCAACTATTCCGATCACAGCAAGCGGCGGCAGCGGGCGGGCAAGCTGCAGCAGCCCAACTACAATTATTACAACAACAACAGCAGCAACAATTCCAATTACAACAACAGTTGGCCGCGCAACAGGCATTCACACAGGCCCCGTACGTTATCAACGCCGGACAGGAGGGTGCACCCTACGTTAGTGCGTTGATAGCGGGAGTGCCGCCATACTATGGTGTAGCCGCTCCATGGGGCGTGTACCCCGGGCTAGTAGCGCAGCCGGCGCAACAACAGGCTCAACAGCCGAGAAGGCCGCTGACGCCCCAACAGGGGGAGCAGCAGGTGAACGGACAGGGCCAGTACGTGATCCCATACTACGACCCCGGGTCGTTGGTGATGGGCGGGCGCAACGGCACGCCTCTCCGGCTCGTGTCGCCGGGCGGCGTGCTCGCGCCGCGCCAGTACCAGCCCGCGCCCGCGCACCCGGCCGCCTCCGCCGCGCCGCCCGCCGCCGCGCAGCCGCAGCCGCAGCAGCCTCAGCCTGGTGAGTGCACACCCCACAGTGAGATCGTCAGCCTCTCTCACATCAATACACATGAAACCATACACACTCACTGAAAATTTTATCACTTACATGCTATATGTCCAAATGATTCGGCGTTATCTGAGAAAACAAATATTATTCTCTCATAATAATGTAGGTATTATGAAAAAGGCCTAAAAATTCCGAATTCAGGCGCTCTCAATAGTTAACTTTATTTTTCTTAACTTTACGGTAGTTTCGGAATACAAGCACACGCGCCCTAGATAAAAAATATTGGACTAACGTACCAGTGCACATTCGGAGCATTTCGCGTACCAGTGCAAACTCGGAGAATTTCGCAAGTTGCAACAAATCAATTGTTGCCCGTGTGGAATATACAATTTATATAATTAACCACAAATTATACTTTCTTTTAAGGACGGCCGACATTGAAAATCATTTTGAACAAATTAATTAACCTACTTAGATTAAATAATCATCTGTTGCTAATTTTTTACTATTATAAATTCATATTTCTTTTTCGAAATTTATTCATTGATTTACATAATAATTTGGTGAAGTGAGTCGTGTATGATATTATTTTAATGTATGTATATTATGTACACATTTATACTTGTCCGTTTATCATAGGTACAGTAAAATATTGCATGGAGGTCTTTGATACGGCTTTTCAAACATATCACTATTTTGAACATTAAAAATGTCATCATTAAAATATGTAAAACCATTTTTAAAATTTTCCTTATTTGAAATAACTTCCTTTGTGTGTCCCAGATTTATACTTTTGTCAATAACTGTTTCAGTAGACTTGTTCCATACTTTTTCGCTACTAATTGTTGAGATAAATTTAGTGTCTCGTCGCATGTCACTGTGTTAACACTTGCAGGAGGCCGGCGATAGTGGCGCCTGAAGTAGCGCCATTTACCATGTTAATAATATTTGAATTGCAGAATGCCTTGACGCTTTTATTTATGTCTACATACATAGTTCCAAGTAGCATTGTTTTATTTGTTTGATTTTTAAAATAACAGACTGTATATATCAATATTACATTATGTATGTTTAAGAATAAGTTTTAAAGTTTAATGGTGTTATATCTTGTAGATTATTTATAACACCTTGATTAGAGAATTTCTAATTCGTGTGTAAGGTGTCTACACATATAATATGGTTTTCGATATGAAAAACTGCGGGCTAATATAAATATTTGATGTGTATAGCATACCAAGTTTCGAGCCAGAGAGAATCCAAACATTTGCCTTTTTACTATTCTAAATTCGAGTGGAATCCAGCAATGTCAATTTTGTCTATAGTATAGATATGTACCATACGTAGATAGCACGAAGAACACATTATTTTACGTCGTCGTAAGTTTAAGAGTCTACAGTGATCTTACTGTACTTCAAATTAATATATTATGCTATACTAAAGATAGTAGAGTAAGCTGTGTGGTATAGATATGTGTACAGATAAAAATAATTTAAGACATTCTCCTTATTGACACTACCTATATGACATACATTCGTGTAAGTACATACATACCTATAAACATAAGACATGCCAACTTTTCTTCCACCTTTTTTTACATTACGTTACTTTAAGTTTTGTACATATTTATTAGTCACACACTAATTTGATCTCTTTTAATCTCTACAAATGTTCTTATAAATTATTTCATTTTTGATGACATTTTGTATGAAAATCTAAGCGATGAAAAGTATAGGCCCTAAATATTCGAAAAATTGTATGCTTGTCTCAATTAAAAATATATAATTTAAAAACCATGACTAAAATATACAGAGAATAAACTATTTCACGTGTGTGTAGGCACCTTTACAGTACAACATCCTGTACATGTGTACATTGCAACGCGTAGGTGTAACCGTTGTGTACATAGATAGAATCCCCGTCGGTCAGATATCATCGTCCTACCGAGCGTTGTACAGAGGTAGAGTGCGCTAGTTGGTTCGCCTTCGTGTCGTTCGTGTCGGGTCGGGCGGGCACAGCGCAGGGGGCACGGGGCACAGGGCACTGAGCACTGAGCGGCGGGCAGTGTGCAGTGTGCACAGAGCGGAGTGTGGAGCGCGGAGGTATGTCGTGTTGCAGGGGGCGCTGGGTGCGCGGGCGGCGCGCGGCGCGACTCGCTGGAGTTCGGCGGCGGCGGGCCGGCGGCCGCGCTGCAGGAGTACGCGCGCAAGTGGGGCCCCTCGCCGCTGTCGCCGCCGCTGGGCGCCGCGCTCGGCCCCGTCGGCCTGCGGCCCGTGTCCGCCGCGCCCGGCGCAGAGACCGCCAAATACAGGTGCACCTCACACACATCAACATAATCACACATAGCTCTCCCTGTTACACATACACACACTCGCACACAGACTTGCAGGTCGGTTAACTAAAGTCGGCACTTACAACACTTGAGAAGAAACTGAACAGAGAGAGGTAGGGCATAGCGAATCTTTGCTTGAACTGAGCCGCCAATCTGGGGAAGGACCTCCGTCCTATGGAATACCGCTGCCAAATGAGCTCCGGGTCATGTTTATGGCGGTGAGTAGGGTTTCTGCAGCTCGTGGGGGGGTTAGGGTTGAGCTGATTTGTTGGTGGCAACAGACAGGTAATTGACCAGTTACTTGCCCGTTGTCACAGCGACTTGTCACAGCACTTCCCTTTCGCTCTCCATCAGGCGTAGGCCATTATGTCTACCTACTATACTACTATAAAAAACTGTATACTCGTCTACGAGTGACATTGCACCTTATACGCCTCATGAAAAATCAATTATGTCTTTCGCGTATCAACCGCTAGAGCGTGACGAAAATGATAAATCTTTTCGTTTTTATTGCGATTACTAAATATATCGACATTTATTCAGCTGTTAATCAGTTTCTATCTATACGGGATTGGTTTTAAATGCTTATTTAGAAAACTCTTATTTAATATTTTTTTAAAGTGGGATCTGCTTAGTTATCTGACTTGCGGTTCACATTATACCGCATACACAACACACCCGTAACTGCCTTTACCACAGCCTTCGCGCAGTACGACTGGCTCGTTATTGATCATTTACTAATTAAACATGTAACTGTTTTGAAGGTTTTGTCAAAATCTCGTCACATACTTGATTGAGCACAGCTCACTCATTGAATTTTATGATCACTTGTAAATAATATTTAGAGAGTATTAACTCTAAAAAACAAAATTGGCAGGTATACTTTTAAATTAATTTATAACATATCTAATGAAAGCACACAAAACGACTATTTGTTCTGTGTAAGTACAACAAAGTTTGTAAAGTTTATTCAGGCTCTCGTTGCAGTTTACTAAGCTCGAATAGCTGACTTTTATGCAAACGAACCATTACGTATGCGCGCGAATGTTATGGTCAGTGTGACACTGTACATTGTAAATATTTTGTAAACCTCCGCTATGTACAACGATATTTATATTAATTTTGTACAGTATCGATATTTTGGCATGATTGTACAACGTTTTTGTTTGATATTATTTCTACATACTTTACAATTTACCGAATGCGACATCGGCACATTCTTGACATTGCCCTTTGTGTGCTTTACAGAGCTGTCAGCAGTTTAGCCCAAGGACTCACGAGCAATGGCATGTTCGGCTCCTCCTCCTCATTACTCAGCAAACTTAGTGGAGTGGGCACGATCTCAGGTACGTCCATGTGTATTAGTCATTAAGTTAAAACAAGGTTTAATATATACAATTTATTACAGGTGACATACTGTATATAAATTATTGTAAATATGTATCATATTAATTACTAAGCACATGAAACTTTTGTAAATAAGATGTTTTGAGAGTTTCAACACACTAATGTATACCAGTTACCTTTATAGCTTGGTCGGGAAGTCGGGTCACCGTTTGTTAGGTATTTAAGATAACTGCTGTTTAGGAGAAAATACGATTAGGTACCATATAAGGTTTTAAAGACGCGGTGACAACACACGCTGACGGCCGAAATGTATAAATTTCTACCTAAGAAACGTTGTTGAGTAACACTTTTCCTGAAAGTTCATACATTTGGCTTCAGTGCTGACGGTCTGCTTTGCGGCGCGATATCCACCCCAATTCATTCCGTCTCCAAAAGAAGAGCCCAAATAACATTCCACCCGAAATTATCGATTTCGTTCTCGTAAAAGACGCTTCAGACGCTACATAGGCATTAATTTATATTTGCAGAATTAGTAGGCGGTGGCGTGAGCGGGGTTAGCGGGGTGGGCGGGTGCGGGGTGGGCGTCGGCGTGGGCGTGGGCGGGGTGGGCGGCGGCTCGGTGGGCGTGCTGGTGGGCGACAAGCCGCCGGCCGGCCGCAGCCGCCTGCTCGAGGACTTCCGCAACAACCGCTTCCCCAACCTGCAGCTGCGCGAGCTCGCCAACCACATCGTCGAGTTCTCGCAGGACCAGCACGGATCCAGGTTAGACACCAACTCTGTAGCCTCAGATTAGCCCATTTTCCTCGTGGACTAAGCGAGAGCTTCGGCATACGCGCTTCAACGAACCGGATACATAGACAGGCGTGTCCGACCGTTCCGGTAGTGGTGTCAGCAAGACGCGTCAACGTACGATCTGTGCTTGTGGCGTGCAAAACTAGATTAGATACTCGTTCCCATAAACAATACATAATAAACTAAACTAAAAATCGCGAATTTGGAACCGCCCTTTATTTAGCCAGAACCAGAGCATCTATACTAATTACATTACCGAAGTTACGAGGTCGGTCGTCTCAACAAATAACATTACTATTGGCCGGAAACCTTTTGTACGTAGCTTTATCTATGTATGCTCTGGTACAATATTTCAATTAAGTAAATAGAAGTCTTGCAAATAAATTGGTACTGTAGGTACGTCTACAATTTCCTCAATTCAACGACTTTGTGCACTTTTGCGGCTTTACTTATTACACAAAACTATAGGTAGGTACGCCTAATAATTTCTGAAATATGAACATGTCTAGTCAAAGGTTTAATAGATTGCTTTAGGAAATCGGCTTTTGTAGTAAAATTAGTCGAATTTTCACCCTAAAAATATACTCGTAATGTTATAGACACTGCTTGTTTGTATATTAGTAATTGAAAGTTGACGCAAGCGAAGTGTGCAAGGACGTTAATATTAATCATTTTTGTAGGTGCGACGGTCATGACATTATTGTGTAATTTATTCACATATTTTTGTTATATTTGATGGTAACTTTGACCTTTAGGCTAGTCATCTTAGCAGTATTTCTAGTGTCGTGAAGAAACCGAACTTTAATAACCAAGTTTATCAAATTATCTTCATTAATCAATATCAAATGATCATACATCTGTTGAATATATTTGTCTTAAATTACCCAATTATCTACTGTTGGATATAATATAACACAATTTCACAGCTTCGATGATGAACGATCTATGTACTATATTATTTGATTATTATACTCGTGTTTTTTATTTGCAGATTTATTCAACAAAAATTAGAAAGAGCAACAATTCAAGAAAAACAAATGGTGTTCAACGAAATCATTGGCGCTGCATATAGCTTAATGACAGACGTTTTCGGAAATTATGTGATACAAAAGTTCTTTGAGTTTGGCACCACAGAACAAAAAACAACACTAGCACAAAAGGTAAGCTTAAATTAGTTCAGTATGGCTTGAACAATGAATTACTTTAGAATATATTTGTGCAATACGGGGATTGCAGTGAGTGATATTGCATATTGTATTTCTAGCCTAACATCTGTGTTGTGAACTTATAAGAGAGTTACACATGTCTCCAAAAATTATAAGGAATATTTTGTATTGTATGATCTGATCATGGTGATTCATTTAAGAATAATCAATTATTAATTCCTCCATTCCCCAGTTTTGGAGCTGTAAATTAGTTTCCAAATTATGTATTCGTAAGGTTGGCGATGATCCAAGTATTGGTATTACATGTCTGGTCAATGTCAGTAAAAACGTCAATATTATGTCAAACTGAACCATCCACGTAATACTTACGCCTGCCGTTTATTTGGATTCCAGGAAACTTAACCTTCTGTTGTACTAAAAATAGTAGCCATACTTTCGGTCATAACAGTAATTTTATACAGACTAGACTTCAAAGTTACTGAATTGAATCTCTGAAGGATCTGAAGGTACTGAATCGGAGATTATTATAGCATCCAATGCATGCAGCACATGCTTAAAAAAATTGATGTAGCGATAACTCGATGTACCGTCAACTTTTCTGAACCCAGTGTGCTACTCAATTTTTGGAACAGTTGACAATCGTGTGACCACATCGTTATACGGGTATATTCTCATATTTAATGGATCAGTTAGTTAGATTGGGTGGATTTCCACAAATCGACTTCTGGATGCCTGTTTTGCGTGAGATGATATATCCTCCTAGTCCTTAGCTAGTTTAATTCCCGCCAGCTCAGCTTATCCAGAAACCTCAGCAGGCCATTCAGCTTATTAAAAATGATCTGGAGTGTGCTGGGCTGGCCAAAGTATTTCGTTCGGTATGCTATCACACCGGGGCATTTTGAGGCTATGAGTTAGCTAGCGAGGCATCAGTTTGATATAACACCAGCAAAATACCACAAAGTTCACGAGCCCGGTCTGCTACTGACCTATCTCTGTGGACAATGGGGATGTTTCCAGGGTCAAAATAATAACATTATATTTAGTCCGTATTTTAGATTATAAAAATATATTAGACACGTATTTTTCCTTTTTTCATTTAAACAAAAAATAACAAAGATACAAGGCATCAAAATTTAGGAGTGGGGGTCTTTGACGTTACTTAGTGGCGAAAAAACTCCCACTCTGTGACGTCACGCGTAATTTTAACGGGCTATATCTTTGTCGTTTTTGGTCAAATTTACAGATGAAAAAATACGTGTCTTTTATTTTTGAACAATCTAAAAGACGGACTAATTACATTTTTTACGGAAACAGGCCTATTGTATGATGGTGAGCATCGTATTGCACAGGTTCGCGGGCACGTCCTGGCGCTCGCGCTGCAGATGTACGGCTGCCGCGTGATCCAGAAGGCGCTGGAGTCCATCCCGGCCGAGCAGCAGCAGGAGGTGGTGCGCGAGCTCGACGGGCACGTGCTCAAGTGCGTCAAGGACCAGAACGGGAATCATGTTGTGAGTATTGATACCATCTCGAATATCGTGTCGTCAAGTCATCCTAGTGACGGCGGAAGCTGTGACCCCCGCTTCTGCTTCGGATTATGATACCATGTACATACTATTGTCTATTTATTGTCTATTCCGGGTTTAGAATAGGACCACTCCTATTCTAAATACGGCATTACGTCCACACATATACAGGCTGATAACGGCGATACCTAATATGGATCGATTAGGGTACCATTTGACCATCGTAATCCGACAGGGTAACCAAACCGATCTGGTTCCCCTCTTCTGGTGGAAAGCAAAAGAGAAGTATACATTTGAGACGTCTTAAGAGAGGGTTTGCCTGCTTCTCTCGGTTTGCTCTGCTCGGGAATCCCTGAATGAGATGGCTTATTATCATGAATTGGAGGCCCATGGAAAATTCAACTGCTCAATGAATGTTAGGGACTTACTGCTGGCCGTGGCATTTTGCCGACATACACCCCTGTACTACGCCCTGGTTCGAGTCGCGTCGCGTTTCCTAAACGTTTTGTCGCACATATTTACAATCGATACTATCACTCCAATTCCAGGTACAGAAATGCATCGAATGCGTGGAGCCGACGGCGCTACAGTTCATAATCAACGCGTTCGCGGGGCAGGTGTACGCGCTGTCCACGCACCCGTACGGCTGCCGCGTGATCCAGCGCATCCTGGAGCACTGCACGCCCGACCAGACCGCGCCCGTGCTCGGCGAGCTGCACGCGCACACCGACCAGCTCATACAGGTAGCCTCCTACTACCCAACGCTTATATGAGCACTGCACGCCCGACCAGACCGCGCCCGTGCTCGGCGAGCTGCACGCGCACACCGACCAGCTCATACAGGTAGCCTCCTACTACCCAACGCTTATATGAGCACTGCACGCCCGACCAGACCGCGCCCGTGCTCGGCGAGCTGCACGCGCACACCGACCAGCTCATACAGGTAGCCTCCTACTACCCAACGCTTATATGAGCACTGCACGCCCGACCAGACCGCGCCCGTGCTCGGCGAGCTGCACGCGCACACCGACCAGCTCATACAGGTAGCCTCCTACTACCCAACGCTTATATGAGCACTGCACGCCCGACCAGACCGCGCCCGTGCTCGGCGAGCTGCACGCGCACACCGACCAGCTCATACAGGTAGCCTCCTACTACCCAACGCTTATATGAGCACTGCACGCCCGACCAGACCGCGCCCGTGCTGGGCGAGCTGCACGCGCACACCGACCAGCTCATACAGGTAGCCTCCTACTACCCAACGCTTATATGAGCACTGCACGCCCGACCAGACCGCGCCCGTGCTGGGCGAGCTGCACGCGCACACCGACCAGCTCATACAGGTAGCCTCCTACTACCCAACGCTTATATGAGTACTGCACGCCCGACCAGACCGCGCCCGTGCTCGGCGAGCTGCACGCGCACACCGACCAGCTCATACAGGTAGCCTCCTACTACCCAACGCTTATATGAGCACTGCACGCCCGACCAGACCGCGCCCGTGCTCGGCGAGCTGCACGCGCACACCGACCAGCTCATACAGGTAGCCTCCTACTACCCAACGCTTATATGAGCACTGCACGCCCGACCAGACCGCGCCCGTGCTCGGCGAGCTGCACGCGCACACCGACCAGCTCATACAGGTAGCCTCCTACTACCCAACGCTTATATGAGCACTGCACGCCCGACCAGACCGCGCCCGTGCTCGGCGAGCTGCACGCGCACACCGACCAGCTCATACAGGTAGCCTCCTACTACCCAACGCTTATATGAGCACTGCACGCCCGACCAGACCGCGCCCGTGCTCGGCGAGCTGCACGCGCACACCGACCAGCTCATACAGGTAGCCTCCTACTACCCAACGCTTATATGAGCACTGCACGCCCGACCAGACCGCGCCCGTGCTCGGCGAGCTGCACGCGCACACCGACCAGCTCATACAGGTAGCCTCCTACTACCCAACGCTTATATGAGCACTGCACGCCCGACCAGACCGCGCCCGTGCTCGGCGCAGCCCAATACAAACTGCATGGTTTTTGAGCAGGATGCACCACAGCAGGTGAGGGTGGCTTAACATCCTTAGCCTGCCGTGTAAAGTATCGATCCATCATCTTTCCGGCTCCAAGCCACCCTGCATATCCTGCTGGCATAACAAACGAGGCTCTGGCAACCGACTGGTGGCGGTATAACCATCACGATTGAAGGCGTAGCTATATACCACAGGCCGATATGACAGGCAGCAGCGTCACCGGCGCGGGAAGCTACGCCCTGCAATCGCCAACCCGCCTACTCGGCGAGGCGATTATGCGTGTAGCCCAAAGTGGTGAGCAACTGGAGAGGCCTTAGTGGACTCTTTGCTTTTCGATGGCAAATCGAAATCAAACACGCTGTGTCCAGTGCAGCACTGGGACGGGGGTGCCTCCAATCACACAAGACAGTAGCTCAGTGAGCGTCCAGTGCACCCTGGGCAGGAGTCCCCGACGCAGACTGGCCAATCTCTACTACGATTGCAAATTCTACTATGTATGGGGACTGCGATAGGGTGACGGTATGGTATTTGTTTGGCTGCGCAGGACCAGTACGGCAATCGAGGCCTATGTGTGGAGTGCGATAGGGGCGGATGATGACGATAATATTGACGGTGTGGCGTTTGTTTGGCTGGCAGGACCAGTACGGCAACTACGTGGTGCAGCACGTGCTGGAGCACGGCGCGGCGGAGGACCGCTCGCGGCTGGTGGCGGCGGTGCGCGGCAAGGTGCTGCAGCTGTCGCAGCACAAGTTCGCCTCCAACGTGGTCGAGAAGTGCGTCACGCACGCCACGCGCAACGAGCGCGCGCTGCTCATCGACGAGCTGTGCGGCTTCAACGACAAGTCAGTACCTAAACTAACCTACCTACCCTATCCTGACCAGACACATACTGCGATTAGAATTTATTTTAAGAGCTTGGTCATTGATTATATCGCTCTGAAGGAACAAATAATAATAACTTATCCTTAACTTAATTTGATATGCGCCTGCGCAGCTTTTTAGAACAACAATTTTTAAACAAGGTTTTTTTTTTCTAGTCTATACCTTTCCAATGCTATGGCGCGGCGCTCTACGCCCAGACTATTTTGTATAATGATTAAACATTGACAGTGATTATAGTTTACACATTAAGAAAATTATTGGTCAATTTAAACGAGAACATGAGATATAATAATTTTAAATAATTTTCCCATAATAATACCTATAATACATATAAAGTGTTTCCTGTCGGTTTACCTGTCGGTCTGTAAAATTGAGCGTAGTCGTGCCTTTTTCAGCGCTCTGCACGTGATGATGAAGGACCAGTACGCCAACTACGTGGTGCAGAAGATGATCGACGTGGCGGAGCCGACGCAGCGCAAGGTGCTGATGCACAAGATCCGGCCGCACATCGGCTCGCTGCGCAAGTACACGTACGGGAAGCACATCATCGCCAAGCTGGAGAAGTTCTTCATGAAGGCGCCCGAGCTGGGCCCCATCGGGCCGCCGCCGCCCAACCCGGTCCTGTAGTCTGTGTAAAGTATTAACGTCCGCGAGTATAGGCTGATGCGACGGCGCGGGTATCCCCGCCTATTATAAATTTTGTGAATATTTGCGAATTGTACATTTGTAACTATAGAGCTCGTCGCTTCGCCGCCCGCCGCTCGCCGCGCCCGCCCGTAGCGCCAGTGGCGGCGAGAGCCGCCTCTACAAATCTGTTAGATCGCCGTCGTCACCCGTCGTCTCCGTGTATGGTATGTCGTGTCGTAAGTTGTTGTGTAGTCGGGTGGGCGGCGGACGCGGCGCGCGCCGGCGCCTGTACAGAGCGGCAGACTGATGTACAGAACGATACGATATACTGTATACTGTAACCATAGTTGTACAGCGTCGACGCCGACCGGTGCTCGGCCGTCGCGTCACCGCGGCGTAGCGTTTATTGCGTTTCTAGCTCGTAAGTGTTCTAGTATTATTCGTTGTTCGTATGAATCTATGTATAAATATTTGAACGTCTCTCATTCTCGTGTAATTTATAAATCGAAGGAATGCTAGTGGTCTCACGGACACGCGATTCCGTAATTTAGCTCGTTGTAGATTTACTATTAGCTGGGCTAGGGGACCTTGAATCTTCAAAAGTGATGAAGAAATGCCGCAGGCAGTTCTAGACAATCGGCACTATAGTCGTGATTTATATTATTATTTTGTACTATTCTTCAAGTCAAGCTCTCGTTTAAGTTTAAACCGGCTTTAAAATCGTACATAGTTTATCGAATATTGTTTAGTGCCGGAATGTATAGTTTGTCGATTATAATTTTGTGAAAATGATATTTTTGTATATTTTTATGTAATTAAGTTATTTAGTTAATGAGCCCCCGGCGGAGGTCGGGCTCTTGCTTGTCGAGTGGGCGATGCTTATGTTGTAGCGCGGGCGCGGCCGCGCTCGCCTAGGTTATAGTGATGATTGTAAAGTCCTGTACTGATAGTTGTAGTCCCGAGGTCTACCTTGCCGGTCGCACGTCACAAGCGTAGCTGCTCCTCATTCCCCCTGTGTAATTAATTTTTATAGGAAGCGTAGTTTCCTACGACACCTCAAATTTTTTACGTCTAGATGTAATTGAAAATAAAATTATTGTATATGGCTGTACAAAAACGTTAACAAAATGATTTGTAAAACCTGTATGTGATGGAATAAGGCGAGGCGTCAAGAGCGGCGAGGTCAAACGGTCGCCGCTCCGGCCGCCCCGCCTTGTAGGTTGTACTAGATAACATTTATATGATGATCCATCTATTTAGACATTAATTATAATAAAGCATTTCTGTAATAATATTACAAAGTATCTGTCGTTTCATTCGTATTTAGTGAAATCCTGATAAAATATTAGCCACACCCAGTTATCCTAGTATTCACCGCCACACCACTATACGCTACACCACACAAGTCACTAAAGCTGGCCGTTAGCGCTGATCAACCCACACACACTGAAAAACAATTTTGAAATGTGTAATTTTCTATGTTATTTGATAGCTTCCAGAAAGAACCATTAAAGTCGAACTTATTTGAGAAATCACAACAAAAATATTTTATAAATTGAGAGCGCGATAGGCCTTCAAAGTTCATCGGGAAAGACAATTTCAAAAGTGCAAAATTAATCAAAAATCATTAATACACTGTCAACTGTAATCAACGGTTTCCCTAGGAAGGTGACCTTTTTTTTTGCTTTCCAAGCAACTGAATGGTAAAAATTTTAAAGCCTTATTACACCACCCCATATGCAGGGCACTGAATACCTACCGCGTGGGTAGGGACCCTAGTTAGTGCGGCGCTTATTACACTACTCTGAAAATCGGTCCCTAAATCAGTTGATATGCGATAATCGCCCTAGATGTTATTACATTAGCTAGGCAGCCCGATGGCCCTAAATCGGGACACTTACCCTAAATCTTATTAGACCAGAGTTATAATAATCATCATTATAGTAATCATCATTCGTAGCAAAGAGAACATCTCCCGATCTTTAACCCTAGAAAGATAAACTTATTTTTTTGTACAGAAAAGATAAACAGGCGCCTCAGAGGCGCAAAATTTTAAATACTGATTTATTTACATATTTAAATAGAATTAGGTACTTTTTTATGTATGAATTAAATGTTACATTATTATTAATTAAAACAAAACACAAATAGGTATTATTATTTGTTTATTTTAAGGAATAATGTTAAATTTTCAAAAATGTAACAAAAGGTAGACATTTTTTACAGTACTAACAATTTTTAAGTTTTTTTTTTATGAATAGCTAACTTTTTATAACATTTTGTCTTACTAACTAATAAGTTACAATATAATCAGTCTCAAATCACAAAAAATACTGAAAAAATCACAATTTATAAACATTTGTTGCAAACATCTTTTTTATGTTTTCCACATACGGTATTTTTACATTTCGTACAAGTCATCTTAGACATTCTCTTTTTTTTTGTTGTACAAATGCTACAATAATGCCGCTTATTGCTACAATTGCTATAATTAGTCGGAGGTTCTTCATCAGCTTCTTGAGGAAGTTCTGGATTAGCCTCTGGTGCTTGTGGTAGGATCTTCTCTATATTTTCTCTCAAACTTCTTTGCAAAGTAGGAATGCGCAGTCTAGATCTCATCCACGGTGCACACAGTTCAATCGACAATTATTTTATGTACTCTCTACGGTTTATTGTTTTTTTGACAACAAATTGTGAGTGTAAATTATATAAGAATTGACAAAAGCTATGTTCAACATTACATAAAACATTGTCATCCGCTATCTGTTAGTTTTCCTAGAACAAGACATCGAAGAACACACCTAAAAACCATTAAAATTAATTTAGTAATAATAAAATATCTTTATATTTACCATAAATGCGTAATAATAGGTAAAAAGTAAAAAAAAGTAAATCACTAATACATGTGCGAAAGTTACACAGAAGATAAACTTGCGCCTCTGGAGCGCAACGCAATGTCATAGCGGCAAAACTAAAGTACTTACCGGACAGCAGCGGACGTCCCTCGGACGTGTTGACTGACGACTGAGTTAGCTCGAAAACACAAGTTTAAACTCGCGCGGGTTAAAAAGATACAGCGATATATCAGTTTCGCGGGCGCCTCTGAGGCGCAGTTTATCTTTCTAGGGTTAACAAGGTATTGCCATATAGGTACCCCGAAAGTCAAAATTATGTAGGTAATTATGTGTGTTGTTGTGAGCACTGCCGTGACCACTACAGTAACTTTTTGATGTTTCGATAGTGACGGCGGCATGATGTAAATACGTCCAACTCTTTCGACATTCACGTATCAACTGATTTAGGGACTCGTAATAAGCGCCGCACTAACTAGGGTCCCCGCTAGGAACAATGACAAAGCATGGAACCCGGGCTAAAATAAAAACTGAGTTACACTCATGGAAGTATTAAGTACTACGTGGTTACACTACATCTTAGCCCGTCCGCACATGGAGCTACTCAAACATGACGGAATTAATCAGTAATTAGAATTACAAACTAGTTATAAACTGTATTTCGCACACGACGCTACTCACATTGCAAGGTTTCAGTCACTCCTGTTATTTCTACTACCAAATAAACACGTGCGAAATACCTAGCAAGGGGAAATATTGGAAGCAATAAAAATGTCGAGTGGATCGATCATCTTCGCGATGACGATGTCATTATACTATTATAATATTATCATAACAGAAGCGGAAGGAATCGACGCAGATTTTGGATTCACTCATATATCCAAAATAATGTGGACTGCAGATTGTCAGTTGCAGCATTTTTGCACAAATTTAATATTTAAGGCTTGATCATTAATTTTTCACATCAAAACACAGTAAACTCGGTAACCTAGTAGCTCGGCGACCGGCACGACGAGTCGCGCGCGATCAGTTGCCAACGCGTTACTAACTGGTCAGTGACTAGTCTCGTCGTGTGCGAACCTGTATGGCAATGTATGGGCGGTGACGCTCAAAAAACTCGTTAGTAATTTGAGTTTGTGATTAGTTCCTTTTGAGTAGCTCCATGTGCGAAGGGGCTTACTCATATTGTCAATTCATTTTACACAAGTGCGAGTGACATCACAAGTCATTGTGGCATCGATAAAATCGGGTCGGTAAGCCCGTCCGCACATGGAGCTACTCAAAAGGAACTAATCACAAACTCAAATTACTAACGAGTTTTTTGAGCGTCACCGCCCATACATTGCCATACAGGTTCGCACACGACGCGACTAGTCACTAACCAGTTAGTAACGCGTTGGCAACTGATCGCGCGCGACGCGACGTGCCGGTCGCCGAGCTACTAGGTTACCGAGTTTACAGTGTTTTGATGTGAGAAATGAATGAATCCCACAAATTTAAGTATTATCTGCTTCACGCAGCTCTCATGCTGCAACTGACAATCTGCAGTTCACATTATTTTGGATATATGGGTGAATCCAAAATCTGCGTCGATTCCTTCGGCGTCTGTTTTAGATGATAATATAGTATAATGACATCGTCATGTTCGCTCGATCCACTCGACATATTTATTGCTTCCAATATTTCCCCTTTCTAGGTTTTTCGCACGTTTTTATAGTAGTAGAAATAACAGGAGTGACTGAAACCTTGCAATTTGAGTAGCGTCGTGTGCGAAATACAGTTTATAGCTAGTTTGTAATTCTAATTACTGATTAATTCCGTCATATTTGAGTAGCTCCATGTGCAGACGGGCTAAAATTGAGCAAGTCACATCACTGGCCTGAAACGAAACTAGTGACAACCTTAGAAATTTCGAAACGTCTTTTCTATGCCTGTCATTCTCTAATATATCAGCAGCATCCTTAAGTCAGAGTGAACCAAATATTTTGAGTTATGTTGTTATTTTAGCCCGGCTTCCATGCTTTGTCATTGTTCCTAGGGTCCCCGCCCACCCGGTATTCAGTGCCCTGAATATCGGGGTGGTGTAAATAAGTGCTTAAATAAGTGTTGTGTAAAATTTTGAAAAAGTGAATCCTTTGGTGGTTGTGAAATATCGTTTCACAGGTACATAAGCCAAAACAAGACAATGTTGTTATTTACGAAATAGGGTGACCATGCGTTCGGTATAGACAATGAAGACAATTGCTATTATAACGAGCGGTTAAAATATTAGGAAGGGGCTTTATGCACAGAATATTATTTGATTCTTTTGATAGTTTAAAATTTAAACGTTAAATTAAAAATTTAAACTTTAAATAAAAAGAAGTGGCTGGATGTAAACAACTTAACACCAAAAATGCACCTGCAAATCATTAGGATTACTTTGTAATTCTAAATACGAGTAGCACTCCGTAACGTGACTAGCTGCATAATGATAATGTCATCACACTACTACTAACGTGCCAAAACATCCTCGTCGGAATGTGCACGGAACCGGTAGTCTATAGTGATTGCCTTTGCCCTTGGTATCTTTTATAGCACTTTTTATCTGGATGAACCAAAGATACCCTACCAGATTATAAAATATTAGGAATCATAAATCATAAGATGAATAAAACATATTTGAATGCCGAGTTCCCTTTAATCACATTACATCCACTTCGACGAGTACATACCGAATTATCGGAATTAATTTTAAAATTTGGAAATACAAATTAATATGTGATAATGATCAGTAGCATTATATTAATTAAAGAATAATATAACTAGTGAATCAGTCTTTAACCCAGACTGAGACAATAAAATCATAATGATCTTGTGTTGTGGTCTTATTCCACACATTGGGCATGGGATTTAAAAATATATGTACTTAATTTTAACATCATGTTGTAGCAAGTACATGCGAACTCTATTATACATTTAGCTTATCAACTGGTGTATTTTATAGTGTTCTTGGAAATTCTTTATTTTAGATTGGCCCATGCACTCCGCTCGCATCCCAAATTAGGCCTGCTCAGCAGTGTGGGCCTAATATGGGTCTACCGATGTCCCCTTTCAACACCGCACTATTCCTCCTCTTTCTTTTCCTTGCTCTCCTTGGACTTGGGCTTGACGCTCCTCTCGCGGTCGCGCGAGCGGTCCCGCTCCCGCTCGCGCTCGCGATCCCGCGAGCGCTCCCTCTCGCGCGAGCGTTCGCGGGGACGAGGCGAGCGCGACCGCGACTTGTGGCGCCGCGAACGAGACCTCGATCGCTCCCGTCTGTACGATCTGGAAAAAGTAAGTAAAAATGTATCTAAGTAAGAATATCAGTTGTCTAGTACCCATAGTACAAGCTTCGGCTTAGTTTGGGGCTAGGTGGCGCTGCGCTCTGTGGCCCTTGCGTTATATATTTTTTATTATTAGTACCTAAGTGTAGCCACACAATAGATAGATAGGTTTTCTTTATTGTACACCAAAAAAATAATACTTAGATTAGAACTAAACAAAGTATAGAATTGAATAGTTTCAAATCTAAGCGAAAACGATTTTCTTCCCGGTAAAATACTCATTCCGGACCTGCGCGGGTACTGTTCTGGAGATTTGTAAGTGTTTATTTTAAATAAATAATATTTTCATTTCATAATCAATAAGTGACTCAAAATTCACTTAGATACTATTACTTAGTATCTAAGTGAATTTTGAGTCACTTATATAGACTTGAGTGGATGATGCCATTAAAAAGACTACGAAAGTAAAACGATGATATTACCAAAAACCTGTTTGTTTCTTGAATAAGAAAAAAGAATGGTTTAAAAAAATATGAGCTTTTGTCACATAACGGGCACATTTCATATTTATACCTCTCTTTTTGTGCTGGAAGTTTGTAATAAGAATTTAATAAGTAGTATAAAAGTACTACTGGAATCTTTGTGTGCTGTAAAGTGTACAAATCTTAGCGTTAGATACGAAAAAGCATTTGACACATTATTCTGATAATGTTATAATGTCATTGTGATGACTCCTGTGTACGTTTTGGGTACAAACAGTTAGCTTTGCAAAATAGAAACCATTCTAGAAAAATAGTCATAGTATAAAAACATTGTAACTTACTTGCGTTTTCTAGAAAAGATAACCTTAAGTTATATTATGTACGTATATATTACCATTACATACCATAAAGGATTATAAAACTGGGAAAACTTCTCGTAATAAATGTCATAAAAACTTTAGCATGGGGCAGTAGTACGTTATATACCAAAGGAATGGGATATCTACGCAATGTGACCAAAATGGTGTCCAATCAGCTATTTGTTACAGCAAACCTTCGCTACAATGCTGGTTTTCAGTGAAAAACACAAGGTAAAAATTACTTACTTTTCTCTTATCCTATCAGGTTTAATAGATCTCGATCGATCGCGCTCCCGATCCCTCTCCCGCTCTCTGTCCTCCTGTAAAAAAAAGTTTATTATAGATAGCGATAAAACCTTTGTATCATCCAGGATTTTGATTAGAATCCCTTATACAATGAAATAAATGTCTTAAACTAAGGCTTTCCTCTGTATCAGAAAATGATGACTTCCACTGGCTCACCGTCCATACCAAGCATATTAATATTAGTTATTTTAATGCCTACTGGTTAGAAATTGTCATTCTGAGAAGTTGGTATTGTGAGAAATTAACATACTGAGAAGTAGGCATTGTGAGAAGTTGGCATTGTAAGAAATTAACATTCAGAGAAGTTGGTATTGTGAGAAGTTGGCATTGTGAGAAATTAACATACTGAGAAGTAGGCATTTTAAGAAGTTGGCATTGTGAGAAATTAACATTCTGAGAAATTAACATTTTGGGAAGCTGACATTTTGGAGAAGTTGGCATTCTGAGACGTTATTATTGAGATGGGACGCGCCCCACCGGTAAGTACTTATTCATTCCATATCTCCCAGTTGTCTGCATCACCGGCGATAGCTACGGAGTACCTTCTGTGTGTACTTCCAAGGCGGCCTGGTCATTGTCATTGGACTGTCGAGCGAAAGGCTAGACCTTCTGTGTGCGTGAGACAGTGTACTATATCTAGTGAGATTATAACTCACCTCGTCCCGCCGGTCGCGGTCGCGGCGCTCGCGCTCGTCGCGCTCGCGCAGGCGGTCGCGCTCGCGGTCGCGCTCGCGCTCGCGGTCGCGCTCGTGCAGGTGCGGCGGCAGGCGGTAGGGCGCGGCGTAGGGCGCGGGCAGCAGCAGCGGCGGCGGCGCGTGCGCGTGCGGCGGCGGCGCGTGCGCGTGCGGCGGCGGCATGGGCCCCGGCGTCAGCTCCTTGATCTCGCTCGGCGCCCAGCCCTGCTCCGGGTGCCCTGCGCACACCGAACCGACAGTTGCAGTTTGCCCTGGCCCCGTTAGTGCAAGAAACGACAGTTGCAGATTGCCCTTGCTCCCCCTGGCCCCGTTAGTGTGAGGTGAGGCCTCATTGGTGCGTTACGTCGGCACACAGCGTCGGCACAACGTGATTTTTTTTTTTTACTTGCTCCATCCACAACATAGTATTAAACAAAGTCGCTTTTGTTTTCTGTCTGTTCCTATGTATGCTTTTGCTTATATCTTTAAAACTACGCAACGCATTTTGATGCGGTTTTTTTTAATAGATAAAGAAATTCAAGAGGAAGGTTTATGTGTACTCGTACAACGACGTGTCGAAATGTACGGCGACGTACCAATGGGGCCTCAACCTAGGAGACTGCGCGTCCACTTCGGCAGAAAGGACAGGAAATGATAACTTTTCTAATGTATTTAGTATTGGTCAGATAAAGGATTAAAATATGTATAAATTAGCAAATTTGTAATGTGTCACACAATATAATGTTAACATAAATTCGTTGAAAACACTCAAAGCAATTTTGTTAGTATGCAAACATTTTATATTTATACTCCAACCTTCGTTTTTCAACATTATATAATTATGGCACAGGCACATACATATATACATTTACCATTATAATAGGGTACTTTGCTTGAGAAAGTTTATGTGAATAGCAGTTTAAAAATGTAAGTTTTATATTTGATAATAACAAAATATTTTTTTCATTGAATCGAAAGATTTCAATCTATTGCAGTTTTAATCTGTTATGAATCAATAGCCACTATAATTATTACGTCATTAACTATTGAATAACTCAGCACATTTGCTTAGAAATGTGCTTAGAAATGAAGGCATATATTTGAGACACTATTTTATTTGTTGAATACCTTATTGGTCGGTTGATAAACGAGGGAATGTTGAATAAAATAAACTACATCACACTTTATAAAACGGATATAACCCCGGTTAAATCGCTACTTTAAAAAAATTATAAACTAAAGATAAGACGTTCGATGTAAGACTTACGTCGTCCTGATTTCACATTACGGGAACCTATATTATGGAAATATTGACATGGTTACAATGAAGTATTTGTAAAGTATAAAACAGAAATAAAAGCACAAATTTAAAATCATGTTTTTATATATTTCTGTACTTGAAGACGAAGATAATGAATCAGATGAAGTTAGTAGCATTGACAGTTGCGATATTTTTGAATTCGAAGAGAAAACAACAATACGCCTGCGGCGTACGACACAGGTGAATTCGACAGTCTACAGTCCTCTCGTCCGCACCAGCCCGGTGAAACGGAACAGATATTTTGAGCATTGTGATTGGTCAATTCATGCACCGCTAAGCTCCGCGTCAATGAAAACCCTTGCGGCCTGGCGCCCGTGGCAATTCACCGACGTGCCACCCTGTAGCTAGGCCACTGCATATTGCGACATATAGCGAACGCGTCTTACCCCGCTAGGGGTGAGAGCCTTCCGCTCCCCCAACAGTCCGGTGATGATGACAAGGCCGGCCTGGCCATCATCGTAGTTATTACGGATGATGACAAGGTATGAAAATGAAGAAAATAATTAGTCCGTCTCTTAGATAATAAAAAAATATAAGACCCGTATTTTTTGTTTTGTCGAAATAACAAGAAAATACTTAGATATAGCGCATTAAAGTTACGGAGTGGGGGCTAACTACGTCACGTTAGAGTATAATTATTTTGTACTCTAACGTGACGTCATGTGACATTTAAAATCAATGTATCTTCGTAAGTTTTTGAACAAGAGGCAAAATAAAAAATACGTATCCAATATTTTTCATTAATCTATCTGATGGACATTAAATTATTTTTTAGTCATCATCCCATTTAGAACCCTTTGCGTCTTACCCCAGGGCTCGTCGTACTGCGCGGGCGGCGGCGGGTAGTAGTGGTCGGGCGCGAAGTACTCGCCGGCGCCGTGCCCGCCGCGCCCGTACTCGCGCCGCTCCGCCGTCATCACCTGACACCCACACACATCATCATCATCATCATCATCATAGAAACATGCGTGTATATCATAAAAAATGCGTTGTACATGGAATATGATATGAATTTACAAAAATAATTAAGGGGGTAAAGAAACAGTAATAGAGCAAGAATCCAAAAATTTACTACATATTTGTATATTATCCTGATGTCCAAAATGATCCTGATGTCTGGGTAACATATTATTATTACATTAGCCTAGGTAGGCTAAAAATCAAATTTCTTTTGAAAACTAGATCAACGCAACTAAAAATAGAGAAATAAAATTATTTAAAAAAAAAAAATTAAACCGACTTCAAAAAAAACACAAACGACCAAAACTAAAAAGCGATAAATAACGTAAGTAATTCTATCCTTAATACATAATTATTTAAATATTACAATTATCACTTATTTTTGAAGTCGGTGCCAGCCTCTAGGTACCTAACGAAGACTGTTGTTGTATGACGCGCGCGGCCGGCAAATCCACACGACAATATATATTTATTTGTTTATCTGGCACCGACTTCAAAAATAAGTGATAATTGTAATATTTAAATAATTATGTATTAAGGATAGAATTACTTACGTTATTTATCGCTTTTTAGTTTTGGTCGTTTGTGTTTTTTTTGAAGTCGGTTTAATTTTTTTTTTTAACTAATTTTATTTCTCTATTTTTAGTTGCGTTGATGTGCTGTGACCTTGAATAAAGGCTAATTAATGTCCTTAAGAGTTTTACTTGGGAATGAAAAATTTTGCTTTAAGTCAAGTGAAGACTTTGCGATCTAGAATCAAGCATAATCACTTACCAAATCACCTGCCCTATTAGCCCTGCATAAGTACATACTACTACCTAGTTTAATATCGACTAATGTCAGTACTGTCCCATAACTCCTAACCGTTAAGGAGTTCTGTAGCTTCATCATCATCACCAGATGTTAACGCCCGAAAGCATATACCTGAGTAAAATATGATTACGTAACAAAAACACCATATGAGCATACAATTTTCGGTTGTTGCCTTCAATTTCTCCAGGATCCCATCATCAGATCCTGACTTGGTGATAATGGGACCACCTCGGAAGTGTCCTCTGTCGAACTGTCGAAAAATTTTTGAAATCCATCCATAATTGACGGAAATATCGGTGAACATACATAAAAAAAAAAAAAATTAATCATACAGACGAATTTCTAACCTCCTCCTTTTTTCGAAGTCGGTTAAAAATATGATGAAAAACAGAATAGCACACACACATAAACCATAAGATAATCAAAAGGGCCCTTTTATATACATATGTACTTATATTTATATGGAAATATAGAAGAGATGGCGATAAGTTACCTGTATGGTGTTCTCACGAGCCTGATAATTATTCGACATAGCCGGCGGCATGCCGTCATCGGGACGGACTGGGCCTGTGAATAAGGATATAAATTTATACCTAAGTAAGTATCAGTTGTCTAGTACCCATAGTACAAGCTTCGGCTTAGTTTGGGGCTAGATGGCGATGTGTGACCCAGCATGGCGATCATGGGTATAAACTCCAGGTGTTTGCCCAACTGGCGAATGTCTGGAGAGGCCTATGTCCAGCAGTGGACTGCAATAGGCTGATGATGATGATGATGGATGGACCCTACCTAAAGTCCCACACAATACAAACATTTGTGAACATGAATGTTTCTATTGGTCTAGGTGTTTTCTGTGTATAGTATTTACTTACAAAAAGTTTATCAGTAATTGTCTAGTACCCATAGTACAGTGTGGCATGTCTTGGGTTATTTTTTGCTCTTACCTGGCGAGAGGCTCGTTAGCTCTGCGGTTAGAGCCCCCATTTGACCTGTCAATAGAGGTGGTCGTGGGTTCCTTATATTTAGCCATATATTTCTTGCGCTAAGCCACACACATACACTTATACCAGTAGCTTAGCGGTGAAGGAAAACATCGTGAGGAAACCTGCACATCCAGTTTAATTCTGAATGTGTAACCATGATCCAAATTTGTCTGGTTCCCCTATCTGAGGGTTACGAAGGTCAGATGGCAGTCGCTTCAATGTAATAACCAGACTCGCTAAATCTAGGATCATGGTCGAACTGACCCTGGGCCTAGAGGCACAAACCAGGACGACGCTAAAAGGATGATGATGATATTTGTCGCGCTTACCTGGCGGGCGGCGCATGTCGGGCGGCGGCGGGCGCGGCGCGGCGTGCAGCGCGACGCCGGCCTCGCTCACGCGCATGCGCCGCTGCCTCTCGCAGTACGCGCTCCACGTCACCTCGTTGAAGCCGTAGTTGAAGTAATCTGTAGCGGTGAAAAAATAACGATCATACCTTAATGTGGACACGAGACGCAATAAATTCCTAAATACCAATTTCGCAAAGAGGACATAATATAATATTGGAACACATTAGTTGCCTAATGATATACCTATAATATATATTTTCAATTTCATTAAAACAACATTTCTCTGTAAATGAGGGATTTTTGAAAACCAGATGGCACCAAATAAAAGGCAGGTCCAGCTATCATGTGATTGGTCAGTTGGTATGTAAATGTCAGTGCCATGTCAAAATTAACCAATCACGTAACAGTTGGGCCTCCTTTTATGTGGTGCCTTTATCTGGTGGATTTCTTTATCTTGTTTCAGAAAACCCTCAAAATTCATAATGTCTCATCTCGGGGGGCTCAATCGAGCAAAGATTTGCTATGCCCTATCTTTCTTATAATGATAAGACTGCTTAAATTTTACAATTACAATAAGCTTAAATTTAACAGTACCAGATATATCTGCTCCAGGTTTATTCCAGGGCTTATCTTCAATAGTGTCAATGTTAAACTCCAAAGCTGGCACTCCATTAATGCTCCCGGGCCCGTCAAGGTCATCCAATGTGACCTTACCCCCAGTGGCCCCGCTTGGCCTAGGCTTCTCGCCAGCGGCAGCTACTAGACCTACACCTCTCTGAAATATGGATTGTAAATAATATATGAAATTATGATTAGCACTAGTTGGAAGAGAAATAACACAATCACACAATGGTACAAAAAACCATACAAAAATTATATTTATTTCTAAAAAATATACACCAACAACTCTTGGGTGCTTGCCTGGAAGAAGGCTTAAAGGTATCTTATATGTCAGTCATGTCTAGCCCAAATCGAAAAACAAAAACTATGGTAAGTAACCTAATCATTTAATTAGATCATACATTTTGAAGTAAAAAATACCTACAATTATTAGAGAGGTAGGTTTCTAGGCAATTGCATTGGATTTATACTAAACAGATATAATAAATTAATGTTGGGATGTGAGATTCTGTTCTGACCCGGCGCCCGCCCCTTACAGCCAGGGGCCCATGGCACTTGTATTTCCAATCAAATATGGGCCTGTAGTTATGCCACTGGTAGTTGAACAGTATGAAGGTCAATCTATTCAATACTTCAAACGTAGTAACAAACCCTTTGACCTATTATTGGTCTGCAACTAAATTTAGCTGTTCAATGACATTATTTTTTGTTTTCAACAAATGCACATATACTCTTATCTTATCTCAAAAAAAAGGAAAATAGAACTTACAGAGAATTTTGCTCTGTTTTCAAAGTTCTTTAACAAATTGTAAGTATGAAATGTCTAAAATAGTCGTGAAAATTTGCTGTAACATTAATTATTTACCTTTATATTCAAGCTCGCGTATCCTTGAGTCCCAGATTTAATTTCTCCAATCGTAACTTTCACGTCATCGCTATCGTCCGAGTCGGAGTCCGCGTTCTGGCTGTCCGCGTCTCCGTTCGCCTGCTCCTGCTCGTCCCGCGCAACCTCCGCAAAGTGCTCATCATTGAAATGGGAATCGTCGTTGGTAGCATCGTTTTCATCCTGATCTTTGTCTTCATCTGCATCCTGCACAAACAAACAATGTTTCAATGGAACGTTAGAGGTTAAGTTGTCAAAATTTTCGTAACACAAACTTACATTCGTTTCAGCCTGTGGCTGTGTTTTCTCATTGGCTTCTGCTTCATTATTTCCAGCTTGTTCAGCATTAGAATCTCCGTACAACCAAGTATCATCATTTTCATCGCCAGGAGCCGCATCAACAGCAGCGTCTGCCATTTTTGAAAACACTACTGGAATGAACTACAACTATTTTAACGCGTGACCAAAAAACGTCAAATTTACTATTTTAACGTTTATCGGTACGGTAGTCGGTAACGATTTTTTTCACGTATGGCCATAGACAAACCATATTAATGGAGGTTAGGCTAAGTTCACATAATCGCGCGGTATCGCATGGAACAGCAAACCGCGCGGTACAAAACCAATGAAAACATTATCATTCATATGAGGCGCGCGGTCCGCGGGGAAAAATAACCGCGCAATAATTTGAAACGGTATTATCGATTTAATTCGGTCCAGAGTTATCCCGCGCGATCATATAAAACGAGGCCATAAGGTGTAGGGCACTGAAAATCCCTACAAATAAATGGAAAACAACAAAGTCAATTCACATAAAATTTAATATATATTTAAATTATTGCTACATAAATATTACACTGTCATTAATATTCATCATACAAAACAATTTAGAATAAAGCTCTTACATTGTTATCAAACAAATTTGTATAAAGCACCAGATGAAGCAAAGTGTGTGTTCTGTTAATCCAGCCCATTTCGCCTCTTGGGAAACAGCTTCTCCTCAACTTGCTCAACTTTCTGAGCCACATTGGCCAACTGCTCCGATGCGTTGGACGCAGCAGCTCCACATGTCTCTGCCAACTCCTGCACACCTTGAGCGACCTATAAAATAATTTTTATTAGGCATAAAAACATTCAGGTCTATCCTAAACTAAAGATAACCTTCAAAAACACTGGCCAAGTGGGGATTTGATTATGAAGTATAAGAAGCCAGGTTCCATGAGCAAACTTAGATTCAGATTCAACAAAAATCTAAGAATAACAATCTAAGAAGTATTTATTAAACATTTGAAAAAAGCCAGTCTGTTGCATGGTTTAAAAGCCAAAGAAAATTGAATATTTAGGTGACCCAAAATAATTACCATATCCGCCTCTGCCTTCACCTCTGCAGCGGCAGCTTGCATCTGGTTCACAGCGGCTTGCATTTGGGGGACTTGCTGAATGGCTTCCGACTCCAATACAGGGGCAGCCTAAGGATTTATAAATATTTTATATAAATTGGATTTCCATAGGAAAGTAGGTTTTATACAGATTTTTACTTATCAACAGTATCCTTTCTTTGTCCAATGTCCAGAGTTTTAAGGCATTTAGAACAAAACCCACTCACTATTTTATTAGATACTCATATCTGTTATAGTATTAACGAAGCCTACTTGAATTTATGAAACATTATATTAATTTAGGACTTAACTAATGAACATGCATGATGATTAATAAACATACTTGTTTACAGCGATGCATGCAGTGGCAGTGATGCCTAAGGACAGGTTCTGCCGCTGTTACTTCCCTCATATGCATGTCATTCTGTTGTATCTAGAAAAAAATAAACAAAGTGACTTTAAAGGAAAAATACAGTAATTTAATCTCGCTAGATGTTATTGAACATAATACATGAAATAAGAGGATGGTAGTAGTAAACTTACATTCTCAATCAAATTTGGATCAGTATAGTTATTCAGTTCAGTGGCCCTTTGCATTGCCTCTGTAAGTTTTTCATGACCTTCGGTAGCGTTGTTGATGGCTTGGGATGCGTTAAGCAAATTCGTAACTACACTATCACCTTGCTGGCCGTCTACTGGTAAATTCGAAGCCAAACCTAATTTAGCTTCAAGTTGTTCAATTCTGTTCTGTAATACTGCGATGGGATCCATTGTAAATACTAGAAATTGATTTTCAAAAAATGACAAAAATTAGACAGATGTAAATTAGAGATGAATCAACAATCAAACAAGCAATGAAACAATTTCAAATCAAATGAATATCGCAAAAATCGAACACAGTTCTACTATTTTCAATTCAATTTTATTGACAGTGACGTTTTTGCTACACTCAGCAGCACACACCCACTCATCAATATTGAGTCGTTTTGTAATGCAATGTCTACGCAATAGACTCGGGAGGACTCAAAAATTACAAAGTACTCTGTGACTCAAAAGCATGGACGTATACGTCCATGCTCAAAAGCCATTGCCTGAGCGAAGAAAAACTTAAATGTCAATCGGACATTGCCCTGCATTTACTGTCACTGTCAAACAACAACAAGTCAGTCAAGAAGTGTTTAGAAAATATTTTTCATTTCATGTGTCGCGTGTGAGTCATTAAATATTTATCATAATAACCTCGCCGGCTACGTTAATTTATAAAACTTCTCCTACTGAAAATATTTCATTACAATGGACGAAGAATTAGGGCTAACTGAAGAAGATTTCATGTTACCTCCAGTGAAATATGAATGTAAGATTTGACATTTATTTTTAATCAATGTTACATTACAATAGTATTTCATCATTTAACAATGTTTTAAATAATTACCTTTTTTTCAGATCTAGACCACACAGCTGATGTACAGTTAGTAAAACCAATTTTTTAAATTTATATGTTTTAGAGGTTAAATTTTTACCCCAAGGGTCGTGGTTGCGATCCCCACCCGGGACAAACATTGGTGTATCGAACATTTGTGCTATTTGTTCCTGTCTGGGTGATTTGTATTCAAGTATATTTGTGGTACCTTCATTGTTCTCATACCTCTAACACAAGTGACTAAGCTACTTATAGTTCATTCGCGTTAAGAAAATAGTGACTGACAGGTCAAAAATTTAATTTCTAGCGTTTTAATTGGCTAGTGGCCTGTCAGTCACTATTTTCTTAACGCGAATGAACTATAGGTACTTGGGGATCAGAGCAATCAAGCAGTCTGATTTTATTTATTATTTAAATAAATTTAATTATGGTCTTGAATGTCAATAAATACAGTTTGATGTCAAAGTAAAAAAAATATTCTAAATCAATTTTTTAATTTCAGATTACATGCTTGGGGAGAGAGTTTGAAGGAAGCATTTGAGCAATGTGGTATGGCCATGTATGGTTACATGACTGAATTGGACTATGTACAGATAAAAGAAGTGCACTCAATAGAAGCTAATGCGGATGACTTGATGGGCCTCCTTTATCACTTTTTGGATGAACTATTATTTCTGTTCTCTGTAGAACCCTTTTTGATATGCAAGAAATTAGTTATAACCGAATTTAATACAGAAGAGTTCAGGATTGTCTGTAAATGTTATGGAGAAGAGTTTCAAATAGGGAAACATCCTCAAGGCACAGAGGTGAAGGCTATAACTTACTCTGCAATGCAGATTGTAGATGAACCAAAGGACAACAAGTTTGAAGTGTTTGTTATCATAGATATTTAAGTGTAATTTAATATAAAATGTTATATAGTTGTACATACAATACATCCATGTAATGTAAAGCTATTTGTTATGCAAGATATTAATTTTATTGCTACTTAAATTTTATGACATCCTTACAAATATTGATAAGTTTGTTTCACTAGATTAAACAGATCATTATTGTTGAATATTATACAAGAACACTCTTGATGTATATGTGGAATGTCTAAAGTATTAGATTTTTATTTCTATTTTATTTTTGTTTTATTTTATTATCGATATTTACAATATGCCTAAATTGTTTAGGTATTGTATGTAAGCTATGCATTAATTAATCTGAGACTGTTGTGGATTAATCCTTCACCAGCTATGAATAAGTAGGTAGGCATAGTTTAGCCATTGTTTTGATACATCACAGATGCATCATATTACAAACATTACAAAGTACTCTGTGGATGCACCACAGTGAACTACCTACCTACCTATGTCACTTGTGCCTTTGAAAAACCAAGTGCACCCATGGGTGATGGTGAATTATAATTCTAGCGTTTTAATTGGCTAGGCGGCCGGCAGTCGGTGATGAGTCACTATTTTCTTAACGCGAATGAACTATAGTGATAGTGTGAAACAAAAATGACAAGTATGACAACTTCGACGTTGAAAGTGACGTTTCGTATGAGGGCGACATTAGTTCAGATTTATACCACGGTACATAAAAGATCCATGGTCTGTAAGCCAACATGGATGACGGTGGACGATTCGCACGGTCATTGAATATTGCTCGTGTAACCTAGAGCCATATTTGTTCCTTTCATAATTTTAAATGCAAAATCTTTTATTTTTTAGAAAAAAAAAACCTCATGTTCATTTTTGCATAAATATTTAATTTTAGAAGAAACAATTCGACTTAATTTAAACCAGTCGGGACACATGTGTTCACTTTCCTATAACTGAGTAATTTTTAATCTATGATCATACCAGAAGATTTTTTTTATTCGTCATTGCGTACAGACGTCCACACATCACTTTAAGTAGGTACTTCCATTTGTCAATACAAATGACCATTCATATACCCCTATCTGTCAAAATACCATAAACTTAATGGAGTATAAGGCTTATACTATAAGCATGACGTACCTAATTTAAATTTACATCTTTTTTGAAAAATATGAAAGTTTTTTATTATACATAGGTTCATATTTATTTTATATATGTAGGTACTAATACTTGCCAAAGTTATTCTGTTATACATTATGTAAGTACTTAATTTTTTTTAAATAGCAAATTCATATTTTAATACTTCATCTATTTTGGCGAGATTATCAAAAGAAAGGACTCATTCATCCGTGAAATGCCAAAGTCGTTGTTTTATGTAATTTGTTAATTTTATTATAATTCACATTGCTTACAGTTGTACACACAATGCGCTGCTTTATTAACTTAAAGTACACTTAATATTAAGTATTTTTTGTGTGGAAATTATTGTACCAACTACATACCACAACGGTTGTGGCACAACCCCGTACGTAGACCGATCGATAACATTATTCAAAGACATCTTGTCTATTTAGTAGTATTGGAGTTATAGAGCAGGTACGTTGTCTATGGCTTTTATTGTCCACTTCCGGTAGAGAGTTCGCGGTTTCACATACTTCCGCTTCCGGATGCTGAACTATGTAGGTAGGTAAATCGATTTTGTAATAATTTATTCAGATTAGAGAAAATATGGTAAAAAAATCAATAAAATCTTATCAACATCTCAAATAAGCTAGAATTTAATTTAATTGAAGTGGACAATATATTTTCTTTCATTCTCTTTAGATTATATGTGTTTCTTATTTATCTCTATAATACATTAAAATAATTTAGTGAGCTGATCATTAAAATGTTTATAGATTGAGTCTAGATAGTTCCGATTATATAAATGAAAAAAAAAATTTCATGACATCGTTTAAAAAATAAACATTTATCAAGAGGGTATATTTTAAAAATCCTACGAGCTGTGAACTAAAGTTAAGTTATCATTGATTGAAATCTTGAGAATCGAGAAAACAGCTTTCAAGATTCAGAGTATTATTATAACAAATCTAAAGTATGTCCATAATAACCATAGTTTCTTTGTTTAGGACTTTCGTAGAAGTTGGTTGTGATCTTCTCGCCTTTAAACACGTAAGTGTAAATTTACGTTATTAAGATACTTCAATTTAAGTATAGCCTTAACCATGTAAATAATATGAAATATTAGTACATCTTATTTTAACGACCCACTAGATGTTAATCTACCAATTTGTATATATTTGTTAAAACAATATATAGCTCCTATCCTTTTTTCTATGTGTTTTCAAAACCGCTTCTTTTGCCTACCCTACTTGGACAGTTAATTTTATCCAAATCTTATCAATTGATCGCCCAAATGTTTCGTTTTTAGTTTAGGTATATATTATACCATGTTCCTACGGAATTTCATAAAACCAAGAAAGGTAAACATAATCGAAGAGGAATTAGAATTATGTAGGTGCTAGATTGCTTAATCTTCATATATGAAACATAGTAGGTACATAAAATAAAGGCCCGTTGTGTCACTGATAGTGTATAACTAGAAATTTATTATATCAGCTTAAAATTAATTCATAATTTGCTCCATGTGGGAAATCTTCGAAGTATTTTCATTTCATTCATATAAGTTTAGTCTAAAAATTTCTCAAATTCTTTCCTGAAATAGGTACCTACCTAGTACTTTTTCGTGATCAATAAGATCGTCTCTTTGCCTGCTATGCACCTTCATCTAGGTATTACATAGGTACATGCTAGAGAATTAGGTATCTACGTAGGTACATTTATCTTGATAAAATATTGATCTATGTATTTAAAAAAATCATCAAGAAGAATCTAATATGAATGCGCGACGCCGAATTGAACCCCGTTATAAAGCAACGATGAGTTGAGGTTCCTTTACCCAAACCGGTCGCCCACCGAAAATTCAAAAATTCGTTATATTTTTTATGGCTTCTTGAACGAGGGGCGGATTTGGATAGCGGCAGGCGGCGTCCGCTAGGGGTTGATCGCTAGGTCGCTTCGCGCTTGCGCACGTAGTTCGCGCCACAGCTACGTCGCTTGCAAGCCAGATGTTCTGAAAAGCTTCCTGTCGCCGTTCCAATGCTCTGCATTTTATCTAATTAGTTATTGTAAAATGTGCACTAGGACCGTTCTTTTATTTTATCTATCTAGTGAAACTATTAGTGACTAAATTAACATGTGTATAGTATAAACTGTGTGTTGTAACGAAAAATTATCGAGCGTCTCAATGTCCACGAGTTCACTCCTCGGGACCAACAAAGCGGCGGACATTTTATTTTGAGTACTCGATAATGTAGCGTTTGCGTCGAAAACATTAATGTCGTTTTATGGTTATAAAATCGCATATCGTTCGCTCACACCTTTCGTAAGTATTTTATCCTTTTATTGTATAATTTGGACTTAATTCATAGGTGTACAACTTAGTTTGTAAAGCGGTTATACCGAAGAATTACCGCTAGATTGCCGATATTTTTGGGAAAATGTCGTTGAAAAAAGTGACGTAAGCTTTGTTGGACAGCTGCAGGTTTCGTTAAAGACCTTTAGCGTTGCTTGGAGTTCAATAAATGTATTATCGACCCACACCGCTTCGGAGGCTTCTCAATTGCGATTTCCGCGCGCGCGGCGCCCCTAACCTCTTCACTAATTAAATTGTGATCCTTTCAGTGACTACTTTTACGATGAAGGTGAAATGTGAAATTGTATTTAATGTTATTCGTGTCGATTAACAGCGATGCCGAGGGGGGTGAAGCGAGGGTCGGTGGAGGGCGAGGCAGAGGTAGTGGTGCGCGCTGGGGCGTCTCCATCGCACACCACACTACTGGATGACAGCCCAAGCCAGCCTATCAGCTATCACCTACTCGACCACGGCTATGGCGCTACTCCACAGCACCAGATCAGACGCGAGGCGCCTTCCGCACCGCCGAAGACGTCCGAAGTAAGTAAATTTTAGAACTCCCACAGCCTAATCATTTGCTATCCAGCTTGGAGCTTATCCCAGAAACCCACGGACCCATTTGAGTCTTCTTCCACTTGAATATTTGTTGCAGAACAAGGTGAATTAGATAACTGATTGTTTCAATAGACATGGCATCTTGGTTACATTACAAATCTAATTTTCTGAAGTTCTGTGGTATAACAATGCTTTTTATACATTTTCCCCGGTACAAGTGGTGGGGACATAATTTTATAAGTTGAAGCAAGAAATGTATTATTTAAGTTGAACAGGACTAGATCTATCATAATTCTGCTCCACCGATGTGGCTGGAGTGTACATTTGCAACATTCGAACACTAGCACAGACCTCGTAAGATTTTTGTTTCAATTCTAACCGGTTTGTACTAATGAACATACTAATGTTTATTCTAAATAACTTATCTAATTGCTAATATTTTAGATTTTGTGGAGTTCACTTTATGGTAAATTCAATGTTATCTCAATGGTACACAACATCTTTTATACTCAACATTTTGCACATTGATTGTTCGTTTATTATACTCAAGTATATGTCATGTTGTTTCTATATCACTTTAAAAACTTATATTTTGGCTTGTATGCAATATTACAAGCACATCTTTTATATTTTAGAGAAGAATACATTGCAAGTATTTAGTTTAATCATTATTATTACAAATGTGATTAGAACTTAAATCAAAGTAAATGTTGAGAGCAGTAAGCTAAGCATAAGCAGCAATAATAAGTAAGTAACATTAGAAAAACACCTTACCCAAAAAATCTTTTAATATTGGGATATTGAGACATAATTTCGTATAATACTGTTTCAGGATCAAATGATTTTGGGGTCACAGACCTCAGAGAAGGTCATTGACCTAATTATTATTACATATAATATTATGTGCTTCTACAGTGAAGGCTCAGCATTTATAACTGATAAAATGTAGTGGACAACAGTTTATTTTAAAAGATTTGCATTATTTTGATCGGTAGAATAGGTAGTATTGTAATTTTAAAGGATTTTGGTTGCTTTCTGGATACATTTGAAGGTTAAAGGATAACCTATTGTGAGTAACTAAAATGAGAAATGAGGATTTATTTTGTTATTCAGTTATACTGGGTGCACATACATTGACCACATATTAATTCATGTTGAGATTTTAAAAATTTGCATAAATATGCTTATCCCAACCAAAATTGATGGTGGATATTAGTATCCAATATTCGAGATACCTACGCTTCCACGTTTATTTTGTGCCTTGTGTTCGTTACACGTAAACGCGTTCGCGTTGAGCAGAAGTGGAGGCTTGGGGCTTGGGTTATCGTCAAATTGCGTAGTTGTTAGGCGCGGCGTGCACCGGCGTGCACCGCGTCCTGAACACGCCCCTTGATTTTCGCGAAGGGTGGTGAAGCCTGGGGTCCCTACGCGAAATGTGCCAAAATCGATAAAATTCTTAGTCGCCCGTCAAATTGCGGCCATGGCTGCCCACGAAATTTAATCCCATCGTTTTCGAACGATCAAATGAGTAGGTACCTACCTACTTGTTAAAAAAAATTATGAGTAGTTCACATTACTACTTCTACTTTTTCTTTTATTTCATAATTTTGGGAACATACCTAGGTACCTGATTTTTAACCGACTTCTAGCTAGTTCGAATCGGAATTTGTAGTAAAGTCATGGTTAACGATTTCGTATTTCTAGTTGCTATGTCCCTCTGGTTCCGCATGTCGTGTCGTGTCGCATCCATGTTTGATGATCGGGAGTTTGGGACAAGGTTTGGGACTTAACAACCCGCTCGCCACGTATGATTTGATACTACATACCCAATTATTTGTTAGGTTGACTTCACTACTTCATTGCTGAATTTTGGAAAATGAATTAGTGGGCAATGTTGAAAATAAAGTAAATGTGTGACTATGTACAGTTCGTTTCAGTATTTAAGAGGGCTGACTGTTTATTATTTATAAAGAGTGATATCTATTCTAGTATTAATAGGTTGGGTTACATTTACATCGTTTTATCGACTCGTCACAATCCTGCTACGTTGCATAGAATGATGATGCTATACCTACATACTCATTCGTCACTTATATTATAAAGCTTGGTCATTTTTATATTTTGAGATGGACTATTTAATCGAGTGCCGCTAATCTTCATTACGTTATTTAATTGACGTAGCAACGTTCATAGCAAGGGTAAGAAACATTTTGGGGGTTGTAGATTCGAAGCAAGCACCTAAGTTTGTTTTTTATTTTGTACCGATTACCACACGTCCTGTGTGTCCACGTCGCACGTTCTGATAAAAATGTACATGCAGTACAAGAATGCGCGGAAAACCTAAAATGTGTGTGTGTGTCTTATAGGACTGGCGGCGGAGCAGAGGTTTAATGGAAATAACCCTATTGTAATAACTAGCGCTTCCTGTCTTTAAATTTATGATCCTTGGATAAAGATCCATGGCATCGAATCGCAAGTTAATGACGTAACCGGGACAACGGGGATGATAAAATGAATACTTGTCGATTTTAAGGTAGGTATCTAGGTATGATGATTATGATTAATGTCCTCTTAGAAACGTTAAGATGCTTCCATTAATGAATGCAATTTGGTTTGTATTCCTGAATACCAACTGAATATTCAATTGGATATAACTATGTTATGGACCAAGTGATTAATGCGGGCATTATTTATAATGCTAGGGCATTATGAATAATGTCAATTTCTATTGGGCAAAGTGATAATTACTATCTAAACTTCATTATTTATCACATTGGCCGGTCATTATTGTATTGCTACTTGGCAATTAGGCAATTTGATAATAAAGCAAAGGAGAGGGACGCACGCGTTCTTATTCGGAGAACGATGTATCCGGTAATGTTTTTTTTAACCGACTGCGAAAAAGGAGGAGGTTCTTAATTCGTCTGTATGTATAATTTTTTATGTATGTTCACCGATATTTCCGTCAATAGGGATGTTACCAGGGTCAAAATACTTACATTATATTAAGTCCGTATTTTCGATTATAAAAATATATTGGACACGTATTTTTCCTTTTTTCATTTACACGAAAATAACAAAGATACAAAGCATCAAACTTTAGGAGTGGGGGTGTTTGATGTCACGCCGTGCGACAAAATGCTGCACGGCGTGACGTCACGCGAAACTTTAACGGGGTATATCTTTGTAATCTTTGGTCTAATTTATAAGTGAAAAAATACGTATCTTTTATTTTTTAATAATCTAAAAGACGGACTAATTATTTTTTTTATGGACACAAGCCTATTATATGTAGATGAATGCCAAAAAATTTTTTTTTGTTCGACAGAAGACACTTCCGTGGTGGTCTCATTATCACCAAGTCAGGATCTGATGATGGTATCCGGAAGAAATTCAGGGCAACAACCAAAGTTGTATGCTCATATGGTGATTTTGTTACGCAATCATAACCTACTCAGGCATATGCTTCCGGGCGTCAACATGTGGTGCTGATGATGAAGCCATAGAACTCCTTAACGGTTAGGATATAGGGGACAGTACTGCCATTGGTCGATGGGAACTAGGTAGTAGTATGTACTTATGCAGGGCTAATAGGGCAGCTGATTTGACAAGTAATTTGCTTGATTCTACTTCGCAACGTTTTCACTTGACTTAAAGCAAATTTTTTCTTTCCTAAGTAAAACTCTTAAGGACTTTAGTTCCCATCATTATGCCTGTGTATCACATACACATATTATATTATCTCAGGAGTGGATGAGCTTATGCCCCCACGCAAGCCTTACAGAGGACCAGGAGACTGCGAAATAGTTATAAAATATGTTTTTATTACTTTGCCCAAAGGGTGATAAACAATATTTATAATGCCCGATCAATTTGATTATTTGAATAATGATTATCAAATTGCCCTCTCATATTGGCCATTTATCAGAATGCCCGGGCATTATATATAATGCTACATTTATCACTTGGTCCATAACAACTATATTACGTAGGATCGATCGGCGAGGGAATCTGTTATGTAGGTACACGCTCTCCGATGCTCTCTTTCCACGGAATCAAAATCGGAAGGTTTCGTTTTGCTGACATGCTATTTATATTTTGTTGTCGGGCGAGGCTGCGCGAGCTCTAAATCATATAGGTATTACATATATGTATTTTTCCTTTTATTGCAATGTAACATTAAATCCAAATAGTGCTCGCTTATTGTTTTTAGTAATCTTGATTTGTATGAAACTCTATAGTATTTCAAAGTCTGCTTCGAGTGATAATATGGATGTCCTTGGACCTACCTTCTTTTTTTGCCAGCTAGGTTGTAACCTTTAGTATGATGCTCCAAATATCCAGCAAACAAGTGTAGCCGGTAGTTGGCTAAGCTACATGTGTTAGTAGTTTGTGCCGAGTGTGGCGGTGGCATTCACCCGGCTGCGGGTGGCGACATGTGGCTTCGACGCCATGGGGTCACGTGGCCAGGTATAAACACTTCCTGTCCACACTTGCATTGCACATTTTATATCATTGCTTTTCGCAAACGGTCACAAGAAAGTAACTTTGCCATTAATTTACATTCGCTCCGAGTATACGCTTAATTTAATCCCTACGATATACCTACCTAATAGGCAATAGAAAAGATCTATTGTGCAATTTCTTTCCTACCGCTCGACATCATAAGAAAAGCTAAATTGATTATGTTAATATCACATGCACTTTGTTAGCGTAAGGGATATCTGCGATGTTTTATCAAGTCAGATGTCAAACTGAAAGGAACATCTGCTCTGATTTACTCAACGCCCGGGGTTACACATGCGCACAAAGACGCATGGACCCACAACCCGGCAAATTAACAATAGTCTACAGTTCACTAGTAATAATAACACAAAATTTTGAGATAAGAAATTGCCATTCTTTTGCCAGAGGTCCCTTCCGAGAGCTCGCCGCTTTTGTGTTGATTCTAATTTATGTCATGTATTGTTGGTGCCGGGTACCCTCCCCACACACTTCCTTTAGGGGCTCTGCCCCGAGTTGGATGTCGAAATTCAATTTGATGCATCGGCTTATTGAAAATGCCTCGTGTGCCACTCTCTGGCGCTTGTATGTGTTTGAAAAACTGAATACATTTGTTTTATGTGTGATTTGTGCTAGTGGTGCAATGGGTTAACGAGTTTGCCATATCTCCGCGAGCGCAGTGAAGCAGCGATGACTTACATTGTGTTGAGAGTGAGTGGATAATTTTATCGCTTACAGCAGTGAGTGCAACTGATACAACTATTTTTATTACACCTCCTCTCGAGTTATTTTTGTGCCATCTACTTGCAAACAGGTGATAACCCTAAAATTTTCTTAATGCAGATTTTTTTTTTGATTAATTAATATTAGGTTACCTACTGTAACATGTAAACGATAGAAGTTCTTCCCTTTTTCAATGGTTACTTTGATAAATTAATAAATCACTGAATAAGTATCTGTATCTGTAAGTATCAGGCTAGTGGTGGAAAGTATAAAATATGTTGATTAATGATTATTTTAACTTTATCAAGTTACGTTATCACGTATACTCAAAGTGTGTTTGCAACAGTATAAAATACAGCCTCATGATCTTTGATAGCCCCAAAAGGTGGGAGAAACACCCTGAACTCTGGTTCAGGAATTTTGAACTAGCCAGGTTGAGTTTTTTCTATATAAGGATACGCAGGAATCCGTCTATATCGATCCGCCCTCGCCAGGTAAACAACCCTATTAATACCGTTGTATAGAAAATTGCGTTTCGTGGCCGGCTACCTGGTCATTGAAATCTTAGCTCTTTTGTTTTTAAAATCAATCCCACATTTAAGTCATTTCCATTTCAAGGATTAATTTGTGTGTTAGTTGATTGATTTGTTCCAATATGAAATAACTTTATAGTGGTTGTGCAAAAAACGGGCGAGGAGAGGTTAAATAGATATAGGTACATAATAGTTTATTTATCAGAAATAAACCATGGCCAATTTCCCAGAAGTCTAGTTCAAGACCATCATGGTTTTGACGGAGGGTAAATGGGGACAAACACCGTGAGGAATTCGGTTTACCTAATCTTACCTTTTCTGTGGAGGTTACATAATACAATGCTGTATTAATAACTCGGTATTGTAGTATTTTAGATCATGATTGGAGCAGGCATTTGCGGGGTAGTTGACGGGTAAAAGCGAAAGCTTGAAATGCAGTCGGGGGGTATCCCCCCCCGGTCAACTATAATGCTGGTCTGATGATGTCGAATCGAGGCGCCATATTGCGACTTCGCCGCATAGGTACTTTCTGCGCTATCCGAATCCCTGCAAGTTGCTGCTCATTGGCGGCACAGGGGTGTTTAGTGGGAGGGTATGCCATCTGTTTCTGGGAGATTCGAGTCCCACATAACACGCCGACTCCCCCAGGATTCGGCGTCAAGGTGCCTAATGCATTCCTGTCTTTAAAAAAGGCTCCTTATTGCTTCTTACATTTCTGAATTAATATTCATGTAATGATTTTTTTCCATCATCTCACCACTATCGGGGCGTCGTGTATCATGGGCTTGTCGCGGCAACGAGCTTCTCCTTCAACGGCCTCCATATGTACTTAGGCACGTATGTTGCCCCATACCCATTGCCCCATAATCAGCATATCTCAGTCCACTACCAGTCTACCACTATGTCCAGACATAGGCGTCTCTATTTGTTCGCCACCTTATCCAAACCCCTGGAGGATTTACCCATAATGACCACGCTGAACAAGCGGTTTGGCGATCGCAGGGCGTAGCTTCTCACTCCGCTGACGCTGCTGCCCCTCATCGACCTGTGGTTTTAGCTACGCCTTCAATTGTAATGGTTATACCACCAGTCGGTCGACAGTCTTGTCTGTTATTCAGCAGGATGCACCACGGGCAGGCGAGGGTGACTTGGAGCGAATAAACTCTCTCTTTAGGAAAACATTTTGCAGAACCAGATTAGGCCGTGACTCCCCTATGATTCGCTCGTCTCGTCTATACAACGATCTGACTAAAAAACTACCTGAACTTGATATTCACTTCCAAACCTTCCCAAAGTTTCTTTCCGTATTGAAATCTGTTGGCATACCTCAAACCCCTCCTTAGTCTTTATTTGCTAGAATTATTTGATAATTTCATAATCTAACAATTCAATTTTACACCTTTAAAAAACAAATGGTTTTTTTTCTTTCTTTATTTTATAATTATTTGCATAACATGCTGTGATTGCCTGTAATTGTAAGGACAGTTAACATCATAGCCTTAGTTACTGTATTATAATTTAATGTATTACTGTACCTTATGTTGGTAATCCAATAAATAAATGATTGGTCGGTTCTTTACATACCCTGCTTGCCCCGCGTCTCCATAAACGAGACCTTGGTGAAAATCGGAATTAATGTACCAGAACGCCAAAATTTGCTGGTCTTTGGACCTAGTTATTGAACTTATTTGTAAAGAATTAGATAGGCAAGTAGGTAATCCAATACTGATAAAACGAATGTGGATATCGTTTGGTATTTTTACTTTAAACATTATTGGTGGTTCGCACAACAGAACAGCGTGATATCGATTTGCGGGCGATTCGGTCGTGGTCTTTATAAAAAAAAGCCAGATAAACCTACTTCTGTTTATCTGCTTTTAAGATCAATAGACAATATCTGTATTTTTTACGAAAAGGAACAATTAGTGGCCGTCTCCACTACGTCCGATTTGCTTTCGGTTTTCGAAGAGTTTTTACGACATAATTAATTTCTCAGGGATAGCAAATACGGAATGTGGTTAAATATGTATTCCCGCTCTAAGGGAATCCATATTAGCTCATGCTAAATTTAACTAAAAACGGTACAGTCGTTTATTTACAGACTAGCATAATGCTCGCGGCTTCGTCCGTGTTCGGCTTGGTTCGGCATATATGTGAAAAAGTCTATATTATATTGGCTACTAGCTGTGCCCGCGACTTCGTCCGCGTGGAATAGAGTTTCATCCCCTATTTTATTCCCTTGGATGTAGAATTAATCAAAATCCTTTCTTAGCGGATGTCTACGTCATAACAGTGGTCTGTGCGTTGATAGATCACTATGTCAGTCACCTTTGAATTATATATATTTTGATTTAATCTTCAGAGAATAGCTTTACGTATAAAACAATATCAGAATATTGTTACGACCACCGTAACAGCGTGTTCCTGTTTACCGACTGAATTAGTAGCAAGAATAGCTCTATATTTTTATCTTTACATTAGTAAGTCACACGGGAAATAAAATATCTTATCAACTAGGTCGCAACGCCTTCCTTCCTTCATGCAGTCTTATTCCTTGGTCTATTATAACTTCCACGCGATGATACTCAAGTTGTAGGTTATGATAACTAATTATTGTTTCTATGATGTCACGTTAAGTGTTCAGTTTAACTGTTTTAGTTAAATACTCGAAACATATTCTATTTGTTGCTTTCTATTTAGATGACCTTCCTTATTAACTTCATGTATATTTCGAAAATCTAAATTCCATTGTTTAACAAAATGTTTTTAAGTAAGATAGTATGCAAGGCTCGGCCTTAGGATTTCCAAATAATAAATTAATTACGGCCTTTTTTTATGAATGACTGTATTGATGACCAGGAAATCTAGTTGATAATTTATGTACAATACCTTCAACTATTGCAGCATTGAGTAATCTGCTGGATAGGTACCTATTTATTTATAATGTTTGGTTTCATTAGTGGGTGACAAGCGTTGACGAATGTATACGACTAGGAGACGAGAGATTTCTCAAAGGCCTGCAGACTTAAAACTTAGTTTCTATTCTAGGAAAGCGTAGTGTTTAATTACTTATTTAAAATTTGATATCTAAGAGTTTCATCTACCCTTTCCTGGGTGAAAATCGACTCCACAACTTTTGTCAAATTGAGGGGACGCGACACTTCTCAAATTTCAAACTCTTGATATTTTTTAACACGAAGTTACAATATTAGGTATTTTGTATTGATTCTAAAAACTCTAGTACTGGTTACTACTTATGCTTCGATTTCGTTACAATAGTTATTTGTAATTGGCGGGGGTCCTATGTGCAATTGTAAGTGAGATCGTTAGTACACTTTTTGTTAGCCAACCGGAAACAACAAACTCTTTCTTATTAAAACGCCTTCTTATCTTTTCGTACTAATAATGTCGAAATAGCACTATCACACTCAATAAACGGATGGGGAAAGAAACGTGCCGTTGTAACTTCACGTTTTGTGGTACTACAAACCACAGCACAAATCAAATTCCGTGCCACAAAAATGAAATTAAATATCTCATCAAAATGTGCGCGTTTTTCAAAGAAAACATTGGACGATGATCCAAATTACAAATAAAAGATGATAAACTGTAAAAAAATGCTAGTCACACATTCTATTGTGAATACTTTGTATTATTTTTAATGTCTCGATATTGAGATTGAGCATGCGTTTTAGTGGGTTAGTCCTGCCAAAACCCACATCACAAAAGTCTAATGGCCATTTTCATTTATAGCCCCTTAAGTTAATATACCCTATTATTTTACTTTGATATTGAAAAAAAAAATACCAAAGCGTCTCAAATATACTGCTTAGGGGGTTTCTTAGCTGAAGTAGCTGTTGGGTTAAATGGGAATAAGGGTCCCTTTATAGTCACGCACTGTTTTCCCGCATAGGCCACGGGCTAGTTGCTCTTGCAGCCACACCGTTGCGTGAGGTCCGCCCGGCAAGCACTCTATCGTTCCTCGGAATCGGGGGTACGGCTACTTGCCTTCCCCGGACCAGGAGTGCCGACCGCTTGTCATCTGCGGCTGGCAAGGGCTGGAGGGGCGAATACTTCTATGGTACCAATATCCCTGCATGTTGCCGCCCACTGGCGACATAGGGGTATTTTATGTCCACCCAATCTGGTGAGGTGTGAGTCTTACACACTATGCCGCCTCTCACCGAATTCAGCGAGAGGGTGCCTAATGCTTTTAATATAAAGAGGGTATTCGCGAGGTGGTCCAACCAGTGTAATTAGAAACTATATCCCATAGAAGTCTTTGGTAGCACCTATCACCTACTATTTTTTTCCCAGGCGGTGAAACGAAGACTGAACCTGAGCGAGAGTAGTTCAGGCAGCCAGGGCCACGTGGTGCCCATGAAGGCGGACTTCAAGACGCCCAAGCAGAAGCGAGTGAAGGTGCTCACGCCCTACAGCCGCCCGTCCAGTTCTATGAAAAAGTACACCGAACGTTCCAGGTACATTTATTGAAGCAAGGTAATTTTTTTGACCAATGAATCGTCTATGTTTTTGGTGTGTTTGGAGAGTTAAAGCTTTGGTTTTTGGAGTACCTATTAAATTGATGTCCACTATTACGTTAACATAATGCGTGGTACATAATATTTTGCTAGCATATCGAACACAATGCTTTAAAATGTCTGTAAACAATTAATGATACTTCGTTTATTTGTCGATATCAGACAGATTTGGATTTATGTCTTTATTGCCAAAGCACATGCTTTAGTACACATGATATTGGTGTGCTGTTAAAACTTGATAATATATCGGTCTTGTAATATTTGTGCAATATTTGTATAGTTACGGTGTCCCTTGTTCCAGGTTTGACACATCATTAGGATTACTCACAAAAAAATTCGTCGCTCTTCTAAAGTCGTCGCCCAACGGTGTGCTCGATTTGAATGTAGCGGCGGAACGCTTATCGGTCCAAAAACGTCGCATTTACGACATCACTAACGTTTTAGAGGGTATAGGTATATTAGAGAAGAGGTCGAAAAACAACATACAATGGAAATACGGTGAGTAATTAGTTATTAATATCACCGGTAATATGTTATGTAGGTATTATTATGGGATATTTAATAATTGTGTCATTGCAACTGTTAGGATGGGATCACACGATAAGCGAGCGACATAAGAGCCACCATGTGCCAAACATAATACATAATAATAATTTTATACATATTCAACAACATACGAGAACAATATCAGAGTAACGGGATGGCAAAATCTGATAATGTCTGTTCATGACTTTCGTATGGAGTGTCGCTGCAATATTATTATGGCATTGAGAAGTTGCCGCTTTTTCCAAAATCTGTGGACAAATGCTGACTATGCTGAGAGTTGCATTCGAGATCCAATTGTGATGTTAGGAGTTTGAGAACTGACGGGTACTTGCCCGTTGTCACAGCGACTTGGGCTTCTCTTTCGCTTTCCATCAGGCGTAGGGAAGTTATAATAAAAGAAAAATTACACGGATACGTGAGACTGAGAGTACCCTGCTTTACAACTGGGGGCTATCCCACGTAAAATAGGCGCTCAGACGTCAAGTTGCGGAAACCGGCCCGTTTAAACTAACTACGGCCGGTGGCCGGTGGCATTTTGCCGACGTTACTGCGCAAGCGGTCCTTTGAATGCAAGCAGCGCCCGTTGACTGTAGGCGTCGGCGGCGGCTTGACGGCGGGTGCGGGCGCGACGGCATGGGCCGGTGGCAACGGACCAGTTACCTACTTGCCCGTTGTAACATCGCTGCTCGGGCTTCTCTTTCGCTTTCCATCAGGCGTAGGAGAGCGATTATAATAAGAAAGTTACACCGTTAGTTAGAGTACTTGCGTTACTGCTAACGTGGCATTTGGCCGACGTTACTGCGCAAGCGGTCCTTTGAATGCAAGCAGCGTCCGTTGACCGTAGGCGTCGGCGGCGGCGCGGCGGCGGCGTGCGCGGGCGACGAGGGCGGGGAGGGCGTGGAGGGCGACGAGGCGCGCGCGCGGCGGCTGCGGCGCGAGGTGCGCACGCTGGCGGCGCGCGAGGCGCGGGCGTCGCGCGCGGTGGCGCTGGCCGAGTCGGCGCTGAGCCGGCTGTCGGCCGAGCACGGCGCGCGCGCCTACATCACCTACGCGGACCTGCGCTCCATACGCGACTTCCGCAACCAGACCGTCATACCCATCAAGGCGCCGCCCGACACCAGGCTAAGTGTTAGTACTACATACCTTGATGATACTGTTTCTTTTATTATTGCTAGAGAGTCATCATCATCAGCCTATTGCAATCCATTGTTGGACATAAGCCTCTCCAGTTGTCCGCCACTTTGGGCAAAAACATGCAGGCTTTACCCATAATGCCATGCTGGGCAGGCGGGTTTACGGTCGCAGGGCGAGCTCCTTGCTCCGGAGTTCAGCTGCGCCTTCAATTGTAATGGTTATACCGCCACCAATCGCCAGAGCCTCGGTCGGTTGCAAGTGTCTTATGAATATTATGTTTTCCTTATCAGATCCGCCTTTTCTGATTTTAAACGGAAAAAATGCCGTTATTTTTTAAAAATAATTTTATCATACTTATAATTTGAAGAATGAATAGGACCTAGTTCTGCAGAAAACAGCCAAGTGTCATAGAGCTTCCATGACACTTCGTATTCTGTTAATATTTTCGTAACATGTAGTTGTTATGACTATTTTAGATGATATACAATGTTAAGCGCAACATAAAGGAATTTAATTATGTTAATAGCATTATTAATATTGAGGTCTTACGAAATTTCTGAAATAGTAGGTGAGCTATAAATTCTAATTTCAACATACGCCCATTACGGTTTCAATGTTGGCTTGTTTGTTTAGGAGTCTCAAGACCGACGCTAGGTGGACGCTCGGAATACGCATGCGCTATATTTCCCGCCCTAAAAGTTGACGTTACACCGTCACACTTCGTTACGTTTCGGCTCACGTATTCGTAAATTCTTTAGTACTAAATGGTGGTAGAAAGCATAACAGGGCTTATTAAGAGTTTATTTTGATTGCGGATCGTTGTTTGCAGGTGCCGCACCCAGATGAGAAAGGCTATATGATCCACCTGAAGTCTATGTCGGGTGAGATCGAAGTCTTCCTCTGCCCGAAGGAGCGGCCGCCTTCACCTCCGCCCGGTGAGTGTTTTATTATTGTTATTTATCATAAGTTATTAATTTGGTTTAGGATCTCCGCACGCAACAAAAATGCTCTATGTGCATACAAAGCGCTCCAGCATTTTATATGCAAATAGAGCATTCTTTTTGCAAATGTGAATTTCTATTCGGAATTCGAAACATATTATGTGACCAGCTTAACGGTGCGTTCCCACAGAAGCGGGGCTGCGCGAATCTAACAAAAGTTGTGCGGATATGATATGAGATGTGTATTTGTGCAGTATCCTTGGTAAATTTTTGTTTTAGCTTTGTGTAGCCCACATACTGTGAAAACGTCCCCTTATACTTGAATACGAATGTATAATATGTTACCGTTAAAACTAGTTAGTAGATAGAACGTATACCTACACATGTTTGTATATGTATGTATAACAGTTTATTTTTGTTTCAGCTTCTGGGTTATTACCTTCGGATCCTTTGTTAGAAGACAACAAAGCCCTGTTGGCGCCTTTAATAGCGCAACTACAGTCCCTTCCATCCAGCACCGTTGTGGCTAGCTTTACGTAAGTTGCCACTTAAGTTAAAAAGTTCGGGTTTCACATGGTTTTGATAATTTGCATTAGTATTAGTATTCAATAGTTGGTTCCATAAACGTTATTTTAATTTGAGCCGTAGTAGTATAATAAAAAATAACATCACAAAAAATTTACAAACCTATTGACGTGTTGGGAGCTAATTTTCATCGAAAGATATATGATTTTAAAAACGCTAACGTGATGCTAGCGACTTTTTAAATCTCCCAGCCGCGGTGTTTCCTAATCGCTACATGTCCTTATTTAAGCGTGGTTCAAAGAGAGCTCTTTCCTCACTGGCATTGCTTATGTCCATGGGTGGCGGTTACTGTTTGACATCAGATAGGCCGCCAGCTCGTCTGCCACTAACAGCAATAAAAAAGTAAAAAAAAAGGCAGATAGCTTTACAAAGTCTACTACAGTTATCCGTTTTGGTCGTTTCTATTAGGTACCTCCGTCGTCTGACTGACCACTTCGCTTCCAGGACACCTATAAAGCGCGAGCCGCCGGACGCGAGGGCGCTCCCGTCGCGGAGCCTGGTGGTGTGCTCGCCGTGCGTCACCGACCCCACGCTGCCGCTGGCGCGAGCGCTGCCCGCGCCGCGCAGCCCGCCCCCAGCGCCCGCCCTGCGCCTGCTGCCCGCCTCTACCGCCTCCACCGCCGCCGAGCCGCGCGTCGCGGTCAGCTCGCCGTCGGACAGTGAGTCATCATCATCATCAGCCTATTGCTGGACAATACATAGGCCTCTCCACAGGCGCGGATCCACCGTTGTGGGCACGATGGGCATGCCCACAACCTTGATAGACTTGTGTGACGTCACATTTCTACGTTCTATTGAGATCGATAGGATGATGATTATAAACCTTAAGCTTTAATAGAATTTTAGGGTAGGTGTGCCCACACCCTTTTTTGAGCGCTGGATCCGCGCCTGCCTCTCCAGCGCACCCGCTGCCAACCAACTCAGCAACCGTCTCGCCCCGCGTCGCAATTAGCTCGCCGTCGGACAGTGAGTACGCGCCGCCTATACCTACATCATCATTGGCCTGTTGCAATCCACTGCTAGACATTACATAGGACTCTCCAGCGCATCCACCGTACGCCTGCAGCCGCCCGCCTCCGTCGCCGCCTCGCAACCAGCTCGCCGACGGACTGAGTCATCATCAGCCTCTGCAACGCCTGCAGCCACCCGCCTCCACAATCAGCTCACCGTCGGACAGCGAGTACACGCCGCCTATACCTACATCATGCTAGTGGGGTGAATGTTGCATTAGCAGCCGGGGTTCATAGTTCATTTACACTCGCGTACGAATGGGGCGAGATAAAGCACGAGGCGAGAGTGTGACTAGACGCTCACGAGAGTGTAAGCACCAAGCTCGTTTACTTTACCACAGATCTGGCGAGGTGCGAGCCACGAGACGAAGCACGAGGCGAGAGTGTGACTAGACGCTCACGAGAGTGTAAGCACCAAGCTCGTTTAATTTACCATAGATCTGGCGAGGTGCGAGCCACGAGACGAAGCACGAGGCGAGAGTGTGACTAGACGCTCACGAGAGTGTAAGCACCAAGCTCGTTTAATTTACCATAGATCTGGCGAGGTGCGAGCCACGAGACGAAGCACGAGGCGAGAGTGTGACTAGACGCTCACGAGAGTGTAAGCACCAAGCTCGTTTAATTTACCATAGATCTGGCGAGGTGCGAGCCACGAGACGAAGCACGAGGCGAGAGTGTAAATGTGGCATTAGGGTTTGGTCGTCGCAATCAGCTCGCCGTCGGGCAGTGAATACACACGCCTATCATCATCATCAGCCAATTGCAGATCACTGCTAGACATTACATAAGCGTTTCCAGCGCGCACTCCGTACAGCGCTCTGCCCGCCGTCCGACAGTGAGTGTACACGCTTCCTGTCACATTCGGTGATAACGACATTAATTTGAACCACTACTGTAGTGACGCCATTTTTATTTTTCCCGACTATGTATATAATTATGTATTAAAAAAATTGTAACTGATTTTAGATTATTTATAAAATGAACCAGGATCCAGAAACCGGCAAATGCCCGCATTTATTTTTTTATATTAACAAGAATCACAATGTTTGATTTATAAAATTATAAATAATGGTTAATTTATTGTGTCTACTTTATTTTTAGCTCATTTATTCTTTGTCCACTGTAGACGGCAGCGCGAGAGGGCGACTGCGGGACGCGCTCATAGCGTACAGCGACGACTTCGAGCCCATCATGGGCGGCGGGTCTTTCCAATTGCAGACCGAGGACCAGGAGTCGGGTAAGCGAGCGTCTTCCTTGTTCTCCACTAATCATTATGATCATGGACCCGGCATTGTCCCGGTTACGTCATTTAGGGGCGCAGCTCAGGTACCAACTCGGGGACGGATCTTAAGTTGTATCAAATCTAGTCTAATATTCTTTGCATGAAACTTGGCCAGCATAATCCGCGGTTTGATGTGTGTTAAAGCATCAGTCCACGCGTTTACGCCTGTTTTGGTTTCCGTTTCGGATTCAAACTGTTATGGGGCCAGAGAAAATCAGAGCTGCTGATCAGATTTGATTACATGCATACGATAGTTTGCGCGCGTGTATTACAACGAGGCGAATGACCTTACGGTGACGATCCATTCCGAGTTGATATGTGTGCTATGACCCTTGAGCTTTACTCTTAATGCCAGGTGCAGGTTTCACCACAATATTCTATATACTGTGTATATCTTCGAACGAATAGTAACTTCCCATAGATTTGAGAAAACTCTGCAGACATTCCGTATCGGACAAATGTAATTTTTTAGAAAAAATACGGACTCTAAAAAGTACTCCTAATTAATATATTGAAAAAGAGGACACCATAACATTTCTGGGACCTCTATGTCACGCCTCTTGCACTTGTGACGTGGAGCTGTAATTATACTGAAACCTACTAAATAACCTCTCTCTGTCTAGTGCTTACATAGCCTAAAACAGTATATGTCTACTTTAGTAAGTCAGTAAAAACAGTTGGTATTTGAATCTAAGAGAAAGCTAAAAGTTATTCTAAATATTACAAGTCTGCAATAGGATCAAATTCCCATTAAAAATTTTATTTTTCCCTGAAGTTTTCGAATGAATAGGTCAAAGAGGACATAGAACCTTAAAAAGCTTTTATTAATATTATTATTCATTTGCGTACGACTTTATAATCTATGTGCACTGCAAGCGGTAAATGTATGGAAGGAAGAGGAAGGTCGCGTTTTGTGGCTAGCACTCTTGTCTGTGATTTGTGTGTGTGGATCACATCACAGTCAGAGTTCTAGCTATGCGGCGCGGCGGACGCATCTGCCGAAGACATCAAGAGCCATCATCCCATCCATTTCTTCGCTACTGTCGATACTAAAAACGGGCCATTTGCAGAAATCAAATGTTATTTGTGTTCAATGTTTGTTCTTTAACCAAACTTACAATAGATTTAATACAGGTCAGTTAACTAAAGCTGGCATTTCAACTCATTTACACTAGCGCGGCGTGACGTCGTACTGCATGCGCATCATGAAAAGTCTGCCTGTCTCTCTCGCGCACGGTCTAGCTCACATAAGAGTGTGAAAGAAACAGTTATAGTTTTACTTTACATACTGTATAGTGAAATTGCATTAGTGTGAGTACTATGAACGTGCCCAGCTTTAGTTAACTAATCTGTGCTCTCACAAAACAAATCATTTATGTTCATCTGATATTGTATTATTTTCATCTAGATATTCGTTTCTGATGTCATGTGGTATTAAATATCGTTTCTATGAATACATATGGACGCAGAATCTCTGAAGAGCGGCTGTCGTTACTATGCTAATCGATGGTTTTAATTATCGTCCAATTGCTAATACATTTCGACCCACTTATTAGGAAACGACGATCTGGCGGTGTAGGAGTGAAAATTCTAATGTTCTGACGATTCGGTATTACGAAGTATCACGTATTTTCAAAGTTTTCTTTTACTATCGCGATTGTGGTAATAAACTGAACATCAGAACATCTAGAATTGCGGAATCATTGAGTGTTAGTTTATTTATTTATAAGAATAAAGATGTCATTTTGTCCTGGTCCATATTTTAGCTATGTATGTGCATGCTTTTGTTTTCCCACATCCATATCACACATTGCCTCCCATCTATTTAAGTCTGATCCATAACATGAACGGATTAAGTGCCCCGTGTTAACTGATGGCTAACAGGATACAGTGTCACGCCTTCATTAATTGCTGCTCATTTTTATGTATAACATGAACAAGTAAGTAGTAATAATTTATGCACATTATATCAATGCAACCATAATTCTTCATTATCACCTCCCATTATTCATAACATAGAATTATTTCGATCATGTGTAAATAGTACTACTTTACACCCCTATTCAGAACGTCAACGGAAATATTGACCAATTAAACTTCGATATCTATGTCTTTATCTAACCTTATAGTTTCTGAAGTGTCCTGAATATGGGGACATTCAAATTAGAATAAAAGTTAATATAATTTACGGAATAATAGTGATTTCATCAACAAATATCTTGTTCATTCTCTTACTAAAATCTTTTGAGAATATATAAGGCTTTTATCCATGTATTTCCGGGGATAAAAAAGAATGTTAATGATTTACCCATTCTCCCAAATCCGTTTATATCTATCAATCATTTTTAGTGTGGAAAGGGTAAGAAGTATATTGTACCTATATAATATTCCAACATATTTCTATATAGAAGGTAAGAGAAAATAAAATAATAGAAATGTAATGACATCAGTCTCAAGTTATGTGCTCACATCCCAAGCATTTGAGTCCCGCATCGTTCATAGTTTTGAGGGGCTTTTGAACATGGTTTATTTGCTTGTATAACTTTACATTTAACTCTCATCTAGACAGTTCATTCACCAAAGATTTTATAATGTGTAGATAGGTAACACTGTAAGTACATAAACGTTTCACCTGGCTATGGCACTTAACCCTAACCTCTTCACCTCTTCACTGGCGCGGGCGGGGCGGGCGGGGCGGGCGGAGTCATGCGGAGCGTGTACATAGGAGGGGCGGCGGTGTGGCCGCGAGCTGTGTCCCGTGCGGCTCCAGTGCGACGTGTAGCACCATGGGATTCAGCTCACGGCGCCCGCCACTAACAGCAACTCATCTACTAATACACGTAACGATCCATCGGCTGCAGCTCTCATGTCTAACTTGCGTTTGCACTAACTGGCACTAGGGCGGATTATCTCGAGCGTTTTATGGCACATTTAGAAACGCTGACTGCCGGCGCGGGTAAAGCGCGCAGTTAGTTACCTAGGTCTTGTGTAGTGAAACCAGCCTTACGTTACCCAAGCACTTGGCAGCCGAGTCACGACACATGGCTGAAACTATGAAATATCTATGGGAGTTTGTGGCTGCTTACTGCGCTGGCTCTCATAGTTCAATCGAACATTATGACGTTTTATACGAGCCTAAGCCTTATGAATTCACATACATATTTGGGCTGCTAGTGCGCGGCTGTGTTAGGACCATTTTTACCAACAAACTCTTTGGCATTACAAAAAATGAAAACATCTGCTTCATTATGCTCTTAGCTTATGGGGTTGTGGGACATTAACTGAGTCCGAATTAATCGGTGGAGACAGTAAACATTCTGTAAATAATATGTATCTTCTCTTCATTTTAAAAGACACACAAATCCGTAGTGAACGCGGAAAATGATATTTCCATAATTTTTATAATGAGATATTTACAATTAAAATTTCTTATTTGATTAATTTGCTCAGATTCACAGACTGTAGGCAACAATAATAATTAAGTTCTTGTCGTTTTAGCAAAATTGTTTACTGTACCAATTCATGATCTTGTCCATATTTGCCGAGATATTTCGCCTGAACCGTTATTGAGGTGGATAGACTCTGGAATTTTACAAGTCACTGTCTATTATCGCCAATAAGTGCTAGATTGTTGTATAAAATAACGCGTTACTTTACGTATTAACATGTTTTTATGATTATTTTACTTAATCTGTGTATAAAGTGTGTTTGATTTATTGGAAATGTGATTTGAATTAAGCAAGTGAAATTAGTTTAACTTTGACATTAGCGTAACTAATACCAATTTTAACTTTTATTAGATAATAAAAAGGTCTTATCCTATTTTACGGTAGGCTTGAGTGGACAATGGATATGATGTATGAATGAGCTGTTGATGATGAATACCAATGTATGCTTTACTTAAATATAATGTTCGCAATAGACATAGGCATTATGTGGTATTAAGTTGAAAATTCGTGTTCAGGAGAATTGGGAGCACTTTAGTATTGTAGCCAATTTCGACTGGAAAGGCTACTTTGAGATCAAATGGTCTAACGGAAAAAGGGCATTATGAATGCCCTTTTTCGACTCTGCTTCGAAAACTTTCATTAATTGAATAAAGATCTAGAAAGTTTCCTTCAGAAACTGTGAAATCGGCAGTGTGAATAGCCTCACAGAGGTTTTGTGTCGACCTTGTTTGTTTTATTTTATAAAGAAATCAATTCAACACATTTCATAGTCCTGATAAATTAGTTTCGCTTGCTGGAAATGTTGCGTCTTTCGCCTTCGCTTTGCCTGTAAAAACAATATCGGCTTCATTAACTGTACTCGTAGTGTAAGTTTTTGCGAGAAATAAACGTAAACATCTCATTTGCGTATTTGTTCAATTTGTATTAAACGGTTTTCATACAAATTGAGCAAATACACAAACGAGATAGTGAGGTTTATTTCTTGCAAAAACTTGCACTACGAGTAGGTACTGTTTACCGTTTGTATTTATTCTGTACAGAACTTACAGGTGTATTCGTTGGTGGAGGACGCTCTGGGCATACAATGCGCAATGGAAAACTGTGTCGATTAAAATTGCGTTTCTGTGATTGAATGTACACACGGCCACACATCCAAATTACCCATATCTGTAGAAATATCTGTAGGTGTACACTTAGTTGCACAATGATTGGGAAAAGTAGACAGGTGGGTATCATGATGTGGGGCTGTTTGTACACACCACATAATACTTTAAATAAAACAAACTCCCGGATTACATTTGAGTCTAATTTTTACTGTGTGTTGTCTAAAATGATTTTTCATTTGTGAGCTTATTGTGGGCTATTTGTGTTTGTAACTGAATTCATGATGTCATTGTGTATTAGAAATAACATATTGCATCTCTTAATGCGATTTTGATTTGAACATATTATTTTCCTATGTAAAATACTAAATACTTTTAGAATATTAATATTTAATATAATTTTATAATTAAAAATAACATTTAAATTACAATAAATGTTATTTTTATGCATATTTTTTGGTCTGACTTTGGGAAATAAATGTTATTACAGGGTTATAAATATTATATATTGTATAATTGAGTTATTTTCAAGACAACAACAATAATATTTTTCATATGAAAATTGTTGACGTAACTATATTCTTTATCTGCAAACTAGTTTTTTAAAAGTTTATAGGTATAGATGCTAGCTTGATTGAGTTCTGCTTATGGGGTGGCAGGGCGTGGGTTAGACGGAAACAGGTCGTTACTTGGTAATATCCTGATATGATACCCATTGACTGCACTCGTTCTCGTCTTTGCCGTAAGGCAAAGTCCTGGACGCTAGCGGGCGGAGCGGCACGCGCGTCTTGATCAAGTTCATAGATTAGTGTGAAGCCGTTCTCGACCGTTGACGTCCAGGACGAACCCTTACGGCAAAGGCAAAAACGGGTGGAAATCAGGATACTCCCAAGAAGATTTGATTAAGCGTTTAACTAAAATAAGATCTCTTGACTCTCTTTTGACGAATTTCGGCTACAGAGGCCAGTCCCTGTTCATTCACTCACATAGTCCGATAGGACGAAGGTTTGACACGGAGATCAGGCGCAGGACCAACCGCATACCGCCTTATCTTATGCACGTGGGTATACACCCAGAGTCGAGTATGCTGGCTGTGAAGGCACCGCCAACTTCCTCGGCAGCTTACTTCGGACCTGCTATTTAGTAATTTCTTCACAAAAAAACTCACTAATATTTTTGGATTTTGTCCCGACCTGGGTTCTTTCCCCGTGAACTAGTAAATTAATAGGTAATTTATAGCTACGAAGCCCGCAGCAATGCGGCTTTTAATCTGATATAATGAGCTATATATATTACGGTAAAGTTAAAGGTAAACTTCCATAAAAGTCCGTTCAGTAGTTTTCGCATGGAAGAGTAACAGACATCCATTCATTCATCATAACGAATTTTCACTTTTATAATATTAGTAGAAATTCTTTAGTTGCAGTAGTTCAGTTGACCGAACTAATGCTGCCTTTTGGTAGCAGTAATCCGGTTGATTTCAATCACCGAACTGTTGCTACCCTCTAGTGACCGAACTAAGTTAATGTCGATAAAACAAGTGAATATCGGAAATAAAAATCAAAATAATCGAATGAAAGAACAAATGAAAGGCATGAACTTCAAGAAAAAAAACAAATGAAAGTCATGAACGTATTAGCGATTTCGTTTGATTGTGCGATGTGTGCTGATTGCTTGTCTGGTTCGGTTGCAGAGCCGCTGGAGCTGGAGCCGTTCTTGGCGCTGGAGCCGCCCATGTCGGCGACGGACTACGGCTTCTGCCTCGACCACGACGAGGGCCTCTCGGAACTGTTCGACTTCGAGTTCTAGTGCTTGTGAGAGCGTCGCGTGACGCAGCGCGCGTGAAAGCGTTTGGAGATTTTCCCGCACCTCGGCTCTTCGGTAGAACGTCGCCGTGTACAAAGCAGAGGGCCTTGGTGAGAGTTTCACAAGATTGACAAGCTCGTAGGCAGTTAGTGTTGGGCCGGCATGGCGGTGGCAACTGTCTACGGTATTATGCCTGTTGTCACAGCAACTTGGCCATCTCTGTCGCTTTCCATCAGGCGTAGGGAAGCCATTAAGTCGATCTACTATAAAAAAAAACCACGTAATTGGACTTACATTGACAATAGTGCATGAAAAGAGCGACCCTTAGGTAAGCACTTTTCATTCTTTTTTCTACAAGGATATGCTTGCTCTAGTAACATTATATTAAATCATAACAACAGTTAAACTGATTACATAAAGAAATATTACATACCGACCAATTTGATCGCAAAGGTGTGGCCTTGTACTATGAGTACCAGGCAACCATTACTCGAAGAGTCTTGTACCGCCAAATTTAGAGAAGACTTATATTAAGCTAATGAGGAGTCAAAGCTACGCTTTGTACGGACGCCTACAACATTTTTGAGGCCATCAATCCAATGAAACTCTCACTAAATCCACAATTTCATGTACACTCAGTGTCGTAGTTAAGGTAAACAGCAAGGGCAATGCTTGAATTTAGCGTACACGAGAATGTATCTTGTACTACGATGTATCTCCTTGATAATTAAGCAGCGGGTCTGCATGTAGGTCCACTTTTGCTCTGCAGGCTTTTATTCCGACACTGAGTGTATAAGACAACTAGGCACTCTATTCATGAGCTTCCTTGTTAAATTATGAGAATATCTCGTGTACTGGCAATGAGATTGACTCCATGTTACTGAGCTAGTTGCATGAAAATCTCACCAACGTTGACAAAAGTTGCCGAGATATTTTACACTTGAACATGAGAAAAAAATACACCAAATGTTTAAGTAATCGATAGTCGACTGTATTCTGAAATTCATTTGAGATCTATTAAGTATAAAACCTTTCTGATTTCTAGATTTTGCATGGGAACTCCATTTTAAGCCATTATTGAATGGCTTATAGCATTTGCAACGAGTCGACTCACATATCAAGATGAAACTTAGAGCCACATCACATTGGTAGGATTGTTGTGATGTTCTATTTTAAAGTATTGTATTGTAGTTGTACTACTATTGTACAGAAAATTGGTTGGGATCTGGGACTCCAATTTCTACTTTCAATAACGACTTGTAAATGAATACCGTGCAACTTTGGTGTGTTTTCTTTTCTTGATCTTGAGATTAAATTTACTGGTTTACGTTACTTAAAATAAATAGAACCAATGTATTTGTCGTCGATAATGAAAATCTAGCAAGAATTTGTATTTGTGTCACCTGTCCACAATTTTTATAGTAAACATATTGTATTTTTGTTACTTGAAACATAATATTCACACTTTGGCATACATCTCTGGTGTATTTAAGTATTCTCAGTGTTAGTACTGAATTGTTATTAGTTGAGTTAGGTAACGTTATCACAGATAATTATTACCTCTTTGGTAAATTGTTTAAAAAATCACAGAAGATTGTTATTTACTTGATCGGCACTAAATATTGTATTTATTGATTATTTAAACTAACGACTGTATATGAGTTGACAGTTTTCTTGATTTGGATAACGAACGCTAGATGAACTGAGTAACCATACGTTTGGTTTGGCACCGTCGACACGTGTACCGTTAGTCTCCCTTGTTGCAATGTTCCTCTGTGACGGACGCGAGGGCGTAGGGGTAGGGGTAGGTAGGGGTAGCCGGCGGCGGGGACGCCCCGTTGTACATAGTCTCGCTCAAACGGCCGGGGCGCGTCCGCCGCCCTTGTATATATTAACATGTAATGAACGGTGATATCTTAGCGGCCTTCGATTTTACTTGTAAAGCTAGCTCTAGTGTACCGTTTGTCAGACATTCATGCCATTGAGGGCTATTATTTGCAATTGTAACGTTCCGTTTGTCACACTGATTTGCCAAATATTTAGTCGATACCTGAGTTTGACATATTTAAGTTTCATTGTGGGATCGTTTAGTTAACTTTGTAAATAGCTCCGGACGGGGCGGAGTCGCCGCGAACGCCTGTATATTTTATTTCGAAGATTTGATCTGTAAGTACAAAATGGCAGGGAAATCGGCTCCGTTGCAGTGTTTCCAGATTGCGATGCAAGGTAACGTCCATTTGAAATCGTCTACATATTTAAGTGTACAGAGGCGCGGGCGCGCGTCGGGCGGACAGACCTCACGCTTGCTCCGAGGTGACGCCGCGCCCGCTCGACTGCGCTCGCCCATTATATAGGAATTATTTTAGAATTTTGTTTGTAAGATATACCTCTATGTGAATACGAAACACGAGCTATCTGGACTCACTGCCATATTGTAAAGTACATTAGTTCGCGTTCATCCGTTCGCGCGTCTCGGCTCCGTCGCATCGTATAGTGTACAGCACAAAACGTCATTGTAAAAACCTATTAATAAGAGCATATCAAGATAATTTTAATGTTAGTGTTACTTTGGAGATGTTCGGGAGCGTGCGAGTGAGAGCGGAGACTGGGCGCCCGTGGCCGCGCACTCTGCGGTACGCGCCAGCTTGGAACAGACTAGCTGCTAGTTTACTACAAGTACGGAGTGATTACAAAATATACAAGCTCAAAAGTGCATAAGATTGGTTACGCCACCAGCCTTAAACTTTTTAACTGAACCAGTGTCGCAAGAAAAATATACTAAATCCGCGCGTCGCGTATTGCAGAGTGGCACTGTCCATGGAACTACCCTTGTTTGCAATAAAGTCTAAATGTAGATAACGTATATTATTTCCAAATTCTCCAAGCAGAATTGTAACGCACATATTGAACTGCGAAGTACCGTAAAACGTTCAAAATTATGTTTTCTGTAATCCTCGCTGGATGCTAATAAATTGCAAAACTTTCCGCCAGACCTCTCATGATAGTATTAATAATTTCAACTTATTTATTAACCTATTGCATTTTGTTCTGTGAGATCGTACCCAATTTTTGGGAACGATGTTTATTATATTATTATATACAGCATACGTCACATTTTAGCTGATACTTACTATCGAATGAAATTAAAACTGTGAATTAATTTATAGATGCAGTTTTGTTTCGATATCGTTAACAATTAAGTTTTATTATTTGCGTTTGATAGTACTTTATTATTTTGTTTTAGTTTTTGTAATAGTCCCGAAGAGATGGTTTTGTTTCACATAACGAAACTACTTTGGGGTCGTTAGATTAACGTTTTTTAAATTAATGATTAACAGATGCCAAGTATTACTTGAAGACTTTATTACACTAGCAAAGTTTCGGGATGTTTTGGGAGACGCAAATAACGGGTAAGGTAGCAGTATCTGTAAGAGCAATGCCCTTTGCCACATCTCGAATATCCTTTTTATAGCATATAGTTTCGTTTTAATGTCATGCCGAGAAATTGCTGGTTTGGTGAGGGCTTCATGTATTCTCAAACGTAGTGTACTTATTTCCTGGTCGCGATTTTACTATTTTATTGCTCCACTTTGGCAATTATATGATTTTTTTTGAAGTTTTTATATCTAGGGAAATATAATGTTTAACGAACATCTACAAAATTCTCAAAATTATGATATTTAAATTAATTTAATGCTTTATTGTGGCATTGCGCTGGTATAAATCGCGGCCAGTGTGCTGGCATGACACGACGTCCTACGGTCTACAAAGCAGAGTCGGTATTTTATTTAGTTATGAAAGAAATTGTTTGTGACACAAATTCTGGGGCCAAATGTACGAGAAAAGGAAGTACAAATTAAACAAGAGTTTTCTCGTAATTTAGTTTAAGGTTTTACGCTTCTTCCATTGTTAACATCGATTGATAGTTTGTTTGATTTTAACATGGGCAAAGATTATGTAACACTTAATTTGTAAAAGATGAGACTGTATAAAGTATCACTCCCCTCTATGCAGGGGCAAATGTCTAAGACTTGCTCTTTAATTTCAAATTTAATTTGTCATAGCAACTGGTTCTAATACTTTGATACCAAGGCAAGGGTTCTTATCACTATTTTTATACTTTGCTTTAAATATATCCGTATGTGAGGGATTATTTAAATGTTGGAACATAGTTTGGAACAGTCTACACTACTAAAAATACCTGTATATTAGCATTAAAAATTTGCGTACAAAGGACTACACCATGTAACTTATAAAATGTCATGTATGAATTTTATCAATGTGTATATTAAGTTATCGTGACGTTTGTTTGAACTTGGTTTCTGAAATTGTAAACAAATTATTTTAACCCTTTAACGAACATAGCTATTTCAAAATGTTGGTATCAATTTTATTTCAATCGAATAAGGTTCAAATTAAGGTGGTACAATAGTCCCTATGGCTCGTTAAAGGTTTAAATGATTTTATGTAAGTCGCACATTAGTTCATTTGATAAAAGAAATCATTTCAATTTATTTATGAAACCAATAAAATTTAATGAATTTTATAAATACCCATCTTTTGAAGCTATATGCATTATAGCTTCTTATAACATAGTATGAAGCCTAAAAGTCCTGTATCCATCGAATTTTCAAACAATTACAGTATTATGTACTCAAAATCCAATGTTTGGGTCGGATTTCCTTTTTTAAAATGGACTTAGAGCTTTAATGAAAGTCGTCGTGCTTTTTGTAATTTCCAAATTTTAATGGTTGTTGTAATGTTTGTAGACTCGTAAGTGATGTCTTTTATTATGCAAACAGGCACCTCGTGTTGTAAAGCTTACTTACATAAAACATACCTGCCATGTCATATGCTCAAGGCTTTCATCTTTTTTTGTTCGAATGACTATCTGAGGATTTTATTTTCTGGGGAATGTCACTCAAACAAAAAAAATGACTCGAGATTTATATCCGGATAACTACTACATAGTAGGTCTATTTTCTTTTTGGTCGGTACTGTTACTGTTTCATCTTCTTTTCGGGTCGATTTGAATGAAATTTACTGGTACAACGATTATAGTCCGTATAAAGGTAATTACGTCATCGCGACGGTCCACAGGGTCCTAATGTAGTATTCAGACAATATTTGTTAATTCCATTTCGATACGTTGTTTGCCGCGCGGCGCGGGGCGGAGGCGGTACCGCAGACGGCGCGCTTCCAATCAGCTGGACTCTGGGTTGTCTCTATTCTACGTAGTTGTTTCGTTGTGTAGAATACACGGTTAATTCTGGTGACGTAGACGTAATGCAAGCATTGTCAATGAAAGGGTTGTATTCAGACAGTTTATATGTTACGAAACACTCAGTGCTATAGTGAAAAATAAATAAGACTTTTTGACGGCATGTTTTTGTGTAATAACTATTTCTGGGTTAAATATGATAAATTGAAGGTGCAATGTTATAGTATATGTATGTATTTATGGAGTGCGAGGCTCGAGGTGACGCGTGCGCCCGTGTTGTTGGGGCGAGCTCTGTTTGGTTTGTATTCATTTGTGTTGGAAGACTGAGGTTGATTATTCCAGTTTCGATGAACGTGTGAGTTATTTGTTGATTGAATTTAAATATAAAGTCATATATATATAGTTAGGTTATATTTTTTAATAAATATAATATTGAGATATGTAATATAAGCCTGTCTTTCTTTTCACTATACCCCTTTACCACTATAATACTTTATCCAAGTATTTAATAATACACATTTCTGACATAAATGACTAGTTTATTTGCATTTTAAATAAACAAAACGAGTGAGAATATTCAAAATTATACCATTACCTAGCTACTTACAATCTTACAAAACTGGCACGTTGAACTTATTTTAATACCTAGGTTAGCTTAATATTTTTAAGAATCACTTTTGATTCCTAAGCACTGCACTAAAATTGTGTCCTTCAAGCTGGAATCCTCATCTCTGAAACCTGCATGAAAACGAATTTTGACTATGCCAAAAAATAGTCATGAAATAGTCATAAATAGTCGCCAAGTAAAAAAAATAGTCGCATTATAGTTTCGGAGTTATAGCTATAGGTTAGTGAGGATTCTGGCTTGACGTTCAAGCTGTAATCCTCACCTCTGATGCAAGCAAACGGCAAAGTCTATCGAATTGGTTTATGTTCCAAAAAATAGTCATGAAATAGTCGCAACGGCATACCAAATTTCAGAACTAGTCGTTAAGAGATTCCAGAGATATAAGGGTAGGTTGGTGAGGATTCTAGCTTGAACATTTGAAAACTTCAAATATCTCCAAAACGGCTACGATTTTCGATTTGAGTTTTTGCCAAAAAATAGTCGTGAAATAGTCGTCTCCAACGGAAATAAATTTGAGCTGATTTAATTAGAAAATAAAAAGTTATAATTTTCCCTACAATTTTGGAGGTACAGTTGTATACAAAATGTTTTACTTCATTTGATATTATTGTGAAATGTTCTGCTTAAAATATAATATTTCGTTCAATTAGGTATTTTCCATGGCAGCTGTTATGATTAAACAAAAAAAAACAAACATTTTTATGTAGCTATTTTTATTTATTATAATATAAAAATTTTGCATATTAGTACAAAACTTGTTTAAATCTGAAATCAGTACATATAATACACAATTACCGACCTGTTCCCACCCAGCAAAAAGAATAACTATGAGCTTTAATTATTGATCTTTACATATATTTCACATAATATCACAGCAATACCTTTAATGTTAATATCACAGCAATGCGTTTTTAAAATGGTTAGAGCTAGTTCCACAACACTTACTAGATGGCGTGACTGTCAAGCAAAATACTCAAGTCAATGAAATGTCCGCGACGATGATTGTGGGAAGACACTAATGGTGCTCCCACACTGCCGCGCCGTTAGAAAATGTTTAGCAACGTTAGCAGACATTTAATCACATGTCATTGTGTTAAAAATTATTTCATGTTAGAAAATGTTTCGTAACTGAGTAAACATTTTATAACAAGTTATCTTCTATCCGTACTTATAATAAATATGTAGAGAAGTCAATTCTGTACATTAAATATATTTTCAAAATAACTATAAGGGAGTCATTAGTGATCGATATTGATGCCAAAAATGCAATCAGTAAAATTGTTGTCTGTCTGTCTGTATGTTCGTTATAGAAAAAAAACTACTAGACGGATTTTAACGAAACTTGGTACGATTATTCTTCATATTCCTGGGCAGGTTATGGTATACTTTCATCACGCTACAATTAATAGGAGCAGAGCAATGGCGGGAAGTGTTGGGGAAACGGGAGAAATTTTTATCTGTATGTTTGATCGCGCCTCACGCGAAAACTACTGCTTGGAATTAAAACTAATTGCTGTGATATAAACATTATATTTAGTTATTTTTAATTTAAACATGTTATGTACGCATTTTCAAGCTTTAAATTGTACTAAATAAAAATAGCTACAAAAATTATAAATGTTTGTTTTTATTTGTTTAATCATAATAGCACTCGGTCTAGTCACTAGTCTTGGAAAACACCTAATTTGACGAAATATTATAGTTCAAGCGAAATATTTTACAATAGTATAAAATGAAGTAAACATTTTGTACACGACTGTACGTCCATAGAAATGTAGGGAAAAATTAACACTTTTTAATTTCAAATTAAATCAGCTCAAATTTATTTCCGTTGGAGACGACTATTTCATGACTATTTTTTGGCAAAAACTCAAATCGAAAATCGTAGCCGTTTCGGAGATATTTGAAGTTTTCAAATGTTCAAGCTAGAATCCTCACCAACCTACCCTTATATCTCTGGAATCTCTTAACGACTAGTTCTGAAATTTGGTATGCCGTTGCGACTATTTCATGACTATTTTTTGGAACATAAACCAATTCGATAGACTTTGCCGTTTGCTTGCATCAGAGGTGAGGATTACAGCTTGAACGTCAAGCCAGAATCCTCACTAACCTATAGCTATAACTCCGAAACTATAATGCGACTATTTTTTTTACTTGGCGACTATTTATGACTATTTCATGACTATTTTTTGGCATAGTCAAAATTCGTTTTCATGCAGGTTTCAGAGATGAGGATTCCAGCTTGAAGGACACCTAAAATTAGTTAAATAATTTTCCCTCACCGAAAATTCTCAATTCAAGCTGCTTCTGAATGTGTACGTACAAACACCGACAAGTCACAAGTGTTCCTATTTCCGTTGGGGGAGTCCTGGAGACTTGTGGGAGTCCGGTAACTCAGGTGGGAAAGATGAACCACTTTTCAAAAATCAACTTAAACTTTGCTGCTTGCTTTATAGGTCCATAACCGCAGTCTACTTATTATCGAGTGAGTATATCCACGTTAGAGCAAAGTTTAAGTTTACTTTTGAAAGGTATTAGGTATTTTATCTCTGAACAATACATCTCCCACCTAAGCAAGTCTCCTGGACTCTCCCCACATAATTACCAATTCCACTGCAAATGTACCTACCTACCTAATATTACTTACAAACTCTAAAAATAGAATATTTATGATGTTGCAAATTCCCTCCTCAAGTGAGATTATTCTCGCTTGAGAGGGAATATAGTTAGGTAGGTAGGTACCTATGCGTAAAAGTGACCGCGCACTTGCCTAAGCGGCGTCGGATCTGATGAGAACTCGAAGAAAATGGCTTAATTCAATTGTCTTCATTCATGGATGAAGTTATCTAGAGGGAATGTGCCGAAGGACTTGGACCAGATGTCGGTGAAGGCTGTGCTGACGAGGTCGTTGATCAGCGGCCGGATCACCGCGAAGCCCGGCTTCCACGCTGCGTTGATGACCCGGTCCAGCATTTGTTCTGGAAAAGTATTTTCATAATCATTAATCTTGCCGATGAAAACAATCGATAGTTCAGAACCAAACAATACCTACTAGCGCATAAGAGAAATACATCGGTAGCCTATCTTTGGTCACGTTCACGGTCAGTTCACTCCACAGGTTCACTCTATGAACTATGTTTGTTTTATACGTCCATGACTATATGATCGATTGTTTTAGTTAGACTATCAATAGTAGGTATTGCTTATTTTTGAGATCTATGCTATTGATATGACGTCAACTCAGTTGACTCAGTTCGGTAGCCCATCGTTCTAAGCGCAGTTTCACACACCACCATGGGTATGAACTGTTAGGAAAAAGACCACAGATTATTTAAAAATTGTCTCAGGAGTTCGCGCCTAAAATTTTTGTTAGTGTTGTTAACTTTCCACGCAGCTTTTTTTCCAAACGCACCCTAAGCCCGGTCGTACACAGACTGTTTCAAGCAGTTGAGACCAATTGCTTGAAGCCACGACGGCGCGCGTGGTGAACTACAGAAGCGGTTGTGTGTACCGCAGCGTATGAATGACTATAGGTAGGTACCAGCCATGGAAGTAAAAAGTAGGTAGGTACCTATTGTACCAGCGCGGTCGCGGCTTTTTTTCTTTTTCTAAATGACTACGATAATGGCCAGGCCGGCCTTGTCATCATCACCGAACTTCAAGTTGTAGTCTCAACTGCTTGAAGCAGTCTGTTACGTCTGCTCTAAACAAGACTAGGGCTTAAGGGAAACAGCTGTTTGCTGAGCTAGCTCACCCAGCAGGCCGCCCCTGATCAGGTTGCTGGCGTGTATCTCCATGTCGCCGATGTGGTCGATCTCCACGTGCACGTCGACTGCGGCGCCGCTCCGCTTGATGCGCGTGGTCTGCGAGTAGTCGCGCAGCGTGAGGTTCCACCAGCCTGTGCGCAGCATTCCCAGTCCGAACACGTCGCCCTTTTCATATAAATGTTCAACGGTAAGTACCTAAGTTTCATAACGATATTCAGAATAGTTAGGCTAGCCACCATACATTCGGAATTTCGATGTAGAATGAAATTTATTTTTATTTCATTGAAATTTATAATTTAGAGGCAGCGCAGACGACAGACTATCCGTGACGCACTTTTTATAGTCTGTGGTGCAATTATATGCAGTAACGAACACGACGCGCAAAAATCAGTCGCGGATATTTCACAGACTCAACGCACATCTTCGATCATTCTGTCGGCAGAGCTGTAGGGACCTAGGTGCTTTTTTTAAATGTCTCAGACGCAAACTCTATCGCACAAAAAGTGTGCCGTCTGCGCTGCACCTTAATAAGTTCGCAACAAAAATGCTCGACTTACATAAATGATGCTGGAGCGCTTTGTATGCAGTAGCGCATTTTTGTTGCGAACGTAAATTTTAATTCCCGATGTATGTGGCCAGCGTTATTCTCATGGATTGTTATTTTTCTTTTCGCCGGGGAAAATATTTTTTGAGCGTCCTCGCCGACTACCTACTCCTGCAATGTATGGAATTACTTTCTGTCGATTTGCTTTTGAAAGAAATGAAACAACACTAGGTACTTATGCCAATTACAGTTTTTCCTCTTGCTGCAATACATAATGACAGACGTAATTCGTTAAATTTTAACTTAAAAGCATGTTTTAGGTCTCGTAAACCTCTTACATACCTTAAATTCGTAGTTGCCGTTAAGCCACTTTTCTGGGAAATACTGCGAGTATACTATACGTTGGTTGTCCCAATCCGTCCTGCGAAAACAGTTCTGATGTTAATTCATGATTTAGGGGCCATCCACAAATTACGTCACACCAATTTGATGATGTTTTGTTAGGACCATCTCATCTCATGGGTGTCGTAGAAGACCACTATGGGAAAATAAGAAAACGGGCAGCAGTGTACAAATAAACCGACTGCGTTTGCCAACCCGCCTGCCAAGCATCGTGACTTAGGCAATTCCCTTTGGGGGAGGTCTATGTAAAACGTTCGTACGACGATGATGTACCTACCTACTTAATAAGTGATTGGGCAGATTACAGATTCTCACTTGTACTTGGTGACAGTGGAGTTGGACCAGCCTCGCTCGTACACGTCCCGCAGGATGAGAGTGTACCCCACGCCTGCGACGTTGCGCCTCTGCCTCACCTCTTTCGCAAAGTGGGGGTCGAAGGGCGCTACGCCCATCTCGGGGATACCTGGCGCAGAATGAAGAATAGGTAAGTTAACCCTTCACTAGACAATACACAAATTAATATCGGAAAACATCACACACATCGCGCCGATCCCAAACTTGTTTTATAGGTATCGCAACAACGAAGGTAGGTACCACAAATATTATGTAAATATATTTGAACACAAATGTAGGACAGAGACATGGAACACAGAGACATGGAACAAACAAAACGTTAATCTTACGGATGTTTGTCGCGGGTGGGGATCGAACCCACGCGGCCCTTGATTCAGAAGGCAGGGTTCACTGAAAATGAGACAACGGGCCAGTCGACAAATAAAACATATATTTTTTTATTATAATTGACTACGATGATGGCCAGGGCGCCTTGTCATCATCACCGGACTGTTGGGGGAGCGGAAGGCTAGGACAAATAAACATAGACAAATAGATGACACATTACATATTTTTAATAAGTTGATTTAAAATAGAACTAAAATCAATGTTTTTTTCCTATAACACCATAGACAGAATGCAGCGAAGGGCTATTCGTATTATAGGCGATGAAAAGGTTACCGAGTCCTTAGAATCTCTTCAATTACGAAGAGATCAAATCAAATCAAATCAAAATATTTTTATTGTTCCTTCACAATCAGACACTTACAATATGTATAAAGATATTAAGAAAGAATAGTGCAGTAGTTGTGAAAAATTTAGTAAGGGCCCAATTAGTGAGGACTGGTGCCTGAAATAGGTTTCAATGAGAAACCTGTGCTACGGGTCACCAGAGAGATGTTGCGTCCTTGAGTGTTTTTTATCGCCTGTACCATGGTGAGTGCTCTGAAGAGTTGTTTTCCCTTGTCCCACCTTCCCTCTTCCGAAACAGAACCACACGTGCTGGCCTACGTTGTCATAGTTTCTCCGTGGAATTCCTTCGCGTACCAAATAGTTCGGCAATTCCTATCTTGAATGGGGAATGCATTAGGCACCTTAGAGAGAGCCTCCCCCAACAGCCTCGTAATGATGATGAATAAAAATAGTGGGCTACTTGACTTGATATACTTCCAGAACTTACCGTATTTAAAATATGGTCGTAATTTGTTGAATGCTCGCTTCACGCAGGTGTCGAATTCTGTAGTATTTTTCTTGCACGGTGAAAATATCCTCTCTGAAATATTATATTCAAGTAGGTATTAACACCAGTTTATGAGAACCTGTAGGAACATCAACTAGTTGTGGGGTTTCATAAAACAATACGTAGGGAGGCGATACACTACATAGGTAGGTACCTACCTACCATATAAAATTTATTAAGTGTATAATTTCTAAAGTATGTACATATTTACATATAAGTTAGCGTGCATCAAAGGCTCCTTAGTGCCTAAAGACCTACGAATGACTAGTCGTCATAACTGATTGTGCTTTCAGTACGTGTTTGAACGCGCTAATCTCAGGAACTACTGGTCCGAATTGAAAAATTATTTTTGTGTTGAATAGACCATTTATCGAGGAAGGCTTTTAGGCTATATAACATCACGTTGCAACTATTAGGAGCGAAGAAATAATGGAAAATGTAAAAAAAAACTGGTAAAAAATAACTATTCCACGCGGACGAAGTCGCGAGCACAGCTAGTTGATGATATTCGTTGAGATAGCGTCTATTTATGAATACAATGATGACACAGTGACACCTGCTACACAAATTTGGATATAATGCCTTTGGATAAAGTATATTCAGCAGGCCTAAATCTCACAATGAGGTTTTCCTGAGTGGGAGGTATTTACGTCATAAGGTTTTGTTTTATGACCATTGATGTATCGACGCGCCTTACTAAGAACCAGAAATAAAAAAGTTGTTGCTAACAGAGATTCACCAAGAATCTTCTAGTACCTGGGTACAGTCAGCTTCAGATATAATTATGATCTACTATAATATCAAAAGTTTCAAAATGATATCCTACAACATAAGCGCGAAAATGATCTAAACAGTAGGGGAGACCGGGTACAAAAGTAACGGCGGGTCGAAAGTAACAAAGGCTCTCTAGATTTATCCAATGGGCGAAAGGTCGCTTTGCCGACTTCAGATGATAGTCAGGACACAGGACTTTACTTTCGACCCGCCGTTACTTTTGTATCCGGTCTCCCCATGTTGTCAAATAGAAGTAAACAGACAGCTTTTCATAAACATGCCAACAAATAAGGTCAAATGAAAAGATACGAAACGAACATAATACACGTCAAAGGACAAAAGGCTCGAAAGATTAGTACGCTGAAGTGGCAGTGAGCCGGTCATGTCTGCTGCATAGCCGACAATAGGTGGAGCAGACTGGGTGGATGATCTTAGAAGAACTGCTGGCAGTTGCTGGACGGGAGAAGCATGTGGTGCGAATACAGAAATACAGAAATGTGGTGCGAATTAAAGAAGGCGTAGGCCTTCTTAGGTTAAGCACTGGACGGACCAATGCTGTTGATTGATAGTTTATTAATTATACTTGGCAACTGCTTTTTAGATTTTATACATGAAATTGGGTGTCGATATAATTTATAAATTTTAAGTGTGTAGTTTATTATGTCAATGTGCGGTGGAATGCGAAAATCTAAGATTGTAGAGTTCCACTACAATTAACTACTTATTTAACGGGACTCACGTCAAGCTGTACTAAAACCTAAGTACATAATGTGCTACATAATAAATGTCGCGCTTGAGTCCCTGTATAGAGTCTAAGTAGTTTAAGTGCACCACACATAATAATATCTGGTGCTGACTGTACATTCAGATATATCTACACTTGAAGGAGGTAGGTCAGGTAGGCTTGTTTGTGGAGCCACATGCACGGCCTTGAGGGTATTTATATTTTTGCATCACTGTCGGAGACAAGAGGAGGCGGCATTTACGTCTCTTGCTTAACGGCCCATTCATTTTGCAAGCGCATAAAACCATTCAATGCTGCAAGTGTAAATTGATTTAACATTCTTGTGTTATTTTTGTCTGGAGCTAAGGCATGGGTTCCTAAACATATTCTATCTATCTTGGTGCATTTATTACCCAGTTGGCATCAGGGTAGGGCGCGCGATACATAGGTGATCGTAAACGGCGCCCTAGTGCTAGCTTTCTTCCGACACGGGAAACAGAGTCTCTAGCTGGGCACTGCTTAGGTATACCTAAGCTTAGAATTTTCTGCCGGTACTCTAATTAACAGTAACAGATATGATAATCGGCTACATAAGCAGGGTAAGTTAAAATTCCTTATGCTTTCGCAGCGTCTCTGCCACTATCCATAGCACCCCAAGGCACCGCGGCTCACACTTTGGGAACCCTTGAACTAAGGCTTCGCAAGTAAGGTAGGTATTTACAAAATCGTAGGATTCCAACTTATAATGTACGTGTACATAATGTAATTTTTTTTATTTACAATTGAGACTTCCGTTACGGAAAACAGAGGCGAATCAAATGTGAAGAGTGCCGTAGGCAAGCTTTTCATCGGTCCCCTTTTATTTTCTGATCTTGTTAATATTGGGGGCTATCACTGTTTTCATGTGATGTTGACAAAACATAGTTACCTACTGAATATAGGTATGGAATTAATATACTGAATTAATAGAATCAGATTCCGATGTTTTGTGAATAAACTTAATAACTATCTTTGACCCTTTGAGGTTTCCTTGTGAGATTATGGTAGCTGAATTGCATATCCACATAGGTAGATTGTTGAAACAAAAATTATGTAGAGTTTCAACCATCAGTCTCGACAAGAAACGAGCACCTACATAACGTATTATATTTATTGACATATTTAGTTACATATAAAATAAGTTTCTTCCAATAAACGTCTCGGTGAAAGTCATTGTATGGCGGGATCCTCTACTAAGTATAACGTACCCGTTACTACCGTAAGTAACGAACCGCAGGTTATAAAAATCTTACAGTTTAATTAATAATACGACATGTTACTTCATAAGAGCAATATGTGACAACATACTAGGTAATAAGGTATTGATAAAAAACAGACGAGTAATAAAAAACGTAACGTGTTTCCACCACTCTAAATTACGTACCTATATATTTTTATTGAGTAGGTCCTATGATCTTTTTTACGGGCAAAAAGGTACTTCCTTAAGTATGTTGATTCTTAATAAAAAATAATCTGTTCTGAGTAACTTTGCCGAGAGATTTCGATTCGTGTGACGTAAATACATTCGCGGGAAAAACACGCTCTTGGTGTTTTTTTGTGCTTAATTATGTGGACGTCATAAATACAAAAGCTTCCAAACTTATGGCGGTCTTACCTGCGGCTGTTTGGGTAGATGATATTAATATTATATTAGGAGAGATAGGGAATAGCGAATCGTCGCTCGAATTGAGCCGCCCGTCCGGGGAAGGACCTCCACGCTATAGATTATCGCAACAAAATGACCCGGGTCGTGTTTCTGTCGTTGAGTAGGGTTTCCGGTGCTCGTGGGGGGTTAGGGTTGACAACTGAGTGACATCTTAGGTAACTGACCAATTGTCATAGTGACTTCGGCTTCTCTTTCGCCTTCTATCATGCATAGGGAAGCCATTATGCCGTTGGTAGGTAGGTACTTTTACTATTTAATTATTATCATACGAATGTAAGTATATATTAAGAGATGCTTAAAAAGGTTAAGGAACAATACAATCTATCTTAAATATTCCTCTTCTTCTAGTTGAACATTAAGAAGAATTTTCTCACCTTCTCAGAACAGTTTCTCGGTTATTCGCCTATCCAACAGTGTGTAACAACCAAGTGAACATGCCTTATCACTTCACTTGCTTGTATTAGTCAGCGCATTTTACCTACTTATCGCGAAGGTAGGAATTCATAATTGCATAAAGTCACATTTTTGAAGTGACGTAACTCTCTGTACTGTGCAGCGGGTAACTAGGTCACATTTATTTTGGTGTCGTTGCCCAAGTTTCAATTACTTAATTGATATAATGATAGTGTGAAACGCATTATAACAATTGAATCGTTGAAATCAAATAATAGCCCTGATATGATGGTGGCGAAACGATTGGTCCTGTCATTGGCAATGCTATGAAATAAGTTATTACTTTTGGACGTGACTGCTAGTAAATATCGTTATTCATAGTACCTAGGCATCAATTACCTTTGACTGCATCGTACGTTGAGGTTTGAAGCATTAACTTTATATACCTACTTGGATGATCTCGTCATGTACCTATTCCAAATATTGCTATGCAAACATTTTCTGTTAGCCAATTTTGAATAATCAAATATTGTGGACAGCGGAGTCACGCAAATACATTTTTTCCTTGAGCATAAGAGCTTTTTTTTGTTAGCATAGAGGTGTGAAATATAAAACGTAGGTAAGGTGCATGAAAATGTCAAAAAATGACATTAATATTTAATTAAAAGATTAATGTCATTTTTCTAGTTTATAAAAAGACTTTTACTGTCAGGAATCATCAAGAAGATTTTGTATCACATCCTTATAAATTCGGTAGGTGGTAGGTACCTATGTACTGAACTGTCGTCATACCTACTTAATAACAGGCTGATTCTTATCAAAATGTTTCTATCATTTAATTACAAGATACGTAACGTGTTTCTATTTCCTTATCTAGTGATCTTTGACAAGTATTTCCAAATAGCCCCGAGTCTTGGCTTTCTGGGAGATGTCACCAATCATATTCATCACCATACTTCGAGTAACTGCGAGGAAAATCGTTAGGCCTCTTTTAAGGCGGCGTCTCCTTACACGAGATTTTAGTTTGAGACCAGGTAGCAGAGGTAAAAAAAGTGGCTTCTTCTCCAGCGACTCACAACCGATGGCTGGTGATCCTCGACTGTACGTTTTATGAGGAACTTCTTGCCTTGCGCCTCGATTTTGTGGAACCAACTTCCTGCGACAGTCTTTCCGAACAGCTACGACTTGGGAACCTTCAAGAAACGAGCGTATTCATATTTAAAAGGCCGGCAGCGACGGTTAGAGCTGCGGGTGTCCATGGGCGGTGTCGACTGCTTACCATCAGGCATCACACATGTAGGCCAGCTCTATTGAAAGGGCTAAAGCAAAGACCCCCGACACGACAAAAAGAAGAAGTAGATGCGTTTATTTATTATAAACCACCTTGTCTTTGCTGGTTTGCCCGCGTGAATGTCGTTTTGTCATGAAGTGTTCTATCTCTCTTAATAGCAGGCACATGTCATTGTCTCTTAATTTGTCACATGCCCGTATGAATTGGTGTTCAAAACATAATGAATAAAGACCTTTTTAATAATGCTGAGGAGCTACACATACTTATAATAAATTTTAACATAAAATGTAGATTGATACAATATATCAAACAGAAACATGAGTTGAGTAGGTATATTAGAGACCCTTTGTTCAGAAATTATAAATAAGGCAAGTATTTACGGAAATTTCATTCTTTTGCGTCATAGGTGTATTTAATCACTTTTGAATTAATTTATTTTACAGTCCAAACAACGGCGTGGAAAATTTTATATCTTCGAATCGTTAGAGGTGTGTAATGAATGACGAATAAGTGTGAATTGCATTTTATGTTATTATGTACCCTGCCTATAATTTTGTAAAATTAAAATAACGAATATTCAGAGGCAGCAGAGCAGTTAGGGCTTTTTTCACTATCCGGCGTGGGGAAGCCACTATAAATATAAATAAATAAATAAATATCAGACAACATCACATACATTGCTACGATCCCAAAGTAAGTAGCTTAAGCACTTGTGTTATGGGTATCAGAACAACGAAGGTACCACAAATATATACTTAAATACAAATATAAACACCCAGACACGGAACAAACACAAGTGTTCATCACACGAATGTTTGTCCCGGGTGGGAATCGAACCCACAACTCTTGGTTTAGAAGGCAGGGGTCACTACCAATTGAGCCACCGAGCCAGTCGAAACTACTACGCTGTGCCACTAGAAAAATTAAGGTTTACTTGAGTTTGCGCCATAGAAGTAATAAGTACTACGTACAATAGGAACGTTGTACGTTGAACGTAGTAATCATTAGGACTTCCATGGTTAGTTCACCATTTTGTTCACCATTATAATAATTAGCTGCTTTTCTTAGTTATTAAATGACTTCTATGAACGAATTCATTCAGGAGGATTTCGTTGGTACCTATTAGGTATATTGGTAGTTACAATTTGGTTTCACTTACACAGTCTGTATAAGGAGACAACGCCTTCGGGATACATAGATTTGCATTTGTGTACCCAACTGGGCGGCATAATGCGAACTACGTATCTATTGTTCAGTACATAGATATAATTTCGTTGCGGTTACCCTTTTATCCTTGACATAAATTCAGCAGTACAAAGTTTTGTCTTGATGCATTTTAAATGTTGGAATATATTTAGTTCTCAGGGCATTTTGTTAGGATACATTCAGCAATGATTGGGGGGTTAATATGTTGAGTACCTTGGTGCAGTCATCGGTGATCGGCAAACATTAGAATAGGCCTGTTTCCGTAAAAAATGTAATCCGTCTTTTAGATTGTTCAAAAATAAAAGACACGTTTTTTTTTATTTGTAAATTAGACCAAAAATGACAAAGATATAGCCTGTTAAAATTACGCGTGACGTCACAGAGTGGGAGTTTTTACGCTAAGTAACGTCAAAGACCCCCGCTCCTAAATTTTGATGCCTTTTATCTTTGTTATTTTTTGTTTAAATAAAAAAGGAAAAATACGTGTCTCATATATTTTTATAATCTAAAATACGGACTAAATATAATGTAATTATTTTGACCCTGGAAACATCCCCATTTCTATTATGTCTAGCTTCCAGGCAATTAAAGCTATATAGGAAGATGCATGTTTCTGTCAACATACTTTTGCTCATTATCGTAATAAAGGTCATCATCATCATATAGTTATTACAAATGAATAATTATTATTATGAACGCCTGTTATAATTATTAGATAACTAGCTGTGCCAGCGGCGTCGCACGCTTGGATATCGGGTTTCCAAAATAACGGACTTCCATAAAATACTTATACCTATACCTAAGTTTTAAGTTAGACCTCTAGTAATACATTAGTGAAAATCGTATTCAATTTCATGACGTAGTTTTTGAGAGATGCGCGTTCAAAAAATTTCTCCCGTTTTCCTAGCATTTCCCTTCACTGCTCTGCTCCTATTAATAGTAGCGTGATGAAAAGTACCCTATAACCTGCCCAGGAGTATGAAAAATAATTGTACCAAGTTTCGTTAAAATCCGTTGAGTAGTTTTTGTTTCTATAACGAACATACAGACAGACAGACAGACAGACAGACAAAAATTTTACTGATTGCATTTTTGGCATCAGTATCGATCACTAATCATCCCCTGATAGTTATTTTGAAAATATATTTAATGTACAGAATTGACCTCTCTACAGATTTATTATAAGTATAGATTTAACCTTATAATGAAATTGTTAATTACGGTAAAACACATTTAGTTTCCGCAAATGTAGAGTAGGACGCCCTCGGGCCGGGTGGAGTGACGATTTGCACAGGACGGCTGGATGCGAGAAGCCCAGGATCGATTAAAGTGGCGAACATTGGGAGAGGTCTATGTCCAGCATTGGGCTAATGTAGGCTGATAATGATGATGACATTTAGTTTGCCCAATTTGTCCCAACTGCCCCCACACACACCACAGGGAATACTTAAAACCGGGAAGCAGACAGGGGGAGGGAGCGTTTCAGAGTCATATTTTTTTAAAACATGCAAAATTTATACAATATTTATTTTAATACCTACTTAGACCACTGCAAATATATTAGATACTTACTTATATCGGCCACCTCATTTTCCGACCTCGTTGTTTGTAAACACCATAAAAATACTGCACTGACACTAAACACATAACTTATTAGATTCATCTCGAAAAATCAACACGAATTCAGCTTAATTTTTTCAAAATTAATTCAAAAACTTTTATTTTAATTCTTAACCGTTGTACAAAGGTTATATTTGTTTTTCGAAGGGTTTGCTCTAAATATTGAAATTGTCGTGTCGGTTGAGGTCCAATGCACAGTGGTTTAGTTTAGCGCCGGACGGCGAATCGCGAAGCTCGCACCGCGAAGGCTGCGAAAGTGCTTCCCCCTTCCATCTCGGAGATGCTTACGACAGACCACTGTGCAAGTGATAATAGTATCACGACATTCGCCACAGGAACGGGTCACTGTGAACTGAATAAGGTTACGTAAATGTAGAATAGGCTCATTTCAGGTTCAATTAAAATGTTTCAGGTCTGTCTACTTTACAAGTATAAATTTTTTGAATTATAATAAGAAAACAAAGAAAATAATTTAACTTATTATAACTGGACGTAATTTAAACGAAATCAAATGATTTGTTTAAACGAAATCAATGAATGATAGTTTTACCACTGATGCGCGTCTGGCGGTAAGTCAAACGCTTCCTCTGAAATAGTGGCGCAGGTTCGATTCCCGTTTAGTACAAATATTTGTGTAGGTACATTAACATGTTTGTTTGTATTGGTGTTTGCTGTTTTGTATGATTCTTAATAATTGTATGATTTTAAGTGAAAATTACCGAAAATAGTGAATTTTCAGTTCATATGAATATTTACATCCGTACCCGTTGAGTGGTGGTCGCCATTGTAAATGCCTTACTTCACATAGTGTTGTTAGTTTTCATAGCTAAGTATTGTTTGTGAATATGGGTGTTAAATAAAGTTATTGAGATAATTTGTCTCGTCGCTTCGCTGTGCAACGAGTCCTAACATAAAGTCTAACTCCGTAGTCGCCAGCAAGGCAGGTAGGTTAGTTACACCGACAAGTTGAGATCTCGAGTAGTCCCTTACTTAGTCTACTATTACAATACATACCCACTGGACATTGATTTCTATTATTTACCCGTCACCGCACGGAAAGGATAATCTCTCGTTCATAACAGTATTTTGTCAAATCTCGTTGAAGGCTGACGTTCAAGATATACAAGTAATTCTTGAAGTTGTGCAATTAAAACGCAGGTTGCATTGCGATATTGTTTATATAACGCGCTTATAGCATCGACTCCGGCTCATCATCGAATTGCAACACGACGCACAGATATGGAAGAGTACTTAGTAATTTAACAAAATGTTGCATAATGCACATGCATTCATGTGTCTGCTCCGACGAAAGTAGCTTTAGGGTCATATAATGTCATGTGGTCGCGTCTTTCTGAACTAGCGAACGGTTTCTGCGATGTAGCATGTTACATAAAGGACATGTTGAACTCATTTCCGGCACTGTGTTTCCTCCTTTCTATGATATATGAAATCCTTTAAACGAGGCGTGAAGAAGCATACCTACTTATCATTCGTTATCTATTACAGGAGTATTGGTAACTAGGTAAAAACTTCTTCAAATGTATGATGTTCTCTCTCTCGTCTTGTTCAGTTTTTATCAGTCGAGGCGAGGGGAATGTAAGGGAGCGACCTATCACCTTTTCGCTCCAAGCCATCCTCACCTGCCCGTGGTGCATCCTGCCGAATAACAAACGAGGCTCTGGCAAACCGACTGGTGGTGGTAAAACCATCACGAAGGCGTACTTAACTAAATACCACAGGCCGATGACGGGCAGCAGCGTCACCGAAACAAGAAGCTACGCCTGCGATTATGGGTACCTATATCCTTCAGAAATTTGCCCTAGATGGCGAAGAACTGGAGAGGCCTATGTCCAGCAGTGGACTGCAATAGGCTGATGATGACTAATAAAGGTAAAACTGACCAAGCGTAGGTATATTGGCATTATAAAACAATACATTAAATCGGTATACCTAAAATAGCCCATACTAGCCCTCCTTTATTATTGGCCTCCGAAATCCGGAATCTGCCACATCTAACTGTTCATGACATTTAATCGGTGATAGACTAGATAGATGGACAGCGAAGTTTCAGAATACTAAGCGTTAAAGTTTTACCTTATAGTCAAGACCAAAATGAGACTTCTAAAATATGTGATTAATGCTATACTAATGTGCGATACTAGAAGTTATGAACCTTCAAACCATCTCGACCCGAGTTCTCTATACTGCCACTTGCCCTATTGTTAGCGAGACCAAGGTTAATGGTGGCCAGGATCATGCAACATCGGCAGTTTGGTTGCTGAGCACTGGTGGCGTAATCGCTGTATTTCTATTCATACAAGACTTCACTCTGGTAGGTACGTCGGACATAAATCTATTTGATATACGAATTCAAAAATTGTCTATTATTATGTCCAGTAAGTCAGGGTTGCAAATTAAAAAACAACCCAGTGTGGAAATTACTTCATCATTATCTTTAATACTCGTAGATAGATTTATTTCAGCACCATATAAGTTTTTGTTGTACATAAAATGTAGACATAATTTCAGAGGTATGTAATGATAACCGGCAACCATATAAAATTCGAAAACAATCGTTTGATGGATGAACCATAAATCCCTCCCGTTCGTCCTTCCCGTATCTATTATATTAATATAATATGAACTTAATTCATGAAGATCGGCGTTGACGTATCCGCAAAGAGATCGTTGTTAATTTTTTTACGACACGATGTCACGATCCGTCCATCGAAAGAACGTTTCTTGTTCGTCCGATTAATTTAAATTAAATTCAATCAAAACCGATCAATCGTGATTAGGTTTGCAAAGGATTCAAAAATAAAAGCAGCATTTATAATTTAATATTAATTTATTAACATTACATACGTCCTATGATAACTTAAATTATATAAATAGTAATATATAGTAAGTACTGCCAACACATACTCCTAATAAGAGTGGAGTAGGAAATAGCACCTCATACTTGAATGTTCCTCCTGTTTAAATAACTTACGGCCGTATTCACAAACGGTACTATGCGTCGCGGGAACGCATAGGTACCCAAAAACGTATAGCATTTTGGGCACTGTGCGTCCGCGAGGCGCATAGTAACGTTTGTGAATACGGCCGTTAATCGCGATAAGTTGTTTGTATTCTTGAACGTAAAATACTAACTACATTAAATTAATTTGAGCATGTCACTGACAGATTTCTAGGGATGTGGGTCCCTATGAAAGTACCCACTTTCATTATGGGTACCTAAGTTTAAATAGCGTAGCACCAATACAATAAACAGTAAAGCCGAAACGACAACATAGTCGAAATAATTCACATTTACACCAAAATCTACAGCCATTTCAACCTTACAAAAAACTTCACTAAAATTGTATCTTGTTTGTCTATCAATTTTATTTTTACAGTCCCATTAAGCTTCCAAACATGTTGATATACTTTATGAATAGGATATTTGATTTGATTTTGGTTCATTTATAAAAAATCGTTCAAAATCATGTTCTTTTATATTATGTCAAAGTGGTTTATAATAGGTTGGGGACACAGAAATGTATCATAAAACATTTCTACGATCCATTTGATTTGTCTCTTTTTCCAAACCATTAAGGTTTTCACCTTTTCACTGAATTGTCTATTTCTTGCATCGAATCATTGCGCGTATTCATATTTCAATACAAAATCTACCAAGAACATTTGAACAAACATAAATATGAGTGGTTGACCAAAAAGAGACCTGAAGAGAAAACAATTGATTTCGAGTAAATTGCGTTTGAAGTTTCGTGTAGCTAGAGGACTGTGGTTGCCTCGGCTCACAAAAGCAAAGCTAATAAAAAATAAAAATAAAATAAAATATAGGTATTTCTGAAAATAGAGTCACTTTTGCACGTCAAACATTTTTTTTACTAGCACTTCAACGTGTTGAGGATGAGGCCTGATGAGAAGAAGTGCCGCAAAAAACTCATCAATTTGAAACTCAAAGACCAAAGATTCAAAAATCTTAAAAATATAGACAAAATCCCAATCCCTTGAAGTTTCTTTTTTGTATACCACTCACAAATATCTAAAGCTTCTTTAAAAAGGGATGTTATGTAACGATTGTGATGATTTTAAGGGGGGACTAAGGGAGGAAGTGTCCCTTGCAGTCTAGTCGACAATCCAGTCGTCGTAGGGGATGTGCGCGAGGATGCGGTCTAGAAACCGCGACATCTTCTCAGCCAAGTCCTTCTTTAATTCAGGTTTCATCTCCTTTAACAGTTCCTGGGCGTTCGTGTTGATGAAAAGGTTCAAGGCAGCCTCTGTAAAAAATAGCAAAGATACAAGGCATCAAAATTTAGGAGTGGGGCCACACCGCGTGACGTCACGCGCAATTTCAACGGGCTATTTCTGTCACCGGAAAATAGCAAGAATCGTAAGTTGATCAATTTCCTAGGTAGTTGATTAATTTTCGGAATATAACAAACGGTAGTTGAAATGTATTATTTAACGCAATGGATTTCAGTTAGTTGATCAATTTACGGTAGCCTGACAGTCATTTAATAATTTACGATTTTGACACAAGTTAAATTGTCCTCGACAGCGCCAATCGTTGCTCAATGTGCACTATTACCCGTAAATTAATACACTGTTCCCTGATTGGTTGCCAGGATAACGCCACGTGAACCATTGAACTAATTAACGTTCACCTCACCTTCGTCGGATGATTTTACGGCAAGACCCCGTAAAATGATCAATTTACTAAAACACATACGTTAAATAATACATTTCATCTGCCGTTTATTATTTTCCGGAAGTTAATCAACTACCTAGGAAATTGATCAACTTACGATTCTTGCTATTTTCCGGTGACATATCTATGTAATTTTTGGTGTAATTTACGAATGAAAAAATATGTGTCTTTTATTTTTGAACAATCCAAAAGGCGGACTAATTACATTTTTTACGGCAACAGGCCTATTGGACAGGTCCACGTCCGTGCAGCAGCGGGCTGAGAGGCTGATGGCGGTATACTCACGCAGCACGGCGTTGCTGTTGTGCAGGTTCTCGACGCCCATCTGGATGTCGCGCACGCTGAAGTCCAGCTTGAGCTGCTGCAGCCGCAGGTACGTGCGCCCCTCGCGCTCGTACGGCGCCCCGCGGAAGTACACCTTGGCCTTCACGCCGTCTGCAACCAGGCACATCAATTATTCAGACAGGTTGGGCTTAACGAATCTTCGCTCGAATTAAGCAAGTTGAGGTGAGTAAGGTCTCCGGAGGTCGTGCGGTGAGTTTCATTTCATTCTTTAAGTAAAACGTAATAGTTAATTAAGTATGTATAGATATGTAAATCATAATTATATGTACAAAAGGTACTTAGATAGAACCTATAAGGTAAACGCTCCTATTACGGAGGTATTTCGCAACATTCGAAACTAGGAGACAAAAATAAGCATTTGTAAGTATTTCTAAATGTGCAAAACCACTTCATCGTCAAAAGTGGTTATTATATTTTGTATTTCTATTGATTTTGTGTTTCTTTTGATGTTAGTTTTTTTTTTAAAAAATATTTAAATAGCCGAGTCGATTGTTCCTAATTCGGAGGTATAATTTCGGTCAGTGCCTATTACGGCGGTAAACGGTTCCTAATTCGGAGGGTCAGAAACAAATAATGTTACGTACATTAAATAATATAAAATATGTGTTAGTAAAGTAAATTGTATGTAAGGGATGTAAGGGAGCGACCTATCACCTTATCGTTCCAAGCCATCCTCACCTGCCCGTGGTGCATCCTGCCGAACAACAAACGAGGCTCTGGCAAACCGACTGGTAGCGGTTAAACCATCACGATAGAAGGCGTAGTTAAAAACCACAGGCCGATGACGGGCAGCAGCATCACCGGAGCAAGAAGCTACGCCCTGCGATCGCCAACCCCCCTGCCCAGCGTGGCGATTATGGGTATGTCCTCCAGAAGTTTGCTTTAGATGGCGAACAACTGGAGAGGCCTATATCCAGCAGTGGACTGCAATAGGCTGATGATGGTGATGAAAGTAAATTGTAAGGTTTTCATTCATTGATTTGATAACATTGATTCTCTTTTAATAAAATTTGCAAATATAGCAGGGATGTATGAATCACTTAAATTTTCCTTATTCTCCAGAACCTAGCACCCTCTAAATTCTAACAGTGACGTATTAAAAAAGATCTCGTTGAAACGAATTATTATTACTATATACAATAATAAACTACTCGTAGTAAGTATAATTGTTACATTTTTGGAAAATAGGTTTTATACCCCGGTTCAAAGGTCAAAAGTAATAATATTTTTTCTAGATACCTAACCTACCTTGGTTTTGATGCAACACTTAAAACAACTGTACTATTCTCCATACTATGATGGGCATTCTTCTCTTTAAATAACATTATTTACATACATTGTTAAGTTTTTATCGCCTTTGGTTTTATTAAATAAGAATCCATAAAACATTTTAGAAATTTTTTTATTTATTTACTGAACCCTAAAACTTGTAATTTTATATTTTATGAATAGCGCCATAATAGGAACCCATATAACCTAATACGGAGTTACCTGAAAATAACTACCACCGTAATAGGAACACTACTCGTGTTATAATGTTCCTAATTCTGACCCATCAAAATTTCGATAAACAAAAGAGTGTAAATGCATAATCACACGATAACAGTTTTTTGGCTCAGTGTGTTAAATTTTAGTCAACAGTTATACAAAATAAACGATTTGTGATCAATTAAAATACAGCTTTTTATTTTACCGCTTCTAAGAAACCAACATTTTATGCTCAACAATTTTCATATTTAACTAGATTTCTAAGAAAGATAGCATACCGCAGAATATGGTCCTTAATTTAAGAGATTAATGATTATTTCAATAAAACTTGGAACTAATTCAATAAGTTAATAAATTAAAAGTTATAAACAATTAAACATGTCCAGTATATTTCCTAATTCGGAGGTATACCACCGTATTAGGATCAACCTATAAAATTTGTATCCTTTTACGGTGGTATTTTGTTTCTTATTTTTTTGGGTAAAAATGAGTTTAAAATATAAATTAAGCTATTTAAATAGCTGCTGTAATAGAAGGAAAATGCAATAAATAACACACAAACGAACTTGAACGGGTTATTAATACGAAAAACTTAGTTTATAAATATTGGTGTACTTTCATTTGATGTTGCGCGTTTGTATGAAAACCTCTCTCACATCGATGTCGTTACACTAATTGATTGATTTTGTTGTGTTGTATATGTGCTATACTTGCAAAATTCGGTCAACTGATGAAAGAATAGATTTGGAATAAATAGTATACATTTTGGTGCACTTATACTGAATAAAATAGGAATAAAACTCGAAAATAGAAATACCACCGTAATAGGAACCGATTTTGACTACCTCCGTGATAGGGACACTTACCTTAAGCTAGGGAAGAGTGGCTCCCTCTGACAGGTGCCTTGGCACTTACTAGAGGAAGTCAACAACAAACTTGTAATAAAAGCCTTTTAACTGATTAAAGATTATTATATTGTTAAAAAAAAGGTTAGGCCGATATGGAGGTGGCAACTGACAGGTAATTGACCAGTCACTTGCATATTGTCACAGCGACTTGGGCTTCTATTTCGCTTACCATCAGGCCTAAGGAAGCTTATAAAAAAAAATACACTAAAATCTACACTATATTATAAAAACAGGAAATATTTGATTGTTTCTCTGTCTGAGCATGCGCTAACGTGCGGCCCCCATATCGTCAGCTGGACCGGCGCGTCTGCAGGTCCGATTGCATACGCGTCCAGCGGTCTACTGGTACTACCAAGTGAGCCATCGGGCCAGCCATTGTTGTTTTGATGCTACAAAGCGCACTCACCGTACTCGCCCCAGTAGTCGCCGCCGCCGGAGGCGCGCACGAGCAGCAGCACGCCGGACGAGCGGTAGCGCGCGCGTGCGCTGATGTGCGGCCCGAACATCGTCAGCTGGAACTGGTGCGTCTCCAGGTCCGACCTGCAGACGGGTGACTTGAGATCTTATCATAATTAACAGCCTGCAGACGTCTACAGCTTGATTTAGGCCATGGTAGGATTTGCCTTAGCTACCACATAAAACTTGGCAGGCTGGTTGGTGACCGCAGTGGATTTTTTTTTAATAAATAGGTATATAACCTCCTCCCTGTTATTTATTTTACTGGGGAAATTGTTTTGTTTTTGGTACTACTACTCAGTTTCCCGTCTAATTTGAATTTCGCTTCCAATCTTTCGAATCCAAAAATAGGGCAGTCGTCGAGAATGTGCACTATGGACCGCAATGGATTTTAAGGTAAACGCAGATACCCTTTTTTTTTATAAATTATCGTTCAGGATGACCTCACTCCACCTGATGGTAAGCGGTAGTGAGGTCTAAATGTTAAGTCGACAGGCACATTAGGACAAACCCTCCGCGCCTATCGCCCTTACCCTGAAGGCTAACTGAGATGCCGTTTCACGCCCCGCCTAAAGAACCCAGGATTGTAAGTTTCCTGATATATGTATCAGGAAACTTACCTTAGTCGTCTTCTACGACGGTTGACGAGATGGGGTGGTCTTAATTTAAATACGGAACGGACAAAGAGCGGATGTCGGATCTTACTATCGGGGTATTTGACTGGCTAGTCCGTTGAGCTCCTTATCATATCATTGACGCGGATCCTCAGACCAGGAGTGTAGACCGCATGTGAGTCTACAATACAGGAGGGATCAATGACTAACCAGCCATTGTTTCATAACTGTCCAATGTGTCATCAGGTCAGAAGTCGTAGCCGTGACCCTCGCTATTCGCAATCCTGGGTTCAATTGTATGCATATGCGTGCATGGAATATTAAAATGACAATAAAAATATAGGAATTTTGTATAATATTTAGTCATGGATGTTAAGGAATCTCTTGTGATCTGAGTGTTTTATGACTTTTCTGATTGTATATTTAATCTTTGTGATAAGATTGTCTTAATCCCACTAGTTGTAGCTATTATGTTGATTGAATATCAGCTCACATATGTTTCGATTTATAAATACTATCTACTCAATTGTGAATGCGCGATTATCAAAAATAAAGACATTAAAAGTACATAGACCAAGAAAATATTCTTAAATGATTGGCACTAGTTTTTTCATTGAGTTTTTTGTCGGCGCTTCTAGACATACACAATTTATTCAATTTAAAAAAGAAGTTGAAAAATATTACACCTTATTAAAGGGTCATCGCAGACCGAACGGAGCGCAGCGAAGAGGATTTTTTTAAGGCACTTGTAAATAAACTTTAAAATTATTACAATAAAGTGCATAAATGCTTGAACCTGACAAAAAATGCTCCGTAAAGAAAATGCCCGAGACCGCGCGGGGATTATTCCACTCTGTCTGCGCTGACCCTGACGTCAAGGCCTACCGTAAAAAATCAAGGTCATCGCAAAATCTATTGTGTTTATTCCATTGTGCAACAAAATACTCATACTTTGAAATAAGCATGCCCTCTTTTAGCAGGCGTTCTTTCGCTTCCACTTGCTAATTTTGTTAACCCAAAGGGACAAGATCTTTTAGCACATTTATTAAAACTTGCCGATTATTTGACTTGCAGATTAGAGGCCAATGACCGAAATATCCTTGTATGGCAGTAACTGGCACGAGGCTTACTGCATATGTTAAATTTAACAGCAATCCTTATTTGACGGACCGCATTTTTTGAATCATTTGATTAAACTTCGGTAAAAAGATTGTGGTCGTCTGTATTTGACTTTTGACGAACCCTGCCTTCTGAACCAAGGGTCATGGGTTCCACCTTTCCATTGTTCTGGGTGTTTTTATTTGTATTTTAGTATTTTTAATTACTAATACCTTCTTTGTGCCCACACCCATAATATAAGTGGTGAAGCTACGTGCTCTGGAATTGTAGCAATTTATATGATGTCGTCAAATGTTTTAATATAACGAATTTTTCGTCAATTTGATGTTATCGATGTAATTCACTCACGTAAAATTACAGATATACCTACCACGTAAGCTTAAACTCATATTTGTATTAAGAGTGAATCTTGTATTAGGCTCACTATTGTGAATCCGTCAAGATAGTTGGGCCCGATAAAATATAGAAATAGGTTTCGATCGGTATCTGTGGAGGAACGGATGGCTCGATCTCTGCCTAGCCCAATGAGCGGTCTGTGCTCTCAACTGTCATATAGGACTTGGATCGGCCGCGAGTTCACGGCTGAGGTCGTCAAAGGTGCTTCGGCGGCCTGGCCAGCGATGCTCGAAGCAGAATAGGTGTTTTTCTTTCCCCAAACCAGGAGTGTACATCGCTTGTCTTCCGCTATAATCATATGACGTGAATAAGTAGCTCAACGGATTAGCCAGTCAAGTACCCTGATAGCAATATCTGACCTCCGTCGTGGAAAATATTTTAAAACACACCCTCATATACCCGGGTTTAAGTTTATCTGTCCATACCTCACGTTGGTGATGGTCATGTTGGATGCTCCGGTGGCGTGGATGTCCTTGAAGGTGGCGCGGTACCCGTCGGGCCCGCCGCCCAGCGCGATCGACAGCTCGTCTATTACAATCGGCTCTGCCTGAAAATGTTGTCATGGAACTTAGTGAAATGAAAGCATTACACTTCTAGATAGACAAGCTAAGTCTGGGTCAACCAATCATCAGCCTATTGCAGTCCACAGGCATGACGGTGGCAGGACAAGTAACTAGTAACGATTATTTATTTATTTATTTAAATAAATAAATATTAATTAATATCATGATTATGTAAAGCTACTATAAAAAGTAAGTAAAGGGCTTAGGGTTTCTACTACATAGTTTGAATCCGAAATGAGGTGATCGAACAGAGAACCAACGTTATCGGCATCATCATCATCAGCCTGTCGCAGTCCACTGCTGGACATAGGTCTCTCCAGTTGTTCGCCACTTTGGGCAAACATCTGGAGGCTATACCCATAACCGCCACGCTGAGCAGGCGGGTTGGGGATCGCTGGGCGTATCTCATCGCTCCGGTGACGCTGCTGCCCGTCATCGGCCTGTGGTATTTAGCTACGCCTTCAATTGTAATATTTGTAATGGACTGTGTAGCCTATACTTAATGAAAAACCTATTGAAAGTAGTTAGCCTGCGCAGACTACATAATGCGCAGGCTATGTAATACTTACACTGTTGTATAATAGGTACATGTATCTATAGATAAATCCTATATTTGTGAAGTTATACTTGTGTTGTGAAGTTACAAACCTCTGTATTTCGAGAAAGGACTGTGATCTCCTGTGTGTTTGATTTAGGCCTGGCCACCACTTTGACCAATCGCCTGATGTTAAGTAATGTTGAACCTTACGATGGAGGGCGACGCTTACCGAAGTTTTGGAGTTGTCTCGAGATTTTTACTCCAGATTATAGAAAGCTTGAAAAGCTATCAAAAACTCAATAACCAGTAGTCTCTAGAATATTCTAGTGAACTATGAGTAGGTACATTAACGCGCTCGGTAAGATTGCGAACAATCAATCAATATTTTTCTTGCTAAACTTTTATTGTTTTACCTCTTCAATATCAAACTCGGGTGCTCCTCCCTTGAGGTACTCCAGGAGCGAGTTGAAGCTCCTTAGGAGACACGCGTCCACGTTGGGGTCCCGTCGCGAGCATCTGCCTCCGAATACACCTGCAATAAAACGGTGCCATTTATATTTTGTGTCTTGCTCATCGTGAGTTTTAATTTATGAAGAGATGGTTTATGTGACATTTTCATTATACTCAAATATAGGATACATTACTATAAGATCATTCAAACTACTTCCCTAAATGCCAATTTCAATGGCTATGAATACTATCTAGATATGGCTATGGCTGGTAGAGAGTGATGTTCTCTGGGGATGCCTCCGTTCAGCAGTGGGCTGATGGACTGATTGCTATACCATCAAATATGGCTAGCAGAATGGAATCCGTATCTGATTTTGATCATTGCACTGCTAAAAAAATATATTGGAATAATTCTGTTTAACTGTCAAAAGGATCTGAAAATATCCTGATAGATCTCTTGGAATTACGCATTTCGTTAATAAGAATGTTATCTAAAGAGAGGTAGGGCATAGCGAATCTTCGCTCGAATTGAGCCGCCCGTCCGGGGAAGGACCTCCACCCTATAGAATACCGCAGTCAAATGACCTTTGGGTCGTGTTTCTGCCGGTGAGTAGGGTTTCCGGAGCTCGTGGGGGGTTAGGGTTGGACCGGCATGGCGGTGGCAACTGACAAGTAACTGACCAGTTACTTGCCCGTTGTCACAGCGACTTGGGCTTCTCTTTCGCTTTCCATCAGGCGTAGGGAAGCCATTATGTCGAGCCACTATAAAAAAAAAAAGAAATTGTTCAAATAGATGACACTAATCTCAACTTGTCAAGTAATACTCGTACAGAACCAGTATATCATGTTCAAGTTTCGACTGTTGCGTGCGTCATAGAGCCACCGTCTCTCGCAAAAGTGCCGCTTCCAAATTGGCAAAGCAAACAGTATTAGTCAGCTGTTTGGTGGCTAGCGATTGCTTTCTTCCTACTATCTCATTAGTATGCAGCGGTGGCCGCTTAACGGTCAGAGGCGACATTGACACCAGTGAAAACAATGACAGGGAACAATAGCTTCCTGGCAGACCCTGGCTGATCATCATTACGTGATAACGAGCCTTTGTTGTGGTGAGAACGTACGAAGATTTGCGCTGTGTCACTGAATTTACATATTGGTAAGTAATTAATCGGAATGTGAAGAACGATGACAATGCAAGCTACCTACTGGACGAATGGACTTCTACTGCAAAAAGTGCTGGAAACAATGACAGTTGTTTGGTCAAACTTAAACATTGCGTGCTTAATGAATCTTATGTGAACATTCTTGACATGTTGCACAACTTACATGTTTTTATTTTAGATATTTATCAAACAAACATCCATGGGAGTCCATCAAACAAAAATGGCAAACTTCTGACACAAACATGTAAATTTTTCTCTGGTACAATCAAAAGAAACATTTATTTAGTACAAGTACATCAACTGCTGTCCGTACAACTGTTGACAACTAAAACCACATTTTTTCTTTGCTGAAACTAACCTTGAGATTACTTAACTATGCATTATTTTGACCCCTTTAACGGACTTAGTGTCATGGGGTCACCGGGTGACCGTCAAACAATAGTTTTCTGTGTTTAGTTACTCTTTAGTGAATAATATTTGTGAACTTCATCCTGTAAAACTGTGACGAACATAAAATATTATGCAACTTTAAATGAAGCATGAGGAGCATTTTGCGGATGGAAGAAAATTAACAATAAATTGAAGTTAAAATACAAGTAATCTGTATTTCAAGTTGCCATAGAGGTTAATGTAAGGAATCTCTAAGTAAAATGTATAACTTCACTTCTCTAGGTTAAATTGTTATATTGTAAGTATTGCAAGTATTGGTAAAGAGAAAGTTTGATATCTGTGGTTCGTCTGAATGCCATTGATACCTATCTATATGGTCTTCAATCATGTATTATAAGTATTAAATTGTATATCACGTCTATCGTAATGTCCATTTGATTTATTTATAAAACTATGGTTAAAATATAGTGTTGAAAGTTAACATTATACTTAGTACAATTTGACTCATACTCAAATAAGGGTAAGAAAAAGATGGCGCTTTTACTGATAATTTTTCAAAGATTAAGTATCAGAAGATTATTTGTCTATCTGTAAAATAAAGTCTTAGTATGTAATCATACCCTGCATACATAATCCTGTAATACCTTCATAAATGCACTATTTAAAAAAAGCTCTACTGATACGAGTTGTAGTTAGCTCAGCTTAGAGAATAACTGTGATAAAAAAGCAACAAAAAGCTTGCTGGGCGGCGTAATTATGTAAGTGCACCTGTCGGTCGTCGACCTGCGCGCGCGCAGCGAGGACCTTGCGCGGCCGCGAGCGCGGGCCGTCCGCAAAAAGCGTTTACTGTTAATATTGTGGTAGGTACAGTTAATGTGACGCCATTTATAGGACGCCGTTTGTTTTTAGAACGTATATTTTTCTTTAATTGGATTGTATAAATATTAAATTAAGATTTGTAAACATCCGCAACAAGAACATCAGGTACCTGGGTATACAATTGAAACTTGGAACCACAGGTAATTAACCTTTTGCCAATCAGAAAATTAGTTCCCCAAACTTCCGGAATTATTTTCATTAATCAGCTATGAAACATCTCGAAACATAGTACTAATCATTTGACAATCAGATAAAGAGGTTACCAAACTTTTGGAATTATTTTCATAACTAGGAAACATCTCTAAAACATTAACTACTAAATTAACAAAAACCAAAAAGGAGATCATAAATCTCCCAATATCTCTTTTCATGTCAGGTAGGAACCCATTTATATAATACTACAAACTAGAAAAAATGGCGACAGTGCTAAAATAGCAAAGAAATGAAGGATCACAGATTATGACTTAAGTGGCAAAGAAAGGACCTTTTGAATGACAGGTGGAAGCTAATTAGAACCTTGGTCTTCCACACTCTGTGTTAAAGAATGATTTATGAGAACAGTTGCTCGGAATTGATGAGGCGATAGTAGTGAGGAACTGCATATTCAGATAAGGTATTCATAGAACAAATTGGCTACCTTATGGAGATATGATGTCCAGATGGCATTAGAGCTGTATTGTAAGAATGAAGTCTGGTCTGCGAAGCGAAAGTTAGAAACATTTTGTATGGAGGTACGAGTAATGATACATTGATAAAAGCGCGTCCGATTGCATAAAAAATTGTTTGTAGATGTACCTACACTTCGTTATCTTTTCTTGGTAGAGGACCAAAACTTTCATACAACTTGCGCAATCAAGGAAATTGTGCCGTAAAATTAACAGACTGACCGCAAAATAGTTACGTCTGTATAACCTTCTAGTCTCATTTTTAAACCATTTTACGTATGTTTGTGATGTAACTAAAATATACGTTTGTCGGTTTTTTAGGTTCTGATTTGTTATATTAATGTACTATACGTCTAGTCTAAATAGTACCTAACTGAAAGATTTTTAAATAAATTTATAAAAATGTCAATTTATCGGGCTGCTTTTCCGTAAGTCAGTTAGCAGAGAAAATTTAGCCTATTTTCATTCAATATTTTATATCAACGTTCCTAATTTTATTTCAATACAAACTATTATTATAGGGATATTCGGATGAAAAAGCTAGATCCTTCTTTATGGTTATTTAGATAAAAAATTCACGATTAGATAATGGAGACCAAGTAATTGTTTTGATACTTGACCGCGATTCTTATAAAACGGTATCTATTAGTTAGCACGATTGCGTGCAACACTGTTCTAAGCTTAGTAAAGTGTACAAGTGTGTTTACTGTATGAGGCTTGTATTCCACTAAAGCGAAGTTGTGGAAAGGTGCGGAGACGGGCGAGGAAGAGCTAGCATAGACCGATACGTTCAAGACGAGAGGTGACTACAGTCAGAACGACTTGAATATTTTGTGAAACTAAATGTCAAAAATCATTGTCAAAAGTGACGTTTTGGTCTGGCCACCCTGTCTTCGCTCAGCTGCATGCCACTATGATAGTGATTTTATTTACGAAACACCGCACACAATATTTTCTTCAATCTGGTCAATCGTTTCAAATAAAGCGTAATAGTTTTGAGAGTGAAGCTATACGGAGGCGAAATTTGTCAATCACGTAAATAAAGTGTAGAATTTGTACTTGTTTTGCAACATTTATAATCTCGTCTCGTTTCTAATTTGATGGAAAACGAAGTTGAAGCTTGTTATGTATTTATCTGCTTGGTGTTAATAGAACAGAGTACTAGTATTCAACTCAAACTCAACTATTTACTAGTTTGCTAGTTGATTGCCACCAGCTGTTATTAAAGTATATGATGTTTTTTTGGGTTTAACGAAATTAATAACAATATTTTAAAGTTACGGTACTTTATAATAACGATATTATAAAGTTAAGGTACTTTATAATATCGTTATAAGGAATAGCATTAAAAACTTCCTGCTTACTGCATAAGTAATTATTTTATTGTCTATCCAACCAAACCTGTAATTAAATTTCCGGTGAAATTGCACTAGTGAAATGGCAATTGAAATATTTATAATGACGTTTTAGTCTTGAAAAAATAATATCTAGTGCGAAAGCATTTACTAAGTAGTGTTTCTTTTTAAATTTTAACAAAATATTTTTCCTTTTTTTTCTATTCATATTTAACTTACCCTAGAACTGAGTTATAATAAATGATGATATTCGTACCTACCTATTTACATAACCTGCATGTTTTTAGCTTGTACCTACTGATCTCATGATGCAGTATCTTTGATGATCATAATGGTGAGATAATAACATATTAATGGTCAGCGGAAGACGGCATCTTTCAAAAGCTATGGCAATTCATTATAAAAACCTACTTTCACTTACAACACATACTATTTAGGTATTATTTATGTTCTCAAATTCACGTAATAATAACTGCTAATTGTTAAAATCGATGTTTGATAATTGGTTAAACGAGGTGACAACCGACTGGTGGCGGTATAAACAACACGATTGAAGACGTAGCTGAATACCACAGGCCGATGACGGGCAGCAGCGTCACCGGAGCGAAAGGCTACGCCCTGCGATCGCCAACCCGCCTCCCCAGTGTGGCGATTAGAGGTACCTAAAAGCCTCCAGATGTTTGACCAAGTTGAAATAACTGGAGAGGGCTATGTCCAGCATTTTACTGCGATAAGTTGTTGATGGTGACTGGGGCAACCAATGAAATATCATTTAGCACGCCAGACGGCAGTCATTTCGCACCTCATCCAGCGACAAAGTGGCGAATAACTGAAGAGGTCTATGTCCAGCAGTGGATTGCGATTGATGATGGTGACTTGTGGTAACCAACGAGTTACCATTTAGTTGCCCTGATGGCACATCATTCCGTCATCTCGCATCTCATCCCGCGTTACCCAACGCGTTACAGTCCCGCACGCCGCTTCCGCACCGTCTTTATGTAACGCGTATGTAACTGACTGTTTCACTACTTTATTTAGAGTCTGATCACACAGAGAGCGCGGGCGGGCGTCAGCGTGGCGGTTAATAGAATACAGGTTAGTCATCATCAACAGCTCATATTATGTTCTGAGGGAGCCTACCGTAAATTAGGACTAAAAGGACTTAAACAACCACAATTCCCAAATATGGGTTTCCCAACGCCCATTTGGGAATTGTAGTAGTTGCGTAAACGCAACCCTAGCACTTCTTCACTGGTGTGACAGTATTCTCATAATGAATAGAATAGAATTTATTTGCCAGAAAAGTTATACATAAGGTTTTACAGAGTCATACTCATAGATCACACTTTTAATTAGAAGCTATATGTTAAAGCTATATCTAAAGCTATATGTGTGTGACGTTGTCCTTCATCGCAAAAGCGTCGAATAAACATACATGCAGCCCAATAATAAAGTCTATAGTTTAAATGATGTTCAACTGTTTATAGTGTATCCTGTAGTCTGAACACAGAGTCTGAATTGAGTAAGGGATTTTAAGCATTTATAAATGTTTACCGGCTATACTAATTAACACGGTGCGCGTTGATATCTTCTCCTTTGCTTTTTACGCAACGAGTATTCGATTACTGAGAGATATTCTTTTTAATACGATTTGCCACGTCAGTGTCGATCTACCTTTTTTTTATTTTATTTTTTTTATTTTTATAGTGGCTTGACATAATGGCTTCCCTACGCCTGATGGAAAGCGAAAGAGAAGCCCAAGCCGCTGTGACAACTGGCAAGTAACTGGTCAGTTACCTGTCAGTTGCCACCGCCATGCCGGCCCAATCCTAACTCCCCCATGAGCTCCGAAAACCCTACTCACCGGCAGAATCACGACCCAAAAGTCATTTGGCTGCGGTATTCTATAGGGTGGAGGTCCTTCCCCGGACGGGCGGCTCAATACGAGCGATGATTCGCTATGCCCTACCTCTCTTAATAACCTAGGTTTCTTACAAATTAACAATTTTTTTGTTTTGACTATAAGTCAATTATATAATTTTATTGATTTACTAATGCAAATCGTGACGTTGTAGGTTGTATTATCAAGTAGGAGAGATGAACCACCACTCAAAAATCAACTTAAACTTTGCTCTAATGATACGTCAAGACGGCCATTGGTAGAAACGCGGTTCATTCCTCACTATCAGGTATAAAGTCCCGGTATAAAAGCACGGAATCCCCCTAAACCCATCAAGTTATTTACAACTATTCGATCCGATCGAATCAATTATTCGATCCGAATTGTCAAAGATTTTACATGCTCTAGAACCTTTAGTACAGTTTCCCATGCGAAATGTCACACTTTTCGAAAACTAACGTCATATTTGAATAAACATTCGACATGTTTCCGAATCCGTGTTGAGTATCCGATTGTGAATAATCCCGCAGTGTAAATGTTATGGACCAAGTGATTAATGCGGGCATTATTTATAATGCTAGGGCATTATGAATAATGTCAAATTCTATTGGGCAAAGTGATAATTACTATCTAAACTTCATTATTTATCACATTGGCCGGTCATTATTGTATTGCTACTTGGCAATTTGATAATAAAGCAAAGGGCAGGAACGCACGTGTACTTATTCCGATATATCCGGTAATGTTTTTTTTTAACCGACTGCGAAATAGGAGGAGGTTCTTAATTCGTCTGTATGTATAATTTTTTATGTATGTTCACCGATATTTCCGTCAATTATATGTAGATGGATGTCAAAAAATTTTTTTTTGTTCGACAGAAGACACTTCCGTGGTGATCCCACTATCACCAAGTCAGGATCTGATGATGGTATCCGGAAGAAATTGAGGGCAACAACCAAAGTTGTATGCTCATATGGTGATTTTGTTACGCAATCATAACCTACTCAGGCATATGCTTCCGGGCGTCAACATCTGGTGCTGATGATGAAGCCATAGAACTCCTTAACGGTTAGGATATAGGGGACAGTACTGCCATTGGTCGATGGGAACTAGGTAGTAGTATGTACTTATGCAGGGCTAATAGGGCAGCTGATTTGACAAGTAATTTGCTTGATTCTACTTCGCAACGTTTTCACTTGACTTAAAGCAATTTTTTACTTTCCTAAGTAAAACTCTTAAGGACTTTAGTTCCCACCATTATGCAATAGTGCTGCATTTGCCGAGTAGGTATTACTACTGAGTGCGTCATCTTGGAGCAGTCAGAAGTAATGTCTGGCCTGTGTATCACATACACATATTATATATTATCTCAGGAGTGGATGAGCTTGTGCCCCCATGCAAGCCTTACAGAGGACCAGGAGACTGCGAAATAGTTATAAAATATGTTTTTATTACTTTGCCCAAAGGGTGATAAACAATATTTATAATGCCCGATCAATTTGATTATTTTAATAATGATTATCAAATTGCCCTCTCATATTGGCCATTTATCAGAATGCCCGGGCATTATATATAATGCTACATTTATCACTTGGTCCATAACATAAATACGAAATCACTGAAGAATAATTTCGATCTAAGGCAATATCATTCATTCATTATCAGCTTTTAGCAAATAAATATTCTATTCTATTCTATTCTATTGCAGTCCACTACTGGACATAGCCTCTCCAGCTGTTCGCCATAGGGCAAACATCTGAAGGATATACCCATAATCACCACGCTGGGCGGGACGGGTTGGCGGTCGCAGGGCGTAGCTTCCCGCTCCGGTGACGCTACTGCCCGTCATCGGTCTGTGGTATTTAGCTAAATCTTCAATTGTGATGGTTATACCGACACCAGTCGGTTGCCAGCGCCTCGTTTGTTTTTCGGCAGGATGCACCATGGGCAAGTGAGGTTAGCCTGGAGCGAAAAGATGATAGGCCGCTCCCTTACACCTTATTAATATGTGCTTACACCCCCATATACTTATATTGTTACAATTAAGTGAAGTGGAAACAAAATATTTAAGGTCATTTGTGTGTTGGATAATGACACGTTTTAATTAAAAAATAAATTATTCAGTAAACTTAAGTTAGCCTAGTGTTAGCGTGATCTATGCCAATGAATTCAGGGTCTTTAAAAATGTTTGCTCAATGACAGAGGAAAATGAGAAACCTCGATTATTTTAGTTGACCTCCTAAAACGAAAAAGATAATGGTAAACGTACATGCTATTGTGTTTGAATACCTTTTGTAGTTTATGGTTCATTGATAGTCTATATTTTTAGTGTCCGAAAAATAGTGTAACGCCTAGGTCACTTTATTCATAACTAGCGACCCGTCCCGGCTTCACACAGGTGCAATACTAAGTAAATAAATAAATAAATAATAAATAAACCAAGACATGCCACGCTGGGCCACACAGCGCCACCTAGCCCCAAACTAAGCCGAAGCTTGTACAATGGGTACTAGACAACTGAGAAACTTACTTAGATACTTTTTTTTTTGTAAATAAATACATATTATATATAGAAAACACCCAGACCTATTGGTCAAACAGACATGTTCATGAACACAAATGTTTGTACTGTGCGGGAATCGAACCCACGACCCTTGGCTCAGAGGGCAGAGGTCACTACCAAATGAGCCACCGAGCCTGTCAAGTAGGTATATACATAATTTATACACATATACCTTCCTCTCGAATCCCTCTATCTATTAAAAAAAACCGCATCAAAATCCGTTGCCTAGTTTTCTGGAAAAAGATATAAAGCATACATAGCTACTTTGTATAATACGTACGTAGTGATTTTGTTTTGTATAAAAACAAATATTTCATAGAACTTTCACAAAAAATCATACAGATAGGTACTCTTTCCAAACAATAAATTAATGTTCATAAAAGTCAAATAGATCAATGCGAATAATTTCCGAGGAACTAATAATCAAATGCTCTAGAGATATTTATATTTTATAGTGCATCTATGTGTGCGCTATTAATTATAATAACACGGGTGCACTTTCTGTTCTTTCACTCCTATTATCCCATGGGGCAAAGATTCGACACGACCGGAAAGATAACAGGCACAGAACCCCATAGGGTATAACGCCGGCAAGTTTCAAAATACACATCATGTTAAAATCTAAAAGTTATTCATATTAAAATAAAATTAAAATCCCAAGTGCCACATTGGAAAAGATGACACGAATAGTATCACTCGTCCGTCTACTTTCTTTTAAAACGTGAACACTTACTTGTATTGGTGCTGCTCACTGCGATAATAGCCGCGAAAATTACGAAAACCACTTGGAGTTTCTCCATTGTTTGAGATTAAAAACTTTTTGGTGAAAACTGGAAGTGTCGTTTCGCGCGGTTTTGTTAATTTTATTTTTATCTGTGACAGTTTTTTTTCTTTTTTTCACTAAGCGAGCGAGCGACCGCCGCGTGCGGCCAGTGTGGGAGCAATGATATCCCTCTGGTGTCTTTGGGCGAGCTTGTGCCCTCTCCTTTCCATCAGATGCCGCGACCACAAATTGTTGTTTTGATTGGATTCAATGAGGATGCGGATGTGTAATTTACAGAGAAACATGAAGCGTAAATAGTAGAAGAAATTCAGGTTTGGGCATTCTCTGTAGGAGACACCAAGATTTTGTTAATTTCTTTTATTTATGTAAACTACATATTTCTAAATATGTTGTGCTAAAATAAAAATGTGGTAGGAAAATCCTACCTATCTGTATATGGTAATGAACATTTCAATATACAATGAGTTATAAAGGATGAAACATAAAGCTCGTATATTTGAAGCAAATAAATAATATTGGAATCAGTTACAATAAGTTCAGATTTTAAATTACTCGTATCATACTACTTGTTCCTACTAACTAAGCTAACAAAAAGGAAATAAAAGCATTCGATTAACTCCCAAATGTCGATTAAGTCAAGTACCGTTTTGTCTACCGGTTTGATGTGGTCCCTCTGAATCAAGGCTTGTGGGTCAGAAAAAAATAACAAAAGTAAAATGTATGAAAGTGTTGATGCAGTGTGCACCGCAGTAAGCAAATTAAATACGTACGTATTTATGTAGGTACCTAGTAGGTATTTGGAATATTTGCATTTTTTTACATATAAATCAATTTATAATTGACCGCATATTATTAGATTAATAGGCAGGCAAAGATGACAAAAGGAATGGAAAACTATAAGGAATAACAGTATTTTTTAATATTGTGTACTTTGTACATAATTATAATAAGTTATTAATCTTTGAATAAATATGAGATGGGAATGGGACCAATTTACCAACACATTATTTTAACGAATGTTTAAATGTATGATACGACTTATGTAATATATTATGTATCTATACTTAATTATAGAAATTAGTTAATTACTATAAGTACTCGGGACTATTTCATATTTTTCTAAAACACAGAAAAAGTTCGAAATTATTTTCAATTCGAATTTATCTTACATTAACTTATGGCACTTAATAAGTAACTGGAATATCACATCGTGATAAATAGTGGCTCTATTTTCTAATTACTTCAATACCTTATTTAATATTAAAAGTTAAAGAATTCATCTTCATCGTATGGCTCCTCCACAACGTCATTGGCCCTAAGAGACGACAGTTTCAACCCTTGTTCCTCCATCTCATCCAGCTTAGGCAGCTTTTCTTTTATCATCTCCTCCACATTAATCTTGTTCAATTCCTGTTGCACCTTCTCCTTTATAGGGCCTTCCAAGGCATCCATTATTTGGTAGCGTAATAAGTTAGGGAAGATGTTAACAGCAAATTCGATAACGTAATCGAGCGTGCCAGCACCATCGCAACGCACCTGGATATTGCCGACTTCAAGGTTCAAGTCTCTGAAGATGGGAGTGTTCCTAGTGTCGAGAGGCTGAGCCAATATGATCCTTCCGCTTATGTACTCCACGGAGAAAGAGGCGGTCCCCGCTCGCGACATCAGACCACTTACAGCTACGATCTCCCACTGCGTCCTACCTTCCAATTTTTGGGTGCCAATCTCAACATCTGCTATGAGAGTGTTGTCCTTCATTTCCAACGTAATGTTACCCACTCGTTGGAAAGAGGATATCCCAGTGATCCAAGTGTGTGACAGCTTCACTGAGAAAACGCTCACCGTAGTGTTATAATCTTTGATTTTGTACGGATCACAATTCATTTCCCTGACTTTCTTTCTGGCGTCGGCGATGACCATATCCAGAGGTGATATGGAATTGGGGAATTGCATGCCGTCTGTCACTTCGTCCAGTTTAGTGTTTATTTCTGCTCGTACCTTAGTGTACGCTTCTTTGAGAATGTAAGGCTTGATGGTGTCGAAGACGAAGGAGCCGACTGAGTTTATGACTCCTTGGAACATGCTGCCCAAGAAACCGAGGTTCTCAAAGTTGACAGCGATGTCTTCAAAGGTTATGTCTATTTTGATGTGTTGGGCGCGCAGCTTTCCGTCTCGTTCGACACCTAAGTTGGCTCTTGCTGTGATGTTCAGCTTGGCGACGTCGACTGTGAAGGGCCCAGCTGCTCTGTTCACCCAGGAAGACATGGTGTAGTTCCCGCGAGCCTGTAGCTTGTCTATCGTCATCACTGCATGGACCTGTAACGATATAATAACGATGTGAGACGGAACAGTGCCTCATTAAACCTATCTCTGAATCTGGCTATGCATTTGCAATTTTCCTTATTGCCACAGTTCCGAAGACAAAGTAGAAGAACGAATGTAATATCGTAGTTGTTTCCTTACATACCTATTGTATTTCTTGTTTATGTTATTTGATGTAAATTGAACAATGTAACCAATGATCCATCACTTATTCTAATGTATCAGTCAAATAAAAGATGTGCGACTGCATTTATGTATCCGTATATTTAAAAATATATGTATTTAGAATTAAATAAATTAAAGAAAAGAATGTTAAGTGAGGCTTGGGATGCATGCTTAATTAGATAAAACCTTTACCCTGAAGACGGCAAAGCATTATCAGTTGCGCGTGGAACGTGCTTTTAGAAATCCCCGCCGCGGCGTCGTTTGGTATATGGGACTCACGAAGTTCTCAAGAAATGTCAGGGCGGCACCCTCCTTCTAGGTGGTAGGGACCCATTAAAGCACGTGTCAGGGGTTCTAAGAGACCCGTGGTGCACGATAGATCTCCTAATCATTGCATGATTAAAGGTTTCTTACTTCCATAGCTCCTATTTCCGCGTTGATGTGCCTAATCCGGAACTTGCTGATACCATAGACAGCGGTGTTCTTGAAGTGCAGGGTGGTCCCGAGGGCGAGGGACTGCTTCATGTCGGGCACGGCGTAGGGGTCCGGGATGCTAGCCCCGGGCACCCCGATGGGGTCCGGCTGTTTGAAGTGTTCCAGGACTTGGAGAATGTTTTCGCTGAGTTTCTTCTCCCCTTCTTCGAGCCGTGGGTCCTCTTTGAAGTACTCTTCGGGTACATCTGAAAATAAAAGTATTCTTTATAGCACAAAATAAATTCGTATAAAGATTTATTGAAATGCAATTTAGGCTTAGCTATAAGTAAATCGGTTACTTATTCAAGATTCAAGTCAATATTTAGGGTTTTCTTATAGGAAATGTGTGTTGCTAAAGAGAACCGGTCAAAACTGGGCGTGTGAGGCAACAGAATGACGAAAAACAGTGTTATTTCAAATTACATCTACAATAGTATTTGTAGATTTATACGAGTAGGTACACTTCATTTATTTCTATTAATTCTGTGTCACATAACTTTATACTTCTTCTATTGTTGAAAATATCCATCAATTAGGTAATAATAGGTTAGTAGAATTAGTATAAATTCATGATTATTGTATCATTTTGTAATTTAAACTGAGACAATTTCGTTGTTAAAATATTCGTAGTAGGACCACAACTTGAAATATCATTGTGGGTCGTTGATTGGGTAGGTACTCGTAGGTAGGTACCGGTTAGAGTATGTGAGTTTAAGAAATAGCACAGAAATGTAAACATCAAGGAATAACCTTAATATTGTATTAAATGTTTGTGCACGTGCAGATATCATAAATGTACCTACTTAATGTACTTGAATATAAGGTACCTACTGGAATTTTAGCTACCCAGCTGACATTTCTATGGTACCTACGTAAAGTATAACTTTTATGTTAATATAGTTTGATATCTATGTTTATAGATAATTTGGCAGATATTTTGTGATGAAATTTTAATAACATAATGTTTTAATGTGTATTGACCAACCGTCTACATAATCATATAATTGTTTGTTAAAATGTCTACCTAATTTAGCGTAGGTAGATATTCGGACACTCGTTATAAAGTCATAGTAATACATCAAACTTTAAGGTAAAAATATCTAAAACTAATGCGTAAGAAAAGTTTATACCAAATATTTAATCACTACACGTGTTTTGACTAATCTGCGCATCATTTATGAATAATAATCCCTTGTTCTATTTCCGAGAATTGTAAACATACGCCGACTCAGCACACATAACACAAAGGTATTTGAATTTGTTGTACCACTAATAAGGATATGTGTTTTATTTGTGCGATGAACACTTTATTATTTAATTGTCAAACAGTAAAACGTACCTTGGCATTGTACGATACACCAGAGAGAGAACACCGCGATTATTTGGGCCCACATCCTGTTGATGCGTTGTCCGCAGGCGAGCGATCCCGACTGGGTCGGAACTCTGGGGTCGTAGTTTATCTGCCAATCGCCCGATACGTCATTACTTATCGACAAATGACTGGTACGACCATTACTTACGGTTTAGCATCTCATTGAGGACAAATTTAGAAGAATGTTAATAGGTTAAGTACAGGGTAATTTGATAATGATAATCTTGAAATCGTAAGGCCTAGAGTTTCAGATACAATATGTAGATAAAACAATGGGATTTGGATCCTTGGATCCGTTGGATCTTACTTACGAGGTTAAAGGTAACCTAATAGAGGCTTGGATATAAGTAGATGGGTATGTAGTAGAACATGTATGATAAAATATATTAAGGTAAAATAAACATAGTCATAATAGCTTATGTATAATAGTTATTTGTTTATATTTGTTTCTATATACGTTGGGTATATGTAGGTATATGGGGTTTTATTAGGATTATTTTTAGTCTGCTGTATTTCATTTTATTTTAATAAAGAATATTTCATATTTTTTAAAAGAAAATATAGACAGGATACCCTTCTTTGTTATCCGGAACCATAGAGAATATATTGAAATAGGTAGTTATAACTACCGTATCTACAGTTCATTATAAATAATAAATATTCAAACAAGTTAAATTAGGGTTCTACGAGTATATTTAAAGGGAAAGAACGAGCCATAAATTATTTAATTTTATGAATAATAAAACTAAAAACAAGACGTCCAAATGGGCTCGTGGTTGTAATTTATTGCTATCAAAATGGTTTTGATGATTAGTCGTTACGGAAATACAAAAATATAAACAAACAATTCTATAAATAAAAAACACATGATAATAAATGGATAAACGATTTCGAGGCCATTACTTAATATCGTGACCTTGTTAATGACATTGTATACCATAATATTATGACTATAAATATTGGAATTAGTCAGAACGTCATACTTTGTAAATACGTAAGCTAAAATACACCATTATTAATAGCCAAAAATTACTACCTACCCACCGAAATGACACCAACTAGATCTGAATTAATACACTGTTCTCAAATATAAATGAACATACGACTTTTCATTACCTATCTCAACAACCAAGGTTACCCCTAAATCAAAGACTTAGCTATTGAACGATTTCGGAACTAGATATATTATCACCTGTATGAAGTAACACAAACTATGTAGTATGACTATATGAAACGGGGATGTAAGGGAGCGGTATAACATCTTTGCACGGGAAGGTGTACTTCCCGTGGTGCATCCTGAGAGGACAAACGAGACAACCGATTGGTGGCGATATAACTATCACAATTGAAGGCGTAGGTAAATACTATAGATAGGCATACGACCCTGTGACCGCCAACCCGCCTGCCCAGCGTGGCGATTATGGGCATAGCCTCCAGATGTTTGACCAAAGTGAAGAACGAATGGTGAGGGACTATGTCCACTATTAACTACGGACTACGATAGTCTGATGATGATGTCTCATCCCTTAAATGTCGTAGATGGCTACTAGGGGAATAGTTACTAGGGGTCCAGTAGTTTTTGTTTCTATAAATAACAAACATACAGACAGACAGACAACAATTTTACTGATTGCATTTATGGCATCACACCTAGTTATTTTGAAAATAATATTTCATGTACAGAATTGATCTCTCTACAGATTTATTATAAGTATAGATATAAATAGAATATTTAACTAGGATGCAATTGAACGTTCAAAAAAAACTTTTGAAGCATGTGTGGTGTGTCTTATATTCTCCGTAGTCTAAGGTATGATAATAATTATGATAAATGGCAGTCAACAAAATCTAAGCCATGTGAATGTGAAATATTGCTTTCAAAGCCATCTTTGAATACACTCAAACACTACATACTACTCGTAGTTTAAGTAAATAACGAGTTGTGCTTAGAACAAAGAACGAGGATCGATGGTGCACACAACTGATTGCGCGCAAATGACGCGAGATGTCGCTACGAACAAACTAGCGGCAGGAAATGAAGAATCGTACAATATTATAGTCTCTTTTTAGGGTTCCGTACCCAAAGGGGAAAAGTGGAACCTATTACTAAGACTTTGCTGTCTGTCTGTCACCAGGCTGTGTCTCAAGACTCGCGTTAGCTAAACAGCTGAAATTTTCACAAATTTTAGCTAAGGGCGCCGCCTAGTACGTCTCTGCCTCGGTTTAGGGCCTTGCTTGGAGGCTACCTAACTACCTACGGACTCTGTTTTTAGGGGTCACTATCAAATGAAACGTCGGACCACTATATTATCTATAATAATTTTTCTATTTAATTTTTTTTCAACGCGATTTATATTATTCGATTATCCGTGGGGTTTCCGGATTTACAGAATCATCATCCCATCACATTCCATGGGTGCCGTAGAAGACGACTAAGGGAATATCAGGAAACGGGCCGCCGTTTTTTATTGAGAGAGGTAGGGCATAGTTCCATATCAAAATATGTTTTAATTAATGTACCTTAAACAGTGTTATAATGATTTTTGATTAAATTTACACTTTTGAAATTGATTTTCCCGATGAACTTTGAAGGCCTATAGCGCTCTCAATTTGCAAAACAGTTTTGTTGTGATTCTTTCTGGCAACCATCAAATAACATGGAACCTCATGGTCATCTCCCCTATTCTCGGAGATATTGTGGTAACAAACATACAACAAAAAATAAACAGTCGAATTGAGAACCTACTCCTTTGAAGCCGGTTAAAAAATATAGTAATTAAGGTAAACGATCTTTATTGATTGTGGGCAAACAAATACTTAATTGTGTTGATGATTATAGTAGGCAGTGTCTTTATCGCATGCTCACATAATGTGCCTCCTCATTAATTTACGTACGTTCACGTATCAAACCGCAAACGTACCACATTATTTATTCATTTATGTTCATATTTATAGACATTTAATTATTGTTGTGTAGAGATCCGTTTCTTGAGCAATCTAGGAGGAGGTGCATAGGTAATTCCGATTTAACAGCTTTTATTGAACCACACATTTAAACTAATATTTTCCGAGGTGGAAGTTCGCATTTAACATTTACGTCATCATAGCGAAATCACAGTTAATTTATATTTTATTGTAATAATAAACATAAGAATATAATTGGGGATCGCTAAGCTGGACTAATGTCTACATGTTATTTCTAGGAATCCAATGAAAAGTTTTATGGATGTTATAGCCATGAAGTCTGCTTTAATAATGGCGTTTTACCTTACAATAAAACGCTTATTAACGTCTTACCTCATTCGAAGCCTAAACAATGAGAGAGGCAACTCGATTTGACGACGCTGTGGCGGAAATAGTGCTTAATTTGACTAACAATTCCCCCGACGTATCCGGTACAATATTTCTCTAAACGTCCACCAGGTGGCGAAGTTGAGCTGTTTGAACGGAGCCATTTTAAAATCATTGTGATCTCATTTGCCAGCAGGCAGTTTTAAAAATAGGCTTCGAATGAGGTAAGACGTTAATAAGCGTTTTATTGTAAGGTAAAACGCCATTATTAACTTACTGTACCGTCATTCGAAGCCTAAACAATGAGAGGATGTTTGATATCGCCTGGTGGATGTTTTTAAGAATGTATCAAAATATGTTTAAATGTATTAAAGCGAGTAAACGCAATCAGGGATAGATCATCATTCCAACAACACCTGAAGTGTTCCACTAATACGTAAGTGTAAGTAGTAAAGTGTCTAAAGATATAAAGTGATATATAACATGGTAAAAGACCCGATAATATGGTTAATACTGCTATAATGTAATGGAACAGGTACAATTACAATAACGTAATGACTAGTAGTTTTTATATTGTGTACACGTACGACAGTTAATAGCGGTGAATAGGACATAACGGTCAAACCAAAAAATATTCATTGTCATTAATCTACCCGATGAGATAGAAATGCCAATAGGATATAAGTAGGTATGTAAAGAAATTGGCCGTTAAAGTTATATAACATACAATTTGTAATTGTCAGTTATAATTATTAATTTGCTATGAGAGGGGCCATAGCAGATACCACGTTGTTTGTTGAGGTCTAATTTCTTGTACATAATATGTAATGAATGGAGGAAAACAGTAGTATTCGTTTGGCTTAGTAGTATACGTATAGACATTAAACCAGCTAAAATCCAGTCTTTCAGACCGGCCTAGATTAACCACAGGTTATGATTGGCAGTTTTCAGCTATTGTACTGAACAGATCACAGCTGTTTGTGCTACGCACATACAAACAGCTACCTATATACAATCCAAAGTAGGCGAGGTACTAACAAAATAGTCAGTCACTATTATCATCGCTGTCATTGGGCAATGGCGATTTTTCCACCTAAGTTTAGTCAATATACTAGTATAGTACTATACTATCAATATACACCTTAGTCAACATGCATACAAAAACACAGTGCATTAGGTGGGTAGCGGAAGCCAGTGGCATAGGACAACAGACCCACCATATTCTGAAACTGCCTTGAATCGAAATCATTGCAATTTGTATAGTGGTTTAATAACCAAACTATTAATTTTATTTGTTCCTATTTTGTTTTGAGCGAGAAGCTTAGCAGACTAGAATAGAATAGAATATTTGTTTGCTAAAAGCAAAAGAAAGCTAGAATTTAAGAATAGTTTGTCATTAGACAAATAATTATCCATTAGCATATTAATGCTACACCGGGGTTGGCCAATCAGTAGATCGTGGCTATTAGTATGATTATAGTAATATTCATATTCATTTATTTGCAACTATATTCATACATAATTAAACAACTTTTATCTAGTATAGAATATAGACCCTGTTAGGGTATGGCAAAACATTTGATACATATAAACAATTATATTACTTAGTATATATATAACCAGCAGTCAGTAATAATAATTAATATGTCGCACGAAGTAAGTAAATCTTTGGTCCAATCAAGTTGGCTACCATTGTGCCACACTATCAGAGTAGGCTTATTTATTTATTTATTTAATCTTATTGCACAAAGACAAGTACAAATGCCGGTTTTAATGCCCTGGGGCAGTCTGTTCCAGCCAACCATTGGGCGAGCCAGAAAACTATATCTTGGTGCGGTAACAGGCATTCCAACAACTGCTTTAATTAAACTCAACAAGTATACAAGTTATAGGTTTCAGCAGTGGACAAATTTGTAGCACCTATATAAGTTTGCGTTGTTCGCTGTGATTGAATGCGACAATTCACTAGGAACTGGAAATGGTAAGGGCCCTTCCCATACCTGGGAATGTTCACATTGTCAGCTACAACTGGTGTGAAAGTTCTGCTTGAGTTGGCTCCAACCGGGAATACGCAAAGCGAGACGAAGTCTTGAAAACCATCAAGTCTCATTGAGACGCGCCAATCAAGACTTGTATTAGTTAAGAAGATGTTATATGAGTGTTAGTTAGAACCGTGGCATATTGCTAGTCAACGACTTGGGCATTGGCTTGCGCTAGCTCTGCGGCGCCGGTGGCTATAACGTTACTGGTACCGGTACTTTGATCAAACTTGATTATTGCAGTTTTGTAACTACTATGTCGTTTCCGATATAACCCCATTAGGGGAATAATGTATTTATTAATGGCTAGTGTCTCAATAGACCAGATATTTCGTTTAGGAGAGGGATCCTTCCGGTCTCAGCTTAGAAATAGAAACCATGATTGTTTAGCAGTCTTACATGTGCCGAATTTGTCATTCAAGTTCCATTTTGTTCGGATTTATAGGTATCTAGGCCCTCAGGCCAGGTAAACGACTTTGCGCAGGACGGCTGGCAAGTGCTGGATGCGAGAGGCCCAAAATCGATCAAGGTGGCGAACATTAGGCCCAAGTCCAGCAGTGGACTGACACGGGCTGATTCAGAATTATATTTATGAATAAAGTTGAATGTTGAAGTTGTATATTCATTTGAACTGAGTGAGGTAATATAGGTTCGAGACTGTTACTTTGATAGTCGAGCACTAGCACACACAGGGGAGCCCTATATTCCAATAAGATTCCACAATCAGAACAACATAGATCGGTATTGGGCCATGGTATCTTTGACAAATATAATACGCCAATACGTTAGAAATGCTTTAGAAACTTTAAGCAAACTTCGCTTCGAGCGAAAACTTTTGATATGATTAAATTGATTCTTGCTAGCTTTAACCTTAACCTCAAGCTTAGCCCTGCCAGGACTTGGAGTATTTATATTGGCGATGGCTTTGCACCACGCTTTTGGGTAACTTTTGTAGTAAGCAACACATTATGGATGAGCCACCCTTTGGGGCGTTGTGGAATAAAGCGCGGAATGGGTAGAATATGCCAATACGCTTTTCCAATATAGAATAGAATTTGGTCATTATGAGCATATTAAGTATAAGGTTAGATCGGTAGATATCCTGCCCTTGCAGAGTATTAAAGCGTAACCTTATTTTGTGTCAGGTTGGCTTGCGCAACCCGTCGTATAAATTTTCATACCAAGGATAATTCGATCCCGGCGAAGTATTAACAATGGCCTGATAGGCATGCCACACAAAGGTAGTGGTAAGGCTTGTATACGTTTGCGCCATTACGTGCTTTGCACCACAAGTCTCCCTGACTCTTGAAGCGTAGAAACCTGAACGGGCTATTCGATGAGTCGACGCAGATCACCTGCTCAAATTTTTGTATAGACCCGAAGGCTAGGGCAAGGGTTTGTATACGCATCGGATGCAACATTGGTATGTTCTGTATCTGGTAATATGCCAGGTTACTTTGCACACACTCGTTCTAAAAAGAGTCTCAGACTCTAAAATCTATGAAATAACCTGCGAGGGTATCTTATATGTGTTGTAGTTCTGATATAATCTTTGTATTGCGTTGTAGCACGAGCTAAAACGTTGTATACGCATAGAAGCGCGATACGCCTGACATGCAAATACGATTTGCAAAGAACTGGTTCTAAACAGTCACTGGACTCTAAAATTTATAAACCCTGCGCGGGTATTTTATATTCGCCGGACTAGATTCTGCAGTAGGTCCATTAAAGTTTTTGTATTGCATTTTAGCATAGGCTGAAACTTTATACACGCATTGGAGCGCAATACGCCTAATGTGCAACCACGCTTTTTACAAACAGGTTCTAAAGAGTCACTCGACACTAAAATTGAAAACCCTGCGCGGGTATTATATATTCGAAGGGCTAGCATGTGCAGTAGCCGCTTCAGATTCTTTGTTCTGCCTTGTAGCATAGGCCAAGACTTTATATACGCAGCAGAATGCAATAAGCCCAATGTGCAAATATGATTTGCACAAACTGGTTCTAAAGAGTCACTTGACTCTAAAATTGAAAACCCTGCGCGGGTATCATATATTCGAAGGGCTAGCATGTGCAGTAGCCCCATCTGAATCTTTACATTGCATTGCAGCATAGGCTAAGACTTAATGTGTAAACACGCTTTGCACAAACTGCGAGTCACTTGACTCTAAAATTGAAAACCCTGCGCGGGTATCTTATATTCAAGGAACTAGCATGTGCAGTAGCCCCATTTGAATCTTTTTATTGCAATGTAGTTTAGGCTAAGACTTTATATACACAGCCGAGCGCAATGCGCCTAATGTGCAAACATGCTATGCACAAGCTGGTTCTAAATAGTCACTCGACTTAAATTTTAAAAAGAAACCCAGCGCGGGTTCTTATATTTGACGGACTGGCTTGCGCGCAGGCCCGCTTGCACACACTCGCTAAGACTTTATATACGCAGCAGAGCGCAATACGCCCAATGTGCAAACATGCTTTGCACAAACTGGTTCTAAAGAGTCGCTCAACTCTAAAATTGAAAACCCTGCGCGGGCATCGAATATTCGAGGGACTACCGTGTGCAGTAGCCCCATCATAATCTTTATATTGCATTGTAGTATATGCTAAAACTTTATATACACAGCAGAGCGCAATGCGCCTAATGTGCAAACATGCTATGCACAAGCTGGTTCTAAATAGTCACTTGACTTAAATTTGAAAAGACACCCTGCGCGGGTTCTTATATTTGGCGGACTGGCTTGCGCGCAGGCCCGCTTGCATTTTGTACTGCCTTATACAGTAGGCTAAAACTTCGCATTCACATCGGGGTGCAATACGGCTAATGATGCAAATATGCTTTGCATACATTGGGCCATAAAGAGACAGAGCAGGTAGCAGTCACTCCAGAGTTTTATATTGAACTGCCGAGTAGGCTGAAAAGTAGCAATGCCTCCAACCGAATACACTTACGTAGTGGTATGTCGGCGGCTAGTCAACATAATTTGTAAATATGTAGCAATAGATCGCCCGATATTTTATTGTAATTACGGCCCATATAGTGTCGTTGAGTTAAAATAAAAAATAAGCAACTACCATTGCTTCGTAACATTTGAATTTCAGATTGCGAAGCATTAGGTATCCGTACATACTCATAGGTATAACGATTATTAAATGTAAAACTGAAATTAAGCATATATATAGGCTAAGCGCATAGCAGGTATGTGGCATATAAGGGCGTAATTACATTAATGAGTATACATAAATCGATTTCAATCTGAATTTCCCTCGTCGTTTCTATTTGGAAGCATAGGCGTCGGTAGGCAAGCAAAAATAAAATCTGCTATTAATTACACAACCAGCTTGTGCTTAAAACCAACAGGACATTATTTAAGTCGCTTAGCCTTATGGCCTCACACTACACGCCTTTATTTTCACCGACGCCTCCTCGGGGGAATGGATTCACTAGAAGGGCAGAAAGATAGCCACATCTTTCAAAGAAATTCGTGAATCCAATATCCAATAACTGTAATAAAAAGAAAAATCGAACGGTAACACCGTTAAACATGCAGGAATAAATAATGTACTCACGTTTTTTGAACGCAGTATAGCACTAACACAACTGTCCGTTGTGCGTCCGCACAGTTCGAAAAACGAATCACCAATGATTTTAAAATGGCTCCGTTCAAACAGCTCAACTTCGCCACCTGGTGGACGTTTAGAGAAATATTGTACCGGATACGTCGGGGGAATTGTTAGTCAAATTAAGCACTATTTCCGCCACAGCGTCGTCAAATCGAGTTGCCTCTCTCATTGTTTAGGCTTCGAATGACGGTACAGTAAGTTAATAAAATATATTATATTGAGTAGTAGTACATATATAGTGGCGCTTGGATTATAACTAACTACACATAGGTACTCATATCGTGAAGCTTTTATCCATTTATTTTGGTAAACTGGTGAAACTTTTCGTAATCATATAAAAATATAACGCAGTGTCTTATTATTATTTAAGTGTCTATTGATTCTAGGCTTTGTAAATACGGGGCTTGAATCGACGATGTTACAACTCACGTTAATCTGTGAGAGCTCTAAAAGGTCGAAATGTAGATAGGGCTGTAATGTTCTAATCCTTACTTCCATGCTTAATATTATATATGGAAAGTAAGTAACTCTGTCTGTATGTCGCGCTTCTACACAAGAACTATTAAAACTGAATTTATCTAAATGAGATTTTGACAAAGATTGTCTGAAGGAGTGTCAGAGAGCTTAGGAAATAACATAGGCTACTTTTAATTGCGAAAAAAGGGTTACATGTTTTGTTTATCAAAATATTTATCCTTATTTACTTAATTTTACTTGAGTAATAATAATGGATAATATATAACTACTATTAGCTAGTTGTCAATGGTCACATTATATAAATATATAAACGAGGAGACCATTGATATGGACAGCAAAGATATTTTAAATGAAGCAGCCCTATATGACATGCCACATTGACAAATTAAGTGGAATATAATTACCGATCAAACTGAGGACCCTCAAACAAACGCCCTTAGAGTCAATTCATCTAGTTGACCATGCCAGGAAAGGTCTGATGTTATCTATTTACACGTAAATAGATGTAAATATCACAAATAGAATTAATTAAGATTTACTACAATGAAATATCCTCGTTATAAGTAGATGTCCTGTATGTGGGAGTGAAGGCAATGCCTAGTCAGAAGCATGGAGCTTACTCATACTCAAGAGCGAAACGTCATTATTTTTGTTTCATATTCCACATTGTACCTACTTGCTCCTTTTTACCGTGGTATGAGCAGGGTTATGGCAAGGGGGACTGATTTATAGTCATCATCGTCATCAGCCTATCGCTATCTATTGCTGGATATGACGGGCTCGGTGGCTCAATTGGTAGTGACCTCTGCCTTCTGAGCCCAAGGGTCGTGGGTTCGATCCCCACACAGTACAAACACTTGTGTGCATGAACATGTCTGTTTGTATTGGTCTGGGAGTTTTCTATGTATAATATGTATGTATTTACAAAAAAATAACATATCTAAGTAAGTTTATCAGTTGTCTAGTACCCATAGTACAAGTTTCGGCTTGGTTTGGGGCTAGATGGCGCTGTGTGCCAGCGTGGCATGTCTTGGGTTATTTGTTCTTCACTTTGGTCAAACATCTAGACACTTTGTCCATAATCATAATCACCTAGGGCAGGCGGGTTGGCGATCCCAAGGCTTCTCGCTCCGGTGTTGCCCGTCATCGGCCTGTAGTATTTAGCTACGCCTTCAGTCGTGACGGTTATACCGCCACCAGTCGGTTGCCAGAGCCTCGTTTGATGTTCAGTAGGAGGCACCACGGGCAGGTGAAGGGTGGCTTGGAGCGAAAAGATGTAAGGGCGCTCTCTTAAATCCCAAAATAATTGTTAATAATACGAAGTCTTTGCAAATTCTCTGAATCAAAATATTTGACCGGTGTTTCGAGTTTCGTTTAAAAAAATAAAGTTGCATATTTTCAGCATTTGGATTTGATATCTGAAGTAGGCTTAAAAGTTCTAGTTAATTCTTTTGTAGGTATCTGTAAAAGCTAAAAGCTAGTCGTAAATTGGCATTTGTTATGATAACAGGGCACTTTACGTAACAGGATGCTCTTTAATTAAATTACGTTATTCTTAGTAACGGAATCGTAATAATTTATGAATATTCTTGTGTACATGAATGATATTATCAGAGATTTTAGTTTATTATTAGGTATATGACCGTGAGGTCACCTAATAATTAAGTATTGTAAGCGCATATTTCTGCTTCCTTTGTCTATGCAAATATTATGGTTATTTACATGGTATTTATTACAGACGTGCACAATTTGATATCTATTTTATTATATCTTAAAAACGCACAAAGCGCTTTGCTTCTCCATACCGGTCAACGAAGGGTTTTACAAAATGATTAAATAATAGGAAACCCGTAATAGATCGATAATGTGCCTCATATATATCTATAGCCCATTAAATGGACTATGTAAAAAGTCACTAATCTATACCGTAAATGCCAGAAATAAAATAGAAAATCAATTTCTGATTAAGTGACCGCCATTCCTCCAGCTTTTCCTAGGCTCCGGGGTCAGGCAAGTTAGGAGCAAGCGCTATCCATGCACCTAAAAAAATTCTCTATTCTCGAATTATTTGCGTCTTTGCTGTCTAATTTTAAGATTTATTCATTACGTATTGCCTCTTTCTGAGTTCTAACTGACTACTAAAATGGTCAAAGGGGGTTTTATCCTAAGTCTTTTGCATTAAACAACGACAATATTGACTTTTAGACTTTGACCCAATTTTCATTATATTTTAATATAATTATAATGAATGTTTGTCCCAGGTGGAATCCGAAATTTGAACCCACACCGTCTGATTCAGAAGGTAGGGTCAGTACGATATTAGTCATAGGACCAGTCAATATAAGTGGACTTGTCTTTGAACAAGTTTTAGTAAATATGTCAGTTACAAATTATGGTAAAAGTGGTGTTCAGACCAAACGCTGACGTAGGCATAGATAGGTACTATACATTATAGCTATTTTACTATTGTTATTAGGATAAGTCAGATTAATTTGAAGGTCAATATGAACCAGAATTGAATTGGTAAACTAATATAAACAAACTGATAGTGCCCATTGCGTCAGCAAATATTGATTTTTAACCCTTATTTTTATTAGGCTTACATAAATCGATATATTCATTTCATTTATAAATGTTATAAGTAGTTTAAAGTTGGAACTTCTTCCGATTTAGGAGGCAACTAACTAAGCGTAAGTGTACAATATTGGCCACAGCTGATAAATAAACAATTTTTATTTCAATTCTCCTTTTCAATTTATAGATTTAAATTAATCAAATCTGATAATTTTAAATTGTTACTGTAATAGTTTCGTTATTTTTTATTTTAATTAAGACCCTATGTTTTTTGTGTAAATGGAACGATCTGTATTACTGGATAAATGAACATTTCATTTCATTTCAATTTATTTATTGTTGTGTAAGACTACTTGCTACGTTTATTTGTTATGGAAAATACCTTCATGGTTTGTAATGATGTGAATATTTTGCAGTGTTTATCTATTGTTATTTACATTCAAATCAGAAACGACGTCATGTGTATTAGGTTTGTAATATTTAATTCAGTGGGCTATTATAAAAATATTGTCTTTTGTATAGAAGTAAGTATTACTACTATATAATAAAGGCAAGCGTTGGTTCTGTTATTTAAATATCTTAACGATTTAGCCCATGATTCTTATAGCTCCATAGTCGTCTACAAGTCGAAGATCCGGCTATACAGTGATCTTCACTCATGTGTCATCAATGAAAAGCATTTTTTATTAAATTACATAAGTAATGTTATATTGCAAGAGGAAGTAAGCATTAAGATTTTATTGGACAGTGGGCCTACGTAGGTATCGCGTTTAAATGAAAATTTGGAAAAGCCCTTAAATGTAATTTTAATATCTTTAGATCGTGGGGAATTTACAATCAATCGAAAAAAGTAATTCAATCACTAATCACCAAAACCTATGTCTTTTATTGAGTGTTATAAAATTTAGTTTCCAGTGGAATGACGTTGATTATAAAATGCGACTCAGGGATATCAAGAAGAGAGTTTGCAAACTGCCCATGGGCTAACAACACACATTTGATTTATCCTTTTTTTATTGCAGTTGTAAGCAGATGAGCAAGCGGCTGTCTGGTGTTAAATATTAAACGCCCATAGACATTAGCAATGCTGGGGGCGCAGCCATGTCCAGTGGCGGATAAGAGTATCCGAGGCCCTAAGCACCGAGCCTGTGTAGGCCCTCTATTGTTTAAATGGAAATGACAGGAATGGAATTGTAGGTTATTACAAAGTAATAAACAAAGTGCAAAAGACATCGAACCTTTTTGTATGAAGCCAAACATACTTTAACTTGGAAGTACATTAAATGTATTTTTAATGTATTTTTTTGCGTGACTGGGGCAGGGCCCTGCGGGGGTGCATGAAGGGACACTCCCGGACCGTTCGGGCCTTGTGATTTCGGACATATTGTGGATGAATCTCGATAAAATGTAGGTATAACATGGAACGCCAGTACAGGGTGGAGGCCCCTGGAGAACAGGGGCCCCTAGCACGTGCTTGTAGTGCTTATACGTTAATCCGCCACTGGCCATGTCGGATAACCACGTTTGAAGGACATGTCGTACCGATCACGAAACACTCCGGATGGGAGGACTACTTTGATATTGCGGATGTATATGGTTTTTCTGAGAGAGACCCCTTAAGTCCAGTGAGTAAGGTAAATGATATCCCATAGAGATTGGGTATCTTTTCATCATGACCATTAGGGTCATTAGCCTCATCGTCAGCCTATTGCAGTCCACTGCTGGACATAGGCTTCTCCAGTTGTTCGTCACTTAGGACAAACGTCTGGAGGATATATACCCTTAATCGCCACGCTGGGCAGGCGGGTTGGCAATCGCAGGGCATAGCTTCTCGCTCCGGTGACGCTGCTGCCCGTCATCGGTCTATGGTATTTAGCTACGTTTTCAATTGTGATGGTTATACCGCCACCAGTCGGTTGCCAGCGCCTCGTTTGTTATTCGGCAGGATGCACCACGAGTAGGTGAGGTTGGCTTAAAGCGAAATGATGATAGGCCGATCCCGTAATTAGCCTATGCAAGCAAAAAAGAAAAGCCCATTGTTAATCAGATAATTTACGAAATGAAATAGTACAGTTCTATCTACACTTACGGCACTATTACATCACTGTCAGAAAAACAATGGCATATGTAATAACAAGGAAAACAAAAATGTAAACAAACACCTAGATATTGAACAGGAATGACGTGAAGGGTTACATTTTCGGAACAAGCATTTTTATGTTATTCGTACAGCATAGGTTATAACAGGTTTGATATCTATTTTGTATGAATGATATGTAGTATATTTATTTATGCCTCATTGTTTAAATCATAAATTTAAATAATTGATACTGACCGAGAGTGTTGGCAACCGAAAAGCTTTAGTCAACACAATTAGTGTTTCTCCATTCATCATCATCAGACTTCAATCGACCTTCATCCTATAGAATACCTCAGCTAAATGACCTCCAGAACGTGTTTCTGCCGGGAGGTAGGGTTTCCGCAGTGAGCGCTGCATTGGTGGCCAGGGGTAAGGGTTGGGCCGGCATGGCGGTGGCAACTAACAGGTAACTGACCGGTTACTTTCCCGTTGTCAAAGCAACTTGGGCTAGCCATACCTAATGTCGTGCTACTATAAAAACACTGCCAGGCATTAACGAGAAGAATGCATTTGGCACGTGTGACATTGGCGCGAGGGCGTCACAGTGATACAGAAATGTCAAAAATCAACCACAAATATGACGTATGGGGCCTGCCCTCATACATGTGTACAGTCGCCGTCAGATATTGGAGCAGACTACCCGAAACCACAAAAGTTACTATGCGACGGGCGGACGCAAAGGTAGGTAGCCAAAAGCTATTCATAGGCAACACTTGAGTGCCGGTTGCCATTGTAAACGCCCTACAACGCATAGTTTTGTTAGTTTTCATAGATAAGTATTGTTTGTGAATACGGGTTTTAGTGGCCAAATACTTCTGAACAGTTTTACAAGTTCCATACATTACAAGTTACTATTAATATAAGGCCGCCTAAATTGTGCGACAAGTCTCTTTTATACCCAGCTTTAAGTCAATTACCTATATGGTGCGCAATAAAGAATATCTATCTATCTAATGCACGTTCAGATATTTATGGTAACTTGTAGTGTATGAAACTTATTGACATTTTAAAAGTATTTGGTCGCTTTGTGTCCGCTTCAATATATCTGACGGGGACTGTACATCGCCATCGTACGTCCTTGTTGATCTATATGTTAACCCAAATCTGTCAAAATAGCTATATGCCCAATCTGTCAATAATAACTGTAGCATCTATGTCTTGGACATTGAAAATTGTGGATATATAAAAAATTAAAGGAATATGTTGCGGTGCGGCCGTCTGTCCATTCGTTCGCATCACAATAGCGGCTTCGGCGCTGCATATATATATATGTCACTGGAGGTAAGGAATACATTAGTGCAGTGCAGGATATCGATCGAGACGCACATTTCACACTAATCAAATATCGTTTTAATAGTTGTAAAATGTTTTCCCCGAAAGTTACTATTCTGTTCGCGTTCTGTTGTGTCGCTGGAGTTCTGCCGAAAAAATTACGTAAGTTTCGCTTTTTGGAAATATTTTTTTTGGATTTCAAATTGTTTATAAAATAAATAAAATTGTTTATAAAAGATTTTTTTAATACCTATGAAAATATTTTCACAATCAAAAGAAGCTTGTTGGCATGAGAAATGTGATAGTTAGGTAAAAAATAAGGCAAATGCAAAATTCTTTATTTACACATAAATAGGGTTGTGTGCCTTAGTGTAGAATTTGTGCATTACAAAATACTTGTGATTTTACGTCCTGATTAATTAATGCATTATTTATTGCAGTCTAAAAACTTATTCTAGAGTTGGACCTAGCAATTTTAGAGAACTATTAAATCACAGTTGAGTGAACTTTTCTAAAGGTTGACATTTTGATGTCCAGCAGTGGACTGCAAGAGGCTCATGATGATCATGAACTCTTTAATCCATTTTTTTTTGGATTTGGACTACGCGAGAAATGTAAAGTTAAGTCGTTCCTTCTCTTCTATCATGACCACAGAGTAGCCAAGGATTTAACTTTCCATTATTTTATTTCTTTTATATTTTTTAGTCTGTCACTATTACTTCTGTACTTGTACTTACACTAAAACCTAAAAGCCAATTTCTACAGGAGCTTGATTGCGTATGAAATTCTTTTTCCTTGAAACCTTAAGAGACGTAGAGCATAGCGAATCTTCGCTCGAATTGAGCAGCCCGTAAGGGGAAGGTCATCCACCCTATACTTAGAATACCGCAGACAAATGAACTCCGGGTCGTGTTTCTGCAGGTGAGTAGGGTTCCCAGAGCTCGTGTCTGGGCCGGCATGGCGGTGGCAACCGCCATGTAACTGACCAGTTTCACAGCGACTTGGGCTTCTCTTTCGCTTCCCATCAGGCGTAGGGAAGCCATTATGTCGAGCTACTATAAAAATACCTTTTTTATTTTATGTGGCTCGGTGAATATTTATTAACTCTATATACGAGATAATAAAATGCAAATAGAAGTGACTTGTATAAATCAATGGGTAGGTAGTCAGATAGCGATCAATTAATGCGTGCTTTATATCCGTAATCTTAATTGTCTAGTATTAGGTATGTGTTAGATTGGCGGTGTCCATCGCCAACCCGCCTGCCCAGCGCGGCGATTGTGGGTATATGCTCCATGTTTGCCCTAAGCAGCAAATACCTGGAGAGGCATATACCTCTCCAGTTGTTCGCCTCAAAATGGTGGGTGGATGTTTTTTTTGGGTATGGCCTGATGTAATTGTGCAATTTGATGTAATGACATCATCAGCCTATTGCAGTCCACCGCTGGACCTATGTCTATTCTTTCGTCTATTATTTTTTCCGGATGGGAGTAGGGCCATTAGTGAGCTATGACCTTTAGGGTGCGTTTCGACACGAGCGGGGTTGCGCGAAGCAAAGCTAAGGCTAACATAAATTTCATCATTATCATCATCAGCCTATCGCAGTCCACTGCTGGACATAGGCCTCTCCAGTTGCTCGTCACTTTGGGCAAACACCTGGAAGCTCTGCCCATAATCGCCACGCATGGCAGGTGGGTTGGTAACCTTAGTAAGTTTTATTTTTATAAGGCAAACGTTGTTGTCCTATTCTAAACCCGGAACCCACACAGACAATAATGACAATACATTAATGACCATTAAATACTTATAACGTCAGAATCTGAAATATAACAAGATATAACCGCAATTTAATATTTCCGCCGATACAATTTCGCACATGCCCGTATTTACCCTATTGATTAGATCGGCCGTTAGGTAAACCGTATGGTTTACTAATTATAAAATAAATAGTTAATTAATTACAATACCTGTTTTCTAATCAATGAACTCGTGCGTAAAACCCAATCCATTTACCGCTTGATGTGATTCCGACTTTATATTTTTATTGACAAGTGGAACGAGATGTGTAAATAATAGGCTATTATACTTATATATATATATAATAGGCTAAAAATTGTAATAAGTCCGGCTTTTAGCTTATTCAAAAATAAAAGACACGTATTTTTTAAATTGTAAATTAGACTAAAAATTACAAAGTTATAGCCCGTTGAAATTACGCGTGACGTCACTCGAAGTGGCATTTTACGGGAGCGAGTGACGTCAAAGACTCCCACTCCTAACTTTTGATGCCTTGTATCTTTGCTATTTTTTATTTGAATGAAAAAAGGAAAAATACGTGTCTTTTATCTTTCCTACTACTAATATTATAAACGCGAAAGTTTGTTTGGATAGACACTTGGTTTGGATTGGCCACTGCTAATGCATGGAATTCATTATTCTTCTGAGAAAAATATGAGAGATAAGAATAGGTTAATAGGTGGCCACACTCTCGTAAACCCGATGATCACTCAGCGTTGTCGCGGTATAACGGTACGCACACAGATTTCGCGGCGAGTCGTTCGCACGCTTACCTCAAGCGCGCTCAATGTGTGGTCAGCCTAATATTTATCAATTCAGCATGTTATTATGACGATATTTGAATGATTCTTATACTTAAACGCATCTAATCGACTAAATGCTATGCAACTGGTTACGTAACGACGGCTAACGTTATGTGGACGATGCATTTGTTATTGTAAGCAATGTTGTCTAATGCTACTGATGAATATTGGCGAGATTTGGTGTACTTTGTACTACAAAAGTAAAAATGTTCATCAGTGTTGTCTGTGCGGTCCACTTAAGTTCAGTTACTGGCGTTTGTTAAATATTTCAAGTTTAATCATCCCTCTTTCATGTTCATCCTAGGCAGCGATCTAGAAACAGCCCGCTATATTCAAAACACTGCGAAAGCTTATTTAATTTTGATATGTGTGCTTTGTACTTGACAAGGTCTTGTCGACCCGTTTAACCCGCCTGGATCCCTTGTTTCCGAGAGTTATCTGCTGTACGAATATACTTAAGTTCGGTGGTGATTGTTAGAACTTTTGTTATTCTGTCAAACATTAAACACCCGTGAGAATGTATATAATAACTAGCTTTTGCCCGCGACTTCGTCCGCGTGTTTAAATTTATACATACAAAAGTTTTTTCCCGCTAACTCCCGTTCCCGTGGGAATTTCTCAAAATACAGCCATAACTAAACTTTATATTTACTAAGGTACCTGCATGCCAAATTTCAAGCGTCTAACTTAAGCGGTTTAGATTTTTCATACAAAAGGATTTTCCCGCTAATTCCCGTTCCCGTGGGAATTTCGGGAATTCCTTTCTTAGTGCACCCCTACGGTACCTAAGCTACGTCCCTTCCAAATTTCAAGTGCCTACGTTTAGCCGTTTGGGCTGTGCGTTGATATGTCAGTCAGTCAGTCAGTCAGTTTCTCCTTTTATATATATAGATAGATAGGTACTAGTATATTTATGTGTAGGTATATTAATATGTACGAGTATCTTAAGTACTGTCTAGTACCCATAGTACAAGCTTCGGCTTAGTTTGGGGCTAGATGGCGATGTGTGGCTTAGCGTGGCAAGTGTTCGGTTATTTATTTACTTCATTAAAGACATCTCTTTCTCTCTTTCTTCCAGCGAGCTACGTCCAGGTGTGCAAGCGTGATCAGAGCACGGTCAGCGACTGTGTGCGCAACTCCATAGAAGCGTTGAGGCCTCAATTGATCTCTGGCTTGCCCGAACTCGGCGTTCCTGGAATTGATCCGTTTTTCATCCCTGAGGTAGGTTCATTAAAAGGCTAAAAACAAGTTCATTAAAATTTGCTAGTGATCATGTTTAAGAACAATGTGGTAAACTTAATTAACGCCTTAAAAAGGCCTACGTTCCGTAGTGGACGGACCAGGGTTGCTGACTGACAACCTTAGTTTATGTTTGATCAGGTCTAAGTATGTTAATGCCCTAAGTATACCTAGAGAGCCTTTACAACAAAAGAACTTGGTCTAAGGATTGGAATGAAAGTAAATGGCCAGAGAATTAATAATACTAACAGTAACAACCACAAACTACTCGTACTTAATAAAGTAATCCCGAAAAATCCAATCCAATCCAAAAAGTGCCTCGAGAAAACGAGGGACGTTATAGGGTAGCTAAGTAAACCGTCCCAAGAAAAGAAAAGGTCTCTCTTACATTATTTTTGTTGTACATATTTTCAGGTAGTGTTGTCTACTACGGAGCAGCTCCCCATCCACGCCGTCGGCAAAAATATTAAAGTTACTGGGGCTCGTAACTTCACCATCACTGGTTTAGCGTAAGTACAACATTCTTCTTCTTCTCCGTCCAATTCTTCATTACTAAAGGTCGTGCCCGTCCTATCGTCCTAATAGGGCTGAGGGAAAGGATTGACGAGCAGCTTTCACACGATCCTGTCTTCAGGCTGTCTGAGCGCTGTCGATCCCCACAACTTCATTTATGGAATCAGACCAGCGGAGTTTTTTTTAAAGCACCTATGGACGCCTGTAATACCAGGGGGCCTGTAATATCACGCGCGTTGTTCACATTACTGCTTCCGGAGGTCATTTAGCTGCGGTATTCTATAGGGTGGAGTTGCTTCCCCGGGCGGTTCAATTCGAGCGAAGATTCGCTATGCCCTATGTCTCTTATTCTTATTTCTCTTTTATAATTAGGGAGTGGTGATCGCCGTCGTGTTTAATAGTTTATCAAAGCTACTAGGTTGTCTCCGAGCTATGTGACCAAAGTACGAGCATGTGTTGATAGCAGATTGTAGAGTCTGGCCTTAATTTGTTGCCTGCCCGGGCGTGGCGATTATGGGTAAAGCCTCCAGGTTACCCACAGAGGCCCGGAGAGGCCTAAGTCCCCCAGTGGTCTGCCATAGGCTGATGATGATGATATAAAAACAGATTAAAAAGTTTAAACGAACTTATCTTTAAGGTAAGTTCAATCCTGGCTATGTTAGATCCTGATCCAGATGTGAACCTGAACAAGACATTTTTAATTCCAGAGTGAACCTGGACACCCTGACGATCAGAGCGCGCGTCCGTTTTCCAAAACTCCACCTGGAAGGCCACTACACCGTGGATACTAAGATCCTGGTGCCCATCAAGGGAAAAGGCACCCTGAAGTCTGATGCTGGTAAGTATTATAATTTTAATAGGATCAACGAAAAGATAAAATAAATATGTAATTAAGTAGACATTATTGTCCGATTTCGAATTCATTTTGGACGGTTTCTGTATAACGGGGCAGGTTTTCTATTAATATTCTTTGTGAATGCATTTTCGAAAAATATATTCACTTTCTCTGATATATAATTTAAAAGCAAACTAAGTAATTTGCAATGATGCTGTGATTAGATTCAAGTAACGCCTGATGTTAGTAAGTTGGCAACTATATTTGTTTGAAAAATTTTTTGCTATCAATTCCAGCTTGAAGTTATATTTTTGTATCCTATAGGTATAATAGGAAATCTTCTCAACTCTCAACATAAGTACCACGTAAGTATCTGATGATTAAACTTGTTTTATTTACAGTGAAATGTGACGCCGACATCGTTCTCCGAGTGCAGACCAAAGAGGAAGGTGGCGTTGAGTTCATGAACTTCTCCGGGATGACTGTGAACATAGCTATCAAGGACTACTTCCTCCGGCTCGAGGGTCTCTTCAACGGAGATCCCGTTCTAGGTAACGAAACTAAATTGTTTTAAATAAAGAATATTTGTTGGCCTGGTCGAATACAGCAGTTAACATGGTGCATTGTAGGTTTGCTGCCATTTATCTTAAGTGCACACAGCTTGTACCTAGTTTGGTTTCAGATCAGCAACAGAAACGAACTTTTCTAATGGCCATAGCTGGACATATAATTCAGTTCGAACCTGAAAATTATGTGGATACCCAAGCAGTTTTGCAAGTATGTAGGTAATTTTGCTGTGGAAAACGGGGACTGGGAGGGAATGTATCGCTATTATGCACTTAAATATAGCCAAATACATACAAACAAAAAGTATCAATTCGAAGCGATAGTTCTTGGCTCAGAAAGCAGGATTACTTCCGAATGTGTCCCAATGGACTAGTCATTTAAATCATGTGTCAGCGTTGTTCTATCTAATTTCCATTTCAGAAAAAAATACCAAGGACACATATTCGACTTCAATATCTATATCTTGTCATTGTCAAACTCAAGTTAGAAAAAGACAAAGCAAACATATCGAAATCGACTACGTATGTTTTTATAGTGTTCTGAACATTTTAGAACAAATGTTTGTTTACAAATGTAAGCATTTGCTGTACACTATACACAGATAACACCATCTTGATCAGATCAGATCCAACCATATGTTTGCAATAAACGATTTGAATTTGAATTCCAGGCGAAGCTACTAATCGTGCTATCAACGAGAACCGTGGCGAGTTCCTGAGGACCATTAAGCCGATTCTCGAGTCCACGGTCAGCAACCTGCTCCTGGACATAGCCAACAAGGTCGCCAGCGGCATACCCTTCGACGAGGTGCTGCCCAAGCCTTAAGACACCATCAGCAACTTAATCCCACTGCAGGTTATAGGCCTTATCCTGAAAATCTGACATGAGTCCAGGGTTTTGTAAAGGCGTGGATTATCATCTGACTAAACTATCACCTCGCGTCTGAATCCTTTGATTGTTGGGTCTGTTTTGGTGAACTTTAATTGATCTGAGTGTGAGTGAGGCTTCACGTATTTTAGATACAAAGACGTATTTTGAAAATTATGCTCAGAGAAACAGTTGCAAGCCATTGCACCCAGGACCACTATATAGCAATATGATGCTTCTCATTTATGTCCACTTCTTTTTTTTATATAGTAACAGCATAGGTTTTCTCCTCGCTAGTTGGAAAGTTAAAGAAAAGCCCAAGTATTTGTGGCAACGGATAAGTAACTAAATCAAACACTTGACAGTTGCTACCGCCATGTCGTCGGAATGAACATAAGTCCTCGTTTAAGGAGACGTTGCTCGGTCTTTTTTCCATTTATAGTAGGTACTGTCGCTTTATCCGGAAAGACAGTGATCTCCAATCTTCATCGGAAGGATATGGGCTTCATTTAACCTGCAACAACACTCCTTCCAGTTTATCTCATCTAAAACAATTAGGATCTATATGGAACATTTCATTTGTAAAGCATTCCTTTAAAATACATCTCGTTGTTTTGTCCAAAGTGCCACTAATTTACTTATAACACGTTATGATAAATGTTAATGATGCCAAAGTTTATTTTTAGAAATTGAAAGAAAGTAATAATTAATAATACAGCATAAGATAATGTGGTAATACAAAAAAGATTTAGGAGCCTAATAATAAGTTAAATAAACCTTTTGGCTACCAAATTAATGGAATAAATGTAGGTATGTTCTCTTCGTTTGAATTCTATTTTCTTACAAATAAAAATGTTTAATAATTAAACAATTACTTTAAGTAACTAAATGTGTTTTATTACATTAGTATTTAGTTTATATTTTGGTTTATTGTTAGTTAGGTTATAAAACTCTACCGGAAAAAGCAATGTTATATTTTTTTGGCAAAACAAGCAAACTCTAAAACTAAGCTCTTTATAAATAATAAATAAATAAATTTAAAAAAAAAATATGTTATGAACCTGTCGTGGCCGAATCGACATAGCTATTATTTATTTAATTTTCATTTTACCAAAAATATTTTGTACCTAACGGAAGACTTAATTCCGCGTTGTCATTCTCTAGTTAACCATAGGATTAAGTGATTTGGCGCCCTTTGTAAAACAACGTACTTATAAAACGGCACGGACCAACGTGATATTACTTGTGTGATGATTGTTTGATGATTGAAGGCTCATTTCTTCATTGCATTAAGGCTCGTGGCCGAGACCTTGGGGCTACCTTTGGTAAGTGGCAATAATGGCCTGTGGTATGTGTTCGATAAGGTACGCGCATTGTCGAAATAAGATTGCAATCAAATACATGACGAAACCTTATTTTGTACGGATAAGGCTGATTTTACAGTAAAAGACAAACTTTTAATAGACGAATGTACAGTTTTCGTTAATATACTTTTTTAATGTTACGGTTAGAACTCGAAGTAATGTTAGGTACATCTAGTTATAGCCGGTTGGAAAACTTGGTACAAACGAATTTAAACGGACTAAAACTAGGTCCTAGGTGGGTGGGATGCAACCTAAGGGGGAGCGATCATCTTTTCGCTCCAAGCCAATCTCACACGTGCCCGTGGTGCATCCAGCATCCTGCCGAATAACAAACGAGGTACTGGCGACCGACTGGTGTGGTGGTATAACCATTGCGATTTTAAAAAAAGCGTAGCTAAATACCACAGACCGATGACGGGCAGCAGCGTCGCCGGAGCGAGAAGCTACGCCGTGCGTAAATCCTTCAGATGTTTGCCCTAAGCGACGAACTACTGGGGAGGCCTATGTCCAGCAGAGGACTGTGATACGCTGATGATGATTAGAGATAAACAAGCAGCTCCATCGAGACTTGGCTAGTTTTTTGCAGAACGTTTTTAGTGGGATTATTTAATTTCATAAAATGTTACACTTCCATATACACTGATAATATGTTTGATGATATTTTCATCAATGATAGTAGATTAGTGATCGGCTTCAGCACATAGGTATTGCAACCAGGAGAACCACGGTTAAACTCTGGAACTCTTTACCGGAGTACATGTTCCTTGAAGGTTATAATCTTCAGACTTTCAAGGCGAGAGTGGTTTTTGTTAGGTAAGAGCGCTTTATCCAAGGCTGTAACGTCCTTTAACATTAGGCTAGTTGGGGTACTAGCGCTACCCATTCACTTTTAAAAAAAAACCTATTTCCAGACTACCTACCGCTGCCGTTGTATTTCGCTTCATAATAAACATAATTATAAAAATCCTCCACTTTTAAGAGGACGCAGTCTTTACGAAATCATTGCGTGCGCCTGTTAAGAAAATTGCATAAGTAAACCACAAGTGATCATTCAGTTAAGATATAATGGTGACTAATAACTGGTGCTGAGCTAACATAGTGTTTGCATGTTATGAAGGTCGGCTATTCCGTAAATGCGGCAGAAGTAACATGTTTGGATTAATTTATTTGTACCTAGCAGCATAAGAGGTCTTGGATCTAAGGAAATAAAACATAGAGTTTCCGCTAAGTTTGTTACAATTTAATTCACACAACAATTCACACAACATCACATACATTAGGAACAAGATGTAAGGTAATTTAATAATTTTTCTGTACTCGCAAATGTAATGCATGCATGCTTCGCTCACGCATACTGATTTTTGTTTTATTAGGTTATAATCAATGTAACTCATTTTAAGTGAACATATGTAGTTCTTATGAGTAATAAAGTTCTTAAACCATTACATTGCTCCAATCCCAAAGTAAGTAGCTTGAGCACTTGTGTTATGGGTATCAGAACAACGAAGGTACCACAAATATATACTTAAATACAAATATAAACACCCAGACACGGAACAAACACAAATGTTCATCACACGAATGTTTGTCCCGAGTGGGAATCGAACGCACGACTCTTGGATCAGAAGGCAGGGGTCACTACCAATTGAGGCACAGAGCCAGTCAAATGTTACTAACATAAAATGAGTTCTTTTTCTAGAAAATAATATACCTACTCGTAGGTATATACCTATTGCGATTGCCAAGGGTGGCGATTATGGGTAAAGTCTCTAGATGTATGACCAGAATGGCGAACACCTGGAGAGGCCACTGCTGGACATATCCAGTAGTGAACTGTGATAAGCTGATGATGATGATGAAGTCTACTGCTTAGCTGGCCTCCTGCTAGCCTGGTAAATTGAGGATCTTCAAGCCACCTTTTCTGTTTTCTTTTTTTTTTCATTCAAAATCAAGCAATCTAAAAAAAGTGCTATCACATTTTTAAAGAGTAGCGTCGTGGTTAGACTTGACCGCGTTTCGTATGTTACGATGCTATCTATCTGGTTATTTAAATATCACTAAAGTATACTAGCTTCCGGCCCGCAAAATCGCTTACGACAACTTTATATTAATCATCTAACAGTAGGTAAGTATCTATCACATTTCGTTTTACACCTTTACGTTAGAAATTCAAACACCCAAAATACTGTAACAATGTAAAAACTTCTGCAAACATATTTTGTGAGATTTACAATGGGATCAGACCTTTCTGAACCTTTCAGAATCAGGCTCTTGATCATTAAACCATTGAGATAATTTAACTTTAGCAAGGGTTGAAAGCTCGTTGAAAGAGATTGCTTGAAAGCTCAAAGACTATTGAGATGATGATGATGAGAGATACATAAATGAAAAATACTATAAAAAAGCAAGATTCGAACTGTTTGAAGACTCAAAGAGAAGTAGAGATACAATAAAAATTTGTTGTTAAGATTTGCTTGTCATGATTTGATAAATATCTATAAGCGTTGCTATTAAGTACTTATGCTCAAATGAAATATCATTACCTACAATTATCCATGGTTATAATAGTCCTATTAGTCCCATAACTTCTACCCGACAATTTGTATAAAGTCAGCAGCTACGTATGACGTGATGGTTTGTTATAAATAACCCTATTTACTTAGTATTATTTTAGATGTAACAATATGCAACGCAGTTATATACTTTATAGAGCTGCCATGCTGCAATTAAAGGCATATTATATCATGAAAAAATCCTACATGTACTGCTACCGACTGAAATATTTATGTAGAAAGAAATCTATTATTCGGCCTGTTGTCCAATGCTGAATGTAGGCTCCCCCCAGGGAAAGCCGACCATTCCGATCTTGGGTGACCAAAATCCACCCTCTTAATTTAATTTATCGGTTCCGTAGAGCCTCCCTTCCCTTCCGTAGAACATTCCGTTTGGCTTCAAGTTGCAAAATTTAGCACCTTTATACTAATTTGTCCATCAGAACATCTGGAGATTTTGCTCTCGCAATTTCACTGCAATGTACAGATCCAGCTATTCGATGGCTGCTACGCAAATGGACGTTATGATTGAAATAACGAAAACATACGATAGTGATATTAAATCCTACTAATAATATAAATGTGGTGAGTAGTATTTGTTTGTTTGGATGGATAGATGGATGTTTGTCAGTCTTCTACGCAAAAATTACTGAACAGATCTTAATGAAACATTACATGCACGCAGGCAGAGCTGCGAGCTGCAGCTAGTATTTCTTATTATTTTGACTATATAGTTGGTAACTTGTACACAGGCATTCGGGTTAGATCTCCGGTAACGCAACTGTTTAATTGGCTACTAATCAGTTCCTAAAGCGCTTCCTCGCTTCCTATTGGCCCAACCGCGGAAGGCATTCGGTACGATTGCGTACGCGCAGCGGTCACTTCGCTATTGCAGCTGGAAGTCGGATTTGCCTTGGCAATGAATTTCGTTTAGTCGTATAATTTTTTTTTATAGATAGATACATATTATTGCACATCATCATTATTATCAGCCTATCGCAGTCCACTGCTGGACATAGGCTTCTAAGTTGTTCGGCACTGGAGGCTGTACCCATAAATCGCCACGCTGACAGGCGGGTTGGCGATGGCATCTTTATTACAAGAAAACAGATTACAAACAAAACAAAATACAAATTAGGCGGTCCTATGGCTAGAAGCGATCTTTTTAATAAAATGTTTAGGTAGAGGAAACCAGTCAAGACATGCCACGCTGGGAAACACAGCGCCGTCTAGCCTATACAAACAGACATGTTCATGCACACAAATGTTTGTACTTTGTGGGGTTCAAACCCACGACCCTTGGTTCAGAAGGCAGAGGTCACTACCAAATGAGCCATCGAGCCAGTCAATATAATAAATAGTATGGATAGCTTGACCAAAAATCAAGTCTCAAATAGTAAACTGGACGATCAACTTCTAAGTTTATCGTTTTTCCTGCGGCGAAACATTTTCGCGGCACGTGATCATTTTCTCAACGGTGTGAGCAACAACCTACATTGAAACTTACCGGTAAACATTACGGTTTAAATTACAGGAACACAGCCTGCACGTGACTGAATATTTATATTAGCCGAAGGAACCGGATAGATGTAGGTTGACTTGATTGGAATTAGGAAAAACTTAACTAGATAAACCGTATGTACCTACTTGTTGGCTGCATTTATTGGCATTGCAATTTTGTCATAATTATTATCTATGCTTATGTAAACTGGGTACAAATATTAATTAAGCAAATATGTATATTAATATATTATATAAGTGATAAAGTGCCCAAAAATATTGTGGTAAAGAAATCGCTTTGATATCAAATTTATTAAATAAGCAAATTTTAATTCTCATTGCTTTCGCGAGTTTTTCTTTCTTCTAGTTTCTATATTTTTGGCATTATGTAGGTAGACTTAATATAAATTGTTATACTCGTACCTTTAACTAGCGTTTTATCAAACAGTTTAGTACCTATTTGTTATTCTACTCGTATTCAGGTATGCTTTGTCCGAAAGTGTGCTTTCTATACTATTGTATACCCCAAAACTCGAAGTGTCAAAAAAAAACATATTCCCTTGGACGAATGTTAGCGCATAAAATCAATGCAGCCGCGCTCCTCATTTTATTGTATTTAGTAAGTATTTATTTAATAGAAAATATAATTGACTTATTATTTATATTGGCACTAAACATGCTATAGCATTGTTCGATTGCCGTGGCACCTTTTCCATTATACACAAGTAATGCTAAGTGGGATTTAATGGTTATTGTTTTTACACCTTGTTTATTATTCAGCAGGATGCACCACGGGCAGATGAGGAAGGATTGGAGCGAAAAGACAGACGAGGCTCTGGCTACCGACTGGTGGCGGTATAACCATCACGACTGAAGGCGAAGCTAAATACCATTGGCCGAAGACGGGCAGCAGCGTCACCGGAGCGACGAGCCCTGCGATCGCCAACCCGCCTGCCCAGTAGCGATTGAAACTGACAAACAACTGGAGAGGCATATGTCCAGCAGTGGACTGCGGTGGGCTGATGGCACGGGAGCTTACCTACTTCATTTTTTTAGTGTAGATTTTTTGAGTTCATACACATCTTTATGTATGAACTCAGAAATAATATAATCTACTAGATACAATGTGGCATTAAAAATAAATAGGGCATTTTCCTAGGACATAATTAATTTGCCCTATGTATACCTTATTTTGTTCATACACGAATGCATGCATTCGGTGTTGGGGAATACGACATAAGCAGGTATAAGCTACATATACTCGTACCTATAAGATTAAGAATGCCTTCGGAATGTAACCGCCATGACCTAATTCGGTACGTGTAGGGTCATTTAGTATACGTTTCATTGTAATAAACAACATTTGTCGTATCACGGATTATGATCTTAACGGATTTTGCAACCGTAGGATAAGAAGGAAAAGTTGAGAAAACAAACCGTAGGCTGTATAAAACTGTTTCCTTCGCCCTAAAAATCAGCATAAAGAAATAAAACAACTTGATGACAGATGTCAAAATCCTATTTTTTTTTCAAAAGGCGCAGCATTTGGGACTGGGGTCACCGCACATTGCGCAAGCATTCCATCTTCGCATTTAGATCTTATTTCTGTGTTGCCAATAATCTGCGCCGACGCCGATCGCCTTGACCACGTTGCCACACCGTGCGCTCGCCGAATGTCCCTAGGAAACGGACGAATGATACACTGTGTAAACCTGCGTTTGATTATTGCACTGTACACAAAAAAATGTTAACCTCTGACAATTTCATTTTTTTTATACTAGCTCGACATAATGGCTTCCCTACGCCTGATGGAAAGCGAACAAGTCACTGTGACAACGGGCAAGTAACTGTTCAGTTACCTCAACCCCCCACGAGCTCCAGAAACCCTACTCACCTGCAGGAACACGACCCGGAGGTCATTTGGCTGCGGTGTTTTATAGGGTGGAGGTGCTTCCCCGGACAGGCAGCTCAATTCGAGCGAAGATTCGCTATGCCCTACCTCTCTTGTATTTTACTATGTTTGATTTTGCGGGTTACTCTTGACTACTAGAAAAAATGAATTTTTTTTTTTTTTTTTTTTTATAGTAGCTCGACATAATGGCTTCCCTACGCCTGATGGAAAGCTAAAGAGAAGCCCAAGTCGCTGTGACAACTGGCAAGTAGCTGGTTAGTTACCTGTCAGTTGCCACTGCCATGCCGGCCCAACCCTAACCCCCCCACGAGCTCCGGAGACCCTACTCACCAGCAGAAACACGACCCGGAGGTCATTTGGCTGCGGTATTCTATAGGGTGGAGGTCCTTCCCCGGACGGGCAGCTCAATACGAGCGAAGATTCGCTATGCCCTACCTCTCTTAATAAATTATGATATGAGAAATCGCAACTACACTAGCTATCTAACAAACTTTTAAATTTCTAACTGACCACGACGATACCCAAAGCTGTCTTCATCACTGGTCTGAGGGGGAGCGGAAGGTTCTCATCTCACCCCTAGGAAAAGTTAAGCACTAGTTGGTCTCAGCTTAGAGCGTTGTAGGGAGGGTCCCAAGAAGACGGGTTGTACGGGAGCTGGGCGGCGTTCTATGTGCAGAGCGTCTTTAGCAACGGTTTTTTGCAATTTTTTTTTGGCTATTGCCTATTATTTTTGGTTTACACCTGATTTTAACTGAGATTTTATCCTGTGAAATGACTATAAATAATTGATAGCCTGTATAAGAATACTTAGTATTAGTGTACCTACACACTTATAAAAGGCCGTCTCGACTTCGAATTTAAGATCTTACCAAGCGCTATCATGAGATTCATACTTTGTACGTCTTTTTGTGCAATAGCAGATCGGTTATAAATTGATCTAACGAAAATACGAAAGTATCTAAGTGCCAGACCAGGGTTCCGTAACTGAGTTGAAAGTTCACGGCTAAATTCCAAAGTTTATGCATATACATGCACAATATTAATTTTATTGACTGTAAAATTTAATTAATACTATAATATTATATTGTGTACATAAAACTGTTATTGATATAAAGAAGCGCTGAAGGCCCTGAGTTGATTTTTTGTTGAACAACTGAAATGGATAGGAAAAGATTTCACGCCATTTTTAAGTTAGTTTTACATGTACATAATTACTTTTTTTTTTTTTATAGTGGCTCGACATAATGGCTTCCCTACGCCTGATGGAAAGCGAAAGCGAAGCCCAAGTCGCTGTGACAACAGGCAAGTAACTGGTCAGTTACTTGTCAGTTGCCACCGCCATGCCGGCCCAACCCCAACCCCCCACGAGCTCCGGAAACCCTACTCACCGGCAGAAACACGACCCAGAGGTCATTTGACTGCGGTATTCTATAGGGTGGAGGTCCTTCCCCGGACGGGCGGCTCAATTCGAGCGAAGATTCGCTATGCCCTACCTCTCTTTTCTATATTTGAATTGAACTGTAACTAATACTGTATTAAGTAGTACGCTATAGAGGAAGGAGACAGATCATCTTTGATCATAGAAGGAGACAGATCATGTCTCCTTCTTTGATCAAAGATAGAATTATATCTAAATCCAACCTGCTATGCCCTGTGCTCCGCTATCCCAACCGCATCCCCGGTCACGGACATTAGCTAAGCTTCTCTGGCTCTCTACCTGTGGGACAGCAGATACTACTAGATTAGATATACTCTGGAGAAACGCATCACACTCCCAGGCGATGTCCGACCCATCAGTGTACCCCTGCTGAACATATTCTCCTTGCTACGGCCTACCTGGTTCTGTCTACTGTAGAACTATTGTTTAACTATGTGTGGAATGTGAAATTGAATTTTGAGTATACACTACTTTTAGGTAGACGTGCCTCGGTTTTGATGGAACCAACTCTCTGCAACAGTCTTCCCGAACAGCTACGACTGGGAGCCTTCAAGAAACGAGCGTACTCCTATTTAAAAGGCCGGTAGCGACCCTAGAACTCGATTTGAGTTGCGGGTGTCCATGGGTGGTGTCGACTGCTTACCATCAGGCATCACATTTGCTCGTCTGCCGCCACTTACATAAAATAAAGAAAAACCTAGTGTACAATCTCCTGCAATGCAACGCGCTGGGCTGCTAGTGCTAAAAACTGCTAGTGTGGTGGGGAAATCCAGGACGGAGAAATGTGGCGAGAATTGAGGGAGGCTCACGTCCAGCAGTGGACGGCCATGATTGGTTTATTGATAGTAAGCAAAAGTATGTAGGTAATTGCTGTCCATTGTTAAAGCAATGTAAGAAAGTTTATTACTACGAGTAGAACGGTAGCGGCTGTAAGTTGATGTTCCACCAAGTTCAATCACAACAAACCATCTCCAAAGAAATTGGCCAAGTATGTACAGTCAGCGTCAGATATAAAATAAAAAAATAAAAATTACAGAGGTGTGAATTCGTTTTTGAATTTGTAGGCTTTTCAAATGCGTAAAGAGACACTTTTACTTTTGTAACAAAATAATTAGGAACTATTAATCATGCTTTTCGTTTCAATTTATGACGTCTAAGTCCTGGCTTTATGACGTGTAAAAAAAGACTTCCTGAATATAAAAATTTCACCTACCCCAACTAATTAGCCAAAGCTGATAATGCTATTAATTAAAATATGAAACCTCATTAGAAGCATTTGCTAGTCAATATAGTTTTGTAGAGGTAGAATATAAAATATATTTTTAACGCTAAATGTGTAGCAATAAAACAATAACATGCATTATTCGCAAAGGAAACATCGCTCGATAATGTAAGTTACAGTATAAAGACCGTAATTCCGTCGGTGGGTGATTGATGTTACGCATTCAGTGACCTAAGCGGAATTATAAAATGCACTTTGATTATATTTTGTGATGCAACTAAAACTGACAATTTGTTTCCTGTTTGGAGGCAGGTATTTTGTGAAATTTAATCTAGAACAACTACTCATGAGTTGCCGGTATCTTTTCGATCGAATACTGCGTTCCGAGCTGATGGTATCATCACTTATGACGATCTGTAAGTACCGCCACCGGTTGGTTGCCGGCGCCTCGGTTGTTATTCAGCAGGATGCACTATGGGAAGGTGGAGTTGGCTTGGAGCGAAAAGATGATAGGCCGCTCCCTAACATCCTACTATACACATTACACAAGTCAGAAAGCGGTAAAAAAATATTGACGGTTGATGATGTAGATGTTTTTTAATTTTTTTCATATGTCTGAATGGATAATGAACTTTATTTTCTTTGAATATTGGAATAATATAATAGTGTAAAACCTAGGGATAGAGTCCGCACATAAAAAATAGTTCCTCCAGAGAAGTAGCCCCAGAGTGCAGAGGACATTTAAAAAATCTTTAGGAAATTGTGACAGATGGCTCTAAGGCCCATTTGGTAGTGACCTCTGCCAAATAGGCCATAGAGCCATCTTGGGTTCTTCTGAGTCTTGGGTTAACGTGCAGTACAAACATTTGTGTGCATGAAGAGAACACGTCATTGGTCTAGGTGTTTGTATAATATGTACCTATTTATTTACAAAAAACGTACCTAAGTAAGTTTATCAGTTGTCCAGTACCCATAGTACAAGCATCGGCTTAGTATGGGGCTGGATGGCGATGTGTGGCCCAGTGTGCCACGTCTTGGGTTATTTATGTTGGTTGACTGATGTATGCCCGCTGGGGCGCGATCCACTCATAGGGGCGTAACGGTGTGGTGGGTGCAGCCACACCGTTCACGAGGTCCGCCCGGGGAGCACTCTATTGCTCACCGGAACCGGGGGCAGGGGTATTTGCCCTCCCCGGACCAGGAGTGCCGGCCGCTTATCATCTGCGGCTGGCCAGGGCAGGCAGAGATGAGGCCGTATGCTTCGGCGCTACCCGTGTCCCTGCAACTTGTTGCCCACTGGCGACACAGGGGGGTTTAGTGGGTATGCCCTCCCTTTTTGGGAGGTGTGAGTCCCACACACCATGCCGCCTCCCCCCGGAGACGGCATGAAGGTGCCTAATGCATTCCCCTCTTAAAAAAAAAAAAAGTATGCCCGCTTGTAAATAGGTTAACAAATAAAATCATTGATTGATTTTAGTGAAGTACGGTCGGATGCTTCGCAACGCTCACGTGCGAATGCTCGGAAGATCCTTCAGCCGCATCCAGGAAGGGGATGCGTGCCCCGGCCACCGGCGGAACCTTGTAATGTGTGCTCTCTCATTCTGATTTATTCCGGCTAGCTCTCTATGTAGGCATACAAAGTGTAGCAATATTGTGATTATCACTGGTTTAGGGTACTTTAATAATCGAAAACGATCGTTCGATGGACGGATCGCGTAATTTTGTAACATGAATCCTTCACATTTGTGCCTCCCGTTTTCGTTTACTACTACTAAATTTAAGAGCTTTGCTCTTGTCGGTGGAGCAAGTTCCACTCCTCCCTGGACTCCGCCAGCGCCTTCAACTCCTTGTACGTCATGACATAAACTTTCTCCTTTAGCTGTTGTGTAAATGTTCGTCTTGGCCTCCCTCTTCCTCTTCTGCCTTATATTTTACCTTCTCTAGTATAGTTTTCATAAGTGTGTCATGACGCACAAGGTGTCCCATGATTTTCCCTCTTCTGTTTTCAATCGCCTACATTAAGCATCTGTTTTCCTTTACCATCTCCAATACCTCCTCATTTGTCTTCTTTTCCATTTCGTATATAAGTACTAAAATTCTTTAGGGTAATTTTTCATCCATTTAATTTGACTGACTTTTTTTTTATTCGTTATGAGTTCGCGCTTGGCGATAATCCACCTGATGTTAAGTGATATTGAAGCATACGATTCATTCTCGCCTTGAACACCTGAAGATTGTATGTCCATAGTTTGGCCGCTCGCACTAGTTAACAAAGTTGTGGCAACCTGCGAGTTCTAAAGACTTGCACCGTCATACGATGCTACATATTTTGCCGTATCTCATCTGTCGTCCAGTGGTAAAATGTACTTAGGTACTCGGCCAAAACGGTCAATTTCCCCAAACGACAATTGTCTTTGGTCGATGCTTATGTCCAGCAGTGGAAGTTTGCAAGCTTATAAATGATGATAATAATCATGACAGACGGTTTGTGCTATTCCGAAAGCTATGTTAGAGCCTATTGAGATGTTAAAGAGAGGGTTAGTTGGCTTGAGTAACCATCAAAAACTGATTCTCTCGTGCACAAGCATAGAATGTGCAGGGTTCGATTTCCCTTTCGAAAAGCCTACAAATTTCTCATGAGCTGGCAACGCACCTGTGACTTCTCTGGTGTTGCGGTGTGTATGGGCTGAAGTGTTCACTAACCATCAGTGACATTCAAGCCCGTTTGCCCCCTCTTTCTTGAAAAAGGTGTCAACCGATCAAGACACATTAGGGGTGAAACCTCCGACGTCGGCGTCCGTCCCTTCGACGGATATTGCCAAACTAAACGTGCAGATTGATAGCGGCAATTATGCGGCCAGTTAAATTGCAAGCGTAATGAGCAATTATTGTTTTGGTAAAGGGCTGCACTCTCGCGAGGCGTTGCGGAGCGGGGCAGTGTTGGGCCGACGCGCGCGCCGGCCGCCCGAACCAAACACCGCGCGTGCTTCCACCATGTGGACGTTTGTACTGCTTTTGGCGTTGCAATACGCCGCGGCCGATATACGTAAGTGTCCATTCTTAATTCAACCTCTTTTTATTATTTAGCTTTTTTTGTTTCGAAATTTTGTGATTCGAATTTTAAACGCTTTATTATTGTTTTTGCGGAAAAATAGCCTGGGTTTCTTGGATTGTTATAAAAAAATTGAATTTGGAATATTTACTTTTTTTTTAGCGGCATTCTTAAAATTCAAAATGTACTTTTGTATACATAATCGATTCTGTCTCTATTAGTAAATTATGTTTTGGATGTCACCAATGTTGTGGTTTGGGAATGTCATGAACAATAACACCTTTTCCTTTAATTGAGTTTTGGATTTGAAAATTATACAAGATTAGGGATAATTTCAGATTTACCAAAGGACCTTTTTACAAACATCGATGTAGAAAGAACCTCAAAGATTTGATGATCAATTACATTAAAAAATTAACCTTGTTACATTGACATTGAGACTCAAATATAGCGTGTCCGCAGGTATAGCTTTACTATACCTGCGGACACGCCACTTTCTCAGCGGGTGAGGTAAACATTGTCACAAAACCTGAACATTTAGGCAAATCTGGTTTTTTGGTCGACTCGACCCTGACCCAATCAATCTTGTTTCCCTTATCAGGTTGCAGAGGTCAAATATAATAAAACCTGTCGTATATCGCACTCGGGATTCGAAATAAAATCCTACCGGCCAGCATGACGGTGGCAACGGACAAGTAACTTGTCCGTTGCCACGGTCGTGGTAACATAAAAATGATCAAAACTTAGATGATGTTGACAATACTGAAACGAACAAAGAGTTTTATTTTAACTCAAAAATCTTTCTTCATGTTGTTTGATGTCGTAGTTTTTTCTTCGTCAGCATGTCATTTAACTGCGTCCTGCCCACGGTCCTGCCTGATATTAAGAAGACCAAGTTCAAAATAAATGTAAGACATCCTTATCACGTTAATTTCTAGAAGCACCAGTAAACAAATGTTACCGAACCGATCCGATATCTTCCGTTTAATAAAAAAAATATCTGTAACTTTGAAGCATACCTAAACGCCGCTTCAAAGTTATAGAATCTTTGAGAATCATGGGTTCTAATTCCTCCTACTTAGAATAAATTTAAGTGACGAACAGTGTCTGTCTGCGTCTGGATATTAAATTTTTTTGTACCTTCGTTGATTCTATAACACAAGCGTTTCAAGCCAATGAAAAATGTTAATGTTATTTGCTACTTATTTTTATTTTGACTGGCTCGATGGCTCATTTTGTAGTGACCTCTGCCATCTGGGCACAGGGTCGTGGGTTCGATTCCCGCACAGTACAAACATTTGTGTTCATGAATATCTGTTTGTATTGGTCTGGGTGTTTACTGTATAATATGTATTTATTTACAAAAAAAAATATCTAAGTAAGTTCAGTTGTCTAGTACCCATAGTACAAACTTCGGCTTAGTTTGGGGCTATGTTTTGGGTTATTATTTATTTATTTTATTTACTTATTATCAAGGTTATCAGGCTCTCGTTGTCCAATGTTGGACATAGGCCTCTCCAATGGTTCGCCTCTTTGCTCAATCATGAGCTACTCGCATCCAGCTCTTGCCAGCCATCGTCACTCCACCTAGTTTGAGGGCGTCCTACACTATATTTGCCGAAAAGCAGTATCAACTCCAGAACTCGTTTCTTATACCCATCAGAACCTAATTGAAAATATAGTACCTAATCGGTTCCAATGTATTAGCAAACATCTGTGTTCTTGATGCCTAGTTCTCAGCGTCCCATTTTTTGTGCAAATATAGTAAGTATATGTGCAAATATATAGGTATTGCGTAGGTGTAGTAATAGGTTTGTAGTTAAAGAGGCAGGCAAGACGCTTGCTTAACAAAGGCGAAAGTACCTTGGGTGTAGTGACTTGTGAAAGAAGTATCTGAAAGTATTCAATAAGTAGCCGAAGAAATGTTAGTTTATTGTTATTTACTAAGTAGGGGAACAAGGGGGAATGACGCTCACTGGGTAATGGCGCTCACCTCTGTATCTCTGTCTAAATTCAACGTAGCAAAACGAAATACCGCATGAGACACGAAGGGACAGGACCTACAACAGACAGCGATAAGACCCGCAAGTCAGTGCGCGTCCCACGACCTTGAAGTGCATTTCTTTGTTTGAGGCCGCACTGATCTAATTTTTGGTGACTTGTTTATTGTAGGTAAGTTAAGAATTTTGATTGTTATTTAGTTTTTAGTTTTACTTTTCTTACAAATGACTATTCAATTTTACGATAATGAAGTCAATTTCCAAAAAGTGTGCACGAATTTTTTTTAAATTTCTAGTTATTACACTCCGGCAGTTTGGGGTAATACCGTTCATCTATCATACCATACCATATTATCATCGAACGTGTCATATTACCCCTTCCGAGAGTGAAGTCGAAGAGCACCTATGCGATGATGACAGTGATGACGAAATGAATGTGGATGATGACAGTTATTATAACAGATGTATCAATTTAAGTCGATTTGATATGTAAGACTTAATTATGTACGAATTTGTGATTGTACACTTTACTGTTATTGTTTAAGATAGATCTCATTAATATTTTAAATATAATGTACAATAATTCTTTTATTCCAATAAAAATATGTTACTCCAGACCCTGAGTAACATATTTTTATTGGAATAATGACGCTCGAATGAATGATTAGAGTAATGACGCTCAAACATGATTTTTTTTAAAATCCTTTTTTCTACGAATTGGTTAAAGATATATGTGTTTGTTGTTAAATAGTTAATTACTCGATAGTTAAAGAGTATGTGACTTTTCTTATTTTTGATTTTTAATAAATATTTTGAAAGATACAGCATGTTTTCCTTATGTGAACGCCATTCCCCCTCGTTACCTAAATGCTTTTTACTGACAGCCAAAAATATAATATCATATGAAGTACATGCTCTTCGTGCAGGACTTTGTCCGCGTATCAATCACTTTCCATTTAAGATGCTCCATCATTTCGAATCTTAAAAAAGACACATTTAAAAAATCACCCTATTTGTACCCATTTACATATGGATGAAACCTTCTTGCTATCTATTTGCTGAACACTTCAAGAGAAAAATTCTAGTGTTCAAGTAAATATCATGGAAGCATGGAAGTATTAAGTACTACTTCCATGCATGGAAGTAATAAGTACTACGGTTGTACGTATTATGGATCAAGATTTAAAAAAAGGTTATACATACATAATATAAGTAGGTAATACTTTTTCCAAAGACAAAAATACGCATTCGTTTTTTTGTCTTCAATGTTGTCTTACAAACACCACATTTCTTAATTCATCTCATAAGTTCCTGTGTGAACAGAAGACCTCTAGATATTAAAAGTTTGCGACACCTACATTTGCATTCATTCGAGTTAACTGAGTTGTGATCGTTCACAAGTAAATGGCGAATTTTATTATATTGCACGCAATGTTTACTGCCTAATCAATATAGATTTACTACAGTACAATTTAGGCGGTTAATTGCATATGCAGTGCTGTTATAAGTTAGACAACCACTTGAAATTGTTTAAATATATAAGCGTACGAATGCAGAATATTTATCTAATTTTATTGACTTTCACAATGAAAATATAGAATTTCAATTTATTATTTATTATATTCGCTTACGTCGCTCACTGTGAGTCGTCTCCAATCGTGTTCGAAATGAAATCATGAATGAATAAAATATTTATATGGACATGAGAAATCCGTTCATATATCGAGTCTAAGCAAATACCATGGAGTTATTATTTATTTATTATGCATGCAACAGTTAGCATAGTTACTACTTGCTGTGCCAGCGGCATCCCACGCGTGGATATAGGATTTCAAAACTAACGGACTTCCATAAAATGGTGCCTGAACTTTAAGTTAGACCTCTAGCAATAAGTTGGTGAAAACCGCATTCAATTCCATGCAGTAGTTTCCGCGTGATGCGCGATCAAACGTACAGATAATATTTCTCCCGTTTTCCCAACACTTCCCTTCACTGCTCTGCTCCTATTGTTTATAACGTGATGAAATGTATACTATAACCTGCCCAGGAGTATGAAGAATAATTGTCCCAAGTTTCGTTAAAATCCGTTGAGTAGTTTTTGTTTCTATAAGGAACATACAACACAAACATTTTACTGATTGCGTTATTGGCATCAGTATCGATCACTTATCACCCCCTGGTAGTTATTTTGAAAATATATTTAATGTACAGAATTGATCTCTCTACAGATTTATTATAAGTATAGATGAGTCCTTATGCTCTTCAGCTTAGTGTATAAGTTAATGAAACATCCTTGGCATAGCCTACTTAGCCTATCGTTAATAGCCATAGGTACGTCGCTGCACGGTTGCGCACCCAAGGAGCAACTTTTCACTTCTCCTTGAAATGCAAGCCAAAGTTGAATGAGGCACGACGACATTAAACAACCTGTGTATACAGTTTAAACTTTAATCCACTAATGTAATATTAAACCGTAGAGAGGTGGCCCGTTTTGTTATAACCTTGGCCTCTTCTTAGTAGGCCGTAGGTTCCCAGCACGCACAAATCTGTTAATTTTACTGAAATTATCAAATTTTTTACACTGTTGAAGATGTTATTTTGGTATAATAAGAGACAAGCGGAGAGCTAATTACAAATGTGCTTGGAAAGATCTCTCTCGGAAACGAGGAATCCGAGCTGGATCATTCTCGATCGTCATCATCATCATTTCAGTCCACATTCAACCACTGCTGAGTATAGACCTCTCCTTTCCACCGCCGCTTTACACGATCCTTTTTTTACGTCAGGAATGCCTTTGCGCATATACCAGGGCCCTAGGGTACAGGGTACGGAACACCTGGGTTATGTGGGACTCACTCTTAAAACGGAGAATACCCACTAAACCTGATGGTGGTCGGCTACGAGCGCTCATCTGTGGAGGGTCAGGATGCCCGTCGGGATTCGCCTCAACCCCTCCTCAGCTCAGTACCGCTGCGCCCCCAGAAAAATGTAGTCGTCACTGACCACGTGTGTCCGAAGATACGTGTCGTCGTTTTCCTCGGGGCCCTTTTAGTCGCCTTTTACGATAGGCAGGGATACCTCGGTAGTGTCCTTACACCCCATACAGCAGGGTGCCACTTTATACGATCCTTTTTTTTTTATGCCGGGGAAAATGCTTTTTAGGTAGGTAGGCCCATAGGTGCTTGACGGAGGGGCCGGGGTTTTTAGTGGGTATTGCCTGCCTCCCTTCCACCTTGAGGCAGGGTGAGTCCCACATACCCCGTCACTCCCCCCGCGTGACGGGGACCCGTGCAAGGCGGGTGGAGGTGCCCCCGCACCAACCACCCACTGGGCCCCATCAGGAGGCATTTGGCGGTCGAAGATCCGCCGAGCACGCCCCCTTCTGCACTTTATACGATCCTTTTTTTTTTTTTTTTGTCAACCTCGTCCAATGTTTTCTTCCGCCGCTATGTCATCCGACCATCGGGTGACTGAACTTCACTCAAGCTCCGAATTACAAGGCGATTATATTTTCTATTCCGAAAACAATACCCGGCAATCTACACCTGTGTCTCTTAATATTTCCTTGAACTGTTTTTGTTGATTTACTAACTAATCGCTCCATATGGCGCCTAGTGGCACATATAATGGTGCCTCATTCTCATAAAAAAGTCGTGTATTATATCAGATCATTGGATTACCTTTATCAATGTTTATCTGTTCGGAATGCATCGGTTGCATGTTACGTAGTGACGTAAGCCAATGCAAGCGACCAGTTGTCGGCGAAAGCAGTACTGGGAGTGAATCGCTAGGAAAATTGGTTATCACTCATTGAAATTGATACCGTAATCATAAGCCGTTGAGGTTCAAAATCATGAGTCATTACATGTAGGTTAGTGTTGTCCGTCTACCAGACAGCGTTGGATTACAATAATTTTTCTTTTTTTATGCAAGAGTCGGCAGACGAGCAAATGTGACCCACGTCAGCAGTCAATACCGCCCATGAACGTAACTCAAATCGAGTTCTGGGGTCGCTGCCGGCCATTTAAATAGGAGTAGGTAGGTACGCTTTTTTTTGTTAGTTAATTCTGCGATCGCCAACCCGCTTGCCCAGGGTGGCGATTATGGGTATATCCTCCAGAGGTTAGCCCTAGGTGGCGAGCAGCTGGAGAGGCGTATGTCCAGCAGTGGACTGCAATAGGCTGTTGATGACCACGGGTGGTGACCGCAGTAGGTTTTATTTGTACCTAGGTAAACGCTGCTGCCCGTTTCCCGATATTCCCTTAGTCGTCTTTTACAACACCCATTGGATAAGATGGGGTGGTCCTATTCTAAATCCGGAAACCACACGGACATACATAAAAATTATTACTATTTAATGCAAAATTTTTGTCTTCAAAAAGTTTCTATCAAAAATATAATATCAACGTCCCACCCAAACAACGCAACAGGCGCGATGAAACCCGTTTATTAGCAACAGTTACCCATCTCATTGTGTCCTACTAAAACTAAATTATTAGCTTCTAAAGTAACGGCTACTTAGATAAGACTAACGGTACCAACAATTTCAAAGTCAAAGTCAAACGGCAATGCACCGAAGAATTTGCTTTGCAACATCGCGCCTTACGCAACCCGTCGCACGCGCAGACCGCCTGCAACACCGACCGTATTAACGTACAAGATACGGAGACAGGTGCGTTGGAAACATCTGCAGAGTTATTAGTAAATAACCCAAGACATGCCACACTGGGCCACACAGCGCCACCTAGCCCCAAACTATGCCGAAGTTTGTACTATGGTTACTAGACAACTTATTACGGACTGGCCGCATTGCGGCCAACCTCTTTTCTTTTTACTTTTTACGCATATCGATGTTCTTTTGTTGAAAATTCCAGCGGCGTGGGCTTCTTTCTTCTTTCCAATCTCTTGTGCATGTTGTGTTACTTTTATTTTGTGTATTATTATTTTTTATGTTATATTTATATTAATTTACTTTGAGCCTCCCTTTTTGCTTTCCTTTTCCTTTCCGATTCTTAACACAACTGATAAACTTACTTAGATAATTTTTATTTGTAAATAAATACATTTATACATAGAAAATATCCAGACCAATACAAACAGATATGTTCATCAACACAAACGTTTATACTGTGCGGGAATCGAACTCATGAAACTTGGCTAAGAGGGCAGAAGTCACTACCAAATGAGCCATCGAGCCAGTCAAAATAACCGTCTCGTGATGGAAAACGATTTTTATTCCAAAAACTTCAGGTAAATTCTGAGTCGTTTTCCGCAACTCAACATTTTATGCGCCTATGTTGCGAGCGTTGGGTGGTTTTGAATTGCGTTATGAATAGGCTTGCTGCCGTAAAAAATGTAATTAGTCCGTCTTTTAGATTGTTCAAAAATAAAAGACACGTATTTTTTCTTGTAAATTAGACCCAAAATGACATGCTGTGCCCATTAAAATTACGCATGACGTTAAAGAGTGGGAGTTTTTTCGTTAAAGAGTGACTTTTGATGCCTTGTACCTTGGTTATTTTTTTGTTTAAATGAAAAAAGTAAATATACGTGTCCAATATATTTTTATGCCTTATCTAAAATACTAAATATAGTGTTAGGTAATTACTTTGACCCTGGAAACATCCCTATTGTTACTCTTGCCAGCCAAACTCATTCAGAAATCCTAGCAGGTCCTTTAATCAGGAGGAAGTCCTATGATCAGTTCTGTTGATCATACTAATAGAGCAGATTTCTGCTCTCTGTTCTTTACAAAGTAATTGTGACCGAAAATTGTATTGCCACAGTATTGATGGTACGAGTACGTGGGTGTAAACTTGCACTCAAAATAGTAGATTAATGTTCGTTCTTTTTTGCACTACATAGAACAAAATTTGGAATATTTTCTTATGTAGGTACGTTAAATTAATCCAAATCAACTGTAATTGTGAAAAGTTTGCATGACCTAAAGAGAAGAGGTTGCAAACATGAAACCAACAATAAAATTGTTTGACAGTGTTTAAGTAATAATTCCAATGTAGGTATAATGGTTATGGAACTTCATTGTACAGCAGAAGAGTCAATATAAAGTAGTAGTCCAGTCATTTAAGCTTAAATTACGTAAGAATCTCGGAATTCGAGATACCCAGCTGTAAGTCTATAAATACTCGTATATTGACACCCTAAAAGCTGGGTATCTCGAATTCCGAGGTAGGTAAACTTACTATAATGACTAGACTATAGAGTTTTCCTCGCAACATTTAACAGTCGCGGGGTGACGCAACGTCACGACCGCACGCGTTTCGGACATTCGTCGGTTACATGCGATGCGCGGTATTACCACATTCGTATTAGTCGTTTTGCTTCGATCCTTGAAGTTAGTAGCATTATCAGTGCATAGTCTACGAGTAACTAAGGGTAAAATGTAGGCAAAGATGCCTGCCAGCATGGCGATTATGGGCAAAGCAAAAAAAAACCTGTAGCTGTTTGATCAAACTATGGAGGCCTGTGTCCAGCAGTGGAATTCGATAGGCTGATGATGATTATGATGAGGCAAAGATGGCTTCAGCTTTTTACAAAATGCGTTTCCTCGATTTCCATTGAAATTTGACATGAGTCTAGTACAAGTAATGTCAAATTTGTGTGACATTCATTCAACGTTTCCAAATTCGTAAATAGGCACGCTGTAATTTAAGCACTTCGTATTTTCCTTTGGGAGAGTTTTGGAAATAATGTTAACTTTTAAATGTATATTTAATTCTATATTATACATAGTTACAAGCGATAAGACCGCCTAAGTTGTACTATGTTTTGTTTGTGACATGTTTTTCTGTAATGTCAGTGTTTGTGCAATAAAGAGTATCTATCTATCTATAGTTATTGTTATATAAAAATAGGTGATCGTCCTAATTCAAAATTTATGTTGTTTTACAATAATGTTCATAATTTACTTTTAAAGTTATTTATTTATTTTGTTACAGCGTCATACATTAAAGTTTGTCCCAGAAATGATCCCAACGTAGACAAGTGCATCATGAATTCAGTGGAGGAGCTTCGTTCGAAGATGATCAAGGTAGGTACTTACTTATACTTATAATATACGATTTAAACGTTGTAAGGCGGACCGCATTTTACATTAAGTATCTACTTACAAATGGAAGTTCCGGCTTCTTTAACTTTTACATTATACGAGTATACGTGTAGGTAGGGATATGAAGTATTATATGTAGTAAAATTAGGGGTGAGAGCCTTTCACTCCCCAATAGCCCGGTGATGATGACAAGGTCACCCTGGCCATCATCGTAGTCATTTAGAAAAAAAGATAGTAAATTAATTTCTAAACTTTAAACAACTATTTTGTTTTTATCTAGTAAGTAAGTAATACAGTATTCTCAAAATAATAATTACTTGGATTTACGAGTATTCATCATCATCTTCACAGTGTTTTTCTAAGTAAATGTACATCATCGAAAAACATCAAGTTACCCAAATCTGTCTATCTTATATTTAGTTGAAAGATATTCGAAAAAATATTCAAAAAGGTGTAGGTTGGTATGTGTCCGTCCACAAAGATTCAAACACATATCAGTTTATTTTGTATTACGCACATCACAGATTTGCCGACAAAATTTTTATATTAATCCGTTTTGATTACTTCGTGAGTCTTTGAAATTTACTATGTCCACATACAATTTGAGGACTAGAAAAACCACTTCAATGAATTTAACAGCGAATAAAATCAGTCTTACAAATTACACCATAAAAGTACTAGTTGATCCCGCGTATTAAGTAAATACATATAGCCATTATTATAGCCTTGTTTTTTTATAATAATCCAAACATCGTCAACAAGCCAACATCTAATTTTTAAATGATATAAACCTTGTCCTCACAATAACGAATCCATAAAAATAAGAATCAAATTTGGTGCAGTTGTTCGAAAGTTATAGTTGTACATACATTACGAAAATCCGTTTTTATTAACATACAAGATTAATACTTCAGCAGAGAGATACCTCAATATTGAAATGTGCATTTGTCATTTCCATCAATTTCCATTGGCTTCGTTTGGCACATCTGAGAGATCGTCGTCGATTATTTCTGCTTCAGCGGCGGCGATAGCTGTGCTGTCGCCTGTACCACTATCATCCTCACATGTATCACATGTAGGTGGCACGGAATCGTCACCTGTTGTATCATCGTCATCGTTATTTTCATCATTATCATCACATGTATCACATGCAGTTGGCGTGGAATCGTCTCCTGTTGTATCATCGTCTTCACAACTGTCATCACCCTCATCAGAATCAGAGGGTGTACCCTCAGTTGAGGCTTCAGCTGCAGAGTATGCAATTGTGTCTGCGTCAGTGTTGGATGTATCCGTATCAGTTATAACTAACGACTCGGCTTCGGCACTCGCGTCCTCTCCCGAGGCTGAAGCATCAGCTGCAGAGTATGCAATTGTGTCTGTGTCAGTGTTGGATGTATCCGTGTCAGTTATAACTAATGACTCGGCTTCAGCACTCGCATCCTCTCCCGATGCTGAAGCATCAGCTGCAGAGTATGCGATTGTGTCAGTATCAGTGTTGGATGTATCCGTATCAGTAATGACTAATGACACGGCTTCGGCACTCGCGTTCTCTCCCGATGCGTCCCCTGAATTATTATCATCATCACATGTATCACATGCAGGTGGCGAGGCATCGTCTCCTGTGGTATCATCGTCTTCACAACTGTCATCCCCATCAGAGTCAGTTGAGGCTTCAGCTGCAGAGTATGCAATTGTATCTGTGTCAGTGTTGGATGTATCCGTATCAGTTATAACTAACGACTCAGCTTCGGCACTTGCGTCCTCTCCTGATGCTGAAGCATCAGCTGCAGAGTATGCAATCGTGTCAGTATCAGTGTTGGATGTATCCGTGTCAGTTATAACTAATGACTCGGCTTCGGCACTCGCATCCTCTCCCGATGCTGAAGCATCAGCTGCAGAGTATGCGATTGTGTCAGTATCAGTGTTGGATGTATCCGTATCAGTAATGACTAATGACACGGCTTCGGCACTCGCGTTCTCTCCCGATGCGTCCCCTGAATTATTATCATCTTCACATGTATCACATGCAGGTGGCGAGGAATCGTCTCCTGTTGTATCATCGTCTTCACAACTGTCATCATCCCCATCAGAGTCAGTTGAGGCTTCAGCTGCAGAGTATGCAATTGTGTCAGTATCAGTGTTGGATGTATCCGTGTCAGTTATAACTAATGACTCGGCTTCGGCACTCGCATCCTCTCCCGATGCTGAAGCATCAGCTGCAGAGTATGCGATTGTGTCAGTATCAGTGTTGGATGTATCCGTATCAGAAATAACTAATGACACGGCTTCGGCACTCGCGTTCTCTCCCGATGCGTCCCCTGAATTATTATCATCATCACATGTATCACATGCAGGTGGCGAGGAATCGTCTCCTGTTGTATCATCGTCTTCACAACTGTCATCATCCCCATCAGAGTCAGTTGAGGCTTCAGCTGCAGAGTATGCAATTGTATCAGTGTCAGTGTTGGATGTATCTGTATCAGTTATAACTAACGACTCAGCTTCGGCACTTGCGTCCTCTCCTGATGCTGAAGCATCAGCTGCAGAGTATGCAATCGTGTCAGTATCAGTGTTGGATGTATCCGTGTCAGTTATAACTAATGACTCGGCTTCGGCACTCGCATCCTCTCCCGATGCTGAAGCATCAGCTGCAGAGTATGCGATTGTGTCAGTATCAGTGTTGGATGTATCCGTATCAGTAATGACTAATGACACGGCTTCGGCACTCGCGTTCTCTCCCGATGCGTCCCCTGAATTATTATCATCATCACATGTATCACATGCAGGTGGCGAGGCATCGTCTCCTGTGGTATCATCGTCTTCACAACTGTCATCCCCATCAGAGTCAGTTGAGGCTTCAGCTGCAGAGTATGCAATTGTATCTGTGTCAGTGTTGGATGTATCCGTATCAGTTATAACTAACGACTCAGCTTCGGCACTTGCGTCCTCTCCTGATGCTGAAGCATCAGCTGCAGAGTATGCAATCGTGTCAGTATCAGTGTTGGATGTATCCGTGTCAGTTATAACTAATGACTCGGCTTCGGCACTCGCATCCTCTCCCGATGCTGAAGCATCAGCTGCAGAGTATGCGATTGTGTCAGTATCAGTGTTGGATGTATCCGTATCAGTAATGACTAATGACACGGCTTCGGCACTCGCGTTCTCTCCCGATGCGTCCCCTGAATTATTATCATCATCACATGTATCACATGCAGGTGGCGAGGAATCGTCTCCTGTTGTATCATCGTCTTCACAACTGTCATCATCCCCATCAGAGTCAGTTGAGGCTTCAGCTGCAGAGTATGCAATTGTGTCAGTATCAGTGTTGGATGTATCCGTGTCAGTTATAACTAATGACTCGGCTTCGGCACTCGCATCCTCTCCCGATGCTGAAGCATCAGCTGCAGAGTATGCGATTGTGTCAGTATCAGTGTTGGATGTATCCGTATCAGAAATAACTAATGACACGGCTTCGGCACTCGCGTTCTCTCCCGATGCGTCCCCTGAATTATTATCATCATCACATGTATCACATGCAGGTGGCGAGGAATCGTCTCCTGTTGTATCATCGTCTTCACAACTGTCATCCCCATCAGAGTCAGTTGAGGCTTCAGCTGCAGAGTATGCAATTGTATCAGTGTCAGTGTTGGATGTATCTGTATCAGTTATAACTAACGACTCAGCTTCGGCACTTGCGTCCTCTCCTGATGCTGAAGCATCAGCTGCAGAGTATGCAATCGTGTCAGTATCAGTGTTGGATGTATCCGTGTCAGTTATAACTAATGACACGGCTTCGGCACTCGCGTTTTCTCCCGATGCGTCCCCTGAATTATTATCATCATCACATGTATCACATGCAGGTGGCGAGGAATCGTCTCCTGTTGTATCATCGTCTTCACAACTGTCATCATCCCCATCAGAGTCAGTTGAGGCTTCAGCTGCAGAGTATGCAATTGTGTCAGTATCAGTGTTGGATGTATCCGTGTCAGTTATAACTAATGACTCGGCTTCGGCACTCGCATCCTCTCCCGATGCTGAAGCATCAGCTGCAGAGTATGCAATTGTGTCAGTGTCAGTATTGGATGTATCCGTGTCAGTTATAACTAATGACTCGGCTTCGGCACTCGCGTCCTCTCCGGATGCTTCACCTGAATTATCATCATCATCACATGCAGGTGGCGTGGAATTGTCTTCTGTTGTATCATCGTCATCACAAGTTTCATCATCTCCATCAGAGTCTTCCATATCTCCAGTTGGCATTCCTGGTTCTGTTCCTGTTCCTTCCTCATTGGGTGTCTCTGGATCTTCTACGATATCATTAATATCAGTTTCTGTTGTAGTAGTCTCCTCCACTACTTCATCATCGCCAGTTCCCGTTGATTCATTTTTTGTACTAGTAGTAACTTCTTCAGTTATAGTTTCTTCTTCAATTTCTGATACCGGTGCTGTACCATTGTCTATTGGCGCATTTGAATCAGTAGTTTGTGGGCTCTGCTTGGCAGGGAATTGTATACCCATTACAACTTGTTTGAGTCTAAAATTAGGCCCTCTCATTGGGATATTTATTGTCACTGTAGATTTTGGCTTCGGATACATTGTAGGCGCCTGTCTGCGATGTCTGAGGGCATGGTGGATGTCAGTGGATTTTATTGCTAAATAATCACTGTCGGTCTCGATATTTTGTGGAGCAGTCAGAGCTGCTTCACTTACGGGTGTACTGGCTTCTTGTGTAGAGTCATATATTAACGCTTCGCGCTTAACGATGACTCGTGACTGATGATTCTGAAACTAAAACACTATGAAATTAATAATTGACTTTGTTCACATTCAAATTAATGGGCCTTATAAAATTGCAATTAAGGTTTAAATATTCTTTCGTTGTTGTAATACAAGTGCTTGTCTGAAATTTGCATTGTTGTCATATATTTTTTTATTTAAAAATAAACAAAATCGAACCGCTGGCTTGACATAAGTATGACTGAAAACCTGCAAAAGTATGGTTACCTTAGGTTTAGGATCCAATGTACTACAGGCCTACTACCAATAATTGACGAATTCTGTGGTCTGATTTTTGCGGAGCAACCTGTATCCCTTAGTATTGGTATCATTAGAAGAATTTCTATAACAATTGGTTTGTTCGAGTCTAACATCAGTAAAGTCGATCATATTTTCTAATATTTCACACAAAATCACAATAACTAGACAATTAGAAAGAAAGATGAAAGAAAACAGTTTAATTTGCGCTAAGCACACACATTACTTATGGAACATAAGTACACATTGTAGACATTGTTATACTGTAAATAGGTTTTATTAAAGTTATAGTGGACATATTACCTGCAATATGCACACGTATACAACCAGTACTTCTCTCCACTCCATAGCTGGTTGACTAAATTCTTCACCTACGGCCCTGTTCCTCTTATATACAATCAGGTGGATGATACCCGATTGGGCGATTCGTCACACGCGGTACCCATAGCGCTATCTCATACTCTGGAAGCACGTAATTAATTTTTGTATTAAATGATAAACGCCACGTGTTTTTCTAATTGAACGTGTATGTGTAATAGTCACATTCCACGTTGACGTTTCCGGTTGGATTTGTTTTTATTCATCATCATCAGCCTATTGCAGTCCACTGCTGGACATAGGCCTCTAGAGTTGTTCTCCACTTAGGGCAAACATCTGGAGGATATACCCATAATCGCCACGCTGGGCAGGCGGGTTGGCGATCGCAGGGCGTAGCTTCTCGCTCCGGTGACGCTGCTGCCCGTCATCGGCCTGTGGTATTTAGCTACGTCATCATTTGTGATGGTTACACCGCCACCAGTCGGTTGCCAGCGCCTCGTTTGTTATTCGGCAGGATGCACCACGGGCAGGTGAGGTTGGCTTGGAGCGAAAAGATGATAGGCCGCTCTCTTACATCCCTTTTTTTTATTCGTCATCAGCCTACAAAGGAGGCTATCAGGGATGTAAGGGATCTATAACCTTTTCGCTCCAAGCCACTCTCACTTGTCCGTAGTGCATCCTGCCAATTAACGAACTAGACTCAGGAAACCGACTGATGGTGGTATAGCCATCACGATTGAAGGTGTAGCTAAATACTACATGCCGATGACGGTCAGCAGCGCCACCGGAGCGAGAAGTTAAGCCCGGCGATCGCCAACCCGCCTGCCCAGCTTGGCGATTATGAGCAAAGCGTCCAGATCTTTTATCAATGTGGTGAACAACTACAAATTCCTATGTCCAGCAGTGGACTGCGATAGACTGATGATGGAAAACGAAACATTACTCATAAATTTTTGAAATAACCCCGAAACTTCCTATTCGGTTTCGGAATGCATAGAGGACAGATAAACGAACATTTTTTATTTGTACAAAAGATTAAATTTGTGTCAGAAAGCAGCGTTTTCATTCGCTCCGGCCTTGTGGTACAGACGTGAAATTTCTAACAAAATCCGATTTCAGACAATTACGCGTAAAATAACGCAACCATTTACGAGGTTGCGCAAATATAATATGATTTATTTACTATACTATTGATGTTATCTAAAACCATTCATGTTGTAGGTATTTCCAGAGTAATATTTATCATTCATTCATGATTTGAAAGTGATAAGGATAATGGGGTTGTAGCATTGTGGTGTTGCGACAATAAATGAAGTAATTTACCGAATATTGATTAATAATTTGACTGGCTCGATGGCTTATTTGGTAGTGGCCTCTGCCCTCTGATCCAAGGGTCGTGGGTTCGATTCCCGCACAGTACAAACATTTGTGTTCATGAACATGTCTGTTTGTATTGGTCTGGGTGTTTACTGTGTATAATATGTATTTATTTACAAAAAAAAGTATCTAAGTAAGTTTACCAGTTGTCTAGCACCCATAGTACAAGCCTCGGCTTAATTTGGGGCTAGATGGCGATGTGTGGCCCAGCGTGGCATGTCTTGGGTTATTTATTAAATAAAACCTACTGCGGTCACCATCCCGTGTGCCAAGCGTGGTATGCTGTAGTCACCTCTAGATAACAATAATAGTCATTAGGGACTATGTCCAGTAGTGGACGTTGGCAGGCTGATGATGATGATGGTGATGATGATGATGATGGTATGTTTGCCGCTCAAGACGTCGAAGACTTCTTCTTCTTTTCGATTCAATTAACTTTTTAATCAACTCTTCAGTTTTTTTGGGGGATCCAGACGGATTATAACTCGAGCTTATTTGAATCGCAACTTCTTTTAAATACTTATTAATGACAAGGCAGTTTTAATTTAAATCGGTTATTTTAAGTCACTGTTACACAACTTGCTTGCATTAATGCTGTAAATAAGTCACGTATCTATAGATTATTTTGTATTAGGTGTTGTTAGTGATGCGCGGGTTTAAACGGTTTTTAATTTAGTTTTAAAGTGTTTTAACCTCGGAAAATGATTACAGTGTATGATTTTTTCGGCATTTTCTTTTTTAGACTAAGTATGATTTGGAAAGTTGGACTTCCTTGTGCTTTATTTTTTTCATTATTTATTTCCACACAGAAAAATACACATTCATTTAATATTCATATAAAAAAATAAGTTATACAGCCTAATATGCCCTCAATGATGATTATGATTTTTTTTTATTTTAAAATCGAAGGTACGAATTTTCGACATGTACTTTTTATAATTTTATGTTTTTAACTATTCATTTCCATTTTTAATCATTGCAATGGAAATCCGAGGTTTGTATGGTTATAACGCTCCAGGCGCTGCACTATGAATTGAAAGGCTTTAAGTTTGTTTTAGCAGGATAGTGAGTTGCGCATGTTATATGAGTAAATCCTTGGGCTATTTCCGTACCCTTTGGGGTGAACGGTGGTTTAGAAACAACGAACACCTGCAATTTATCTGATGGTTAACAAATATCAACGATAAGAATGTAAACGGGAAGTATACTAAAATATATTAAGAAACCAATAAATTTCTCAACTCTAAAACATTGACCATAAGGAACCTGTAGGCAAACTTTCAAATGCATTGCCAAAGTGGTGTAAAGGAGCAAATAAATGATTGGGATAACGATACCAACATACCTTTTTTTTCTAGAGAGCTCGGCTCTCTCTCTCTCTCTGGGAGGAAGGCGTGGTGTGTCATTCTGGCTCTAAATTATTCCACCTTAGGCACCTGAGCTCATCACCTAGGTGATTAGACCCCCGCAAAAATTTGACAGAAGCGTACTTAAAGCACCTGGCCAGGGGATTAAAGTCGACTGCAAATAAAATGACAGACCTCCCAGACTTGGAGGGCCTGCCTTTGTACCAAGGGTCGTGGGTCAAACATTCGTGTGATGAAAATTTGTGTTTGTTCCGTGTCCGGGTGTTTAAATTTTGTATTTGTAAGTATATATTTGTGGTAGGTACTTTGGTTGTTCTAACACTCATAACAGAAGTGCTTAAGCTACTTATTTTAGGATCAGAGTAATGCAGGTATGTGATGTTGTGTGATATTTATTTATACGCACTAAAACCCCCTGTTGCTAGTGGGTAGCAACTTTTCTGGGACTCATCATGCGATGCCGTATGATTCGTTTTGAGTCAGTCTTCTTGGTAAAGGCATATTATATTGAATAATTTATTATTACACTTTAATACTTTATAGGTACCTACACGTTAGTACATATTACATTTACTAAAGTTATGTATAGGTACTGTGCATAAACGGCTATTAAACATTTGAGTTTCACAACTTAGACCTTGCCGATATAATAAATACTCACTTAGTCCTTTAACCGAGTGTTTTGAAAGTAACTCTAGTGTTTAAACTTCGTAGTTATTTTTGGTTGCTATTTACATAAAATTAGCAATAATTGTAGGAGTGTTTTAGAATATTTAGGTATTTTAATGTAAAAGCTTTTGGGCTCCGCTGAAGCTAAGTAGGTAGTACCTATATTTAGTGGTAAAATACTAACTTGAAATGATTTTTTCCTGTCAGTGGAACTTGAGACTCGGGATTCAAATGTCTTGTATTATATTTATTATAGATAATTATTTGATTACGATTCGTATATTTCGATAGTGTATGTGATAATCTGATTTAGTGTAAAATTTCATTTAAATTCGTCTGGTAGTTTGAGTGTAAGAGTAACAAACTTCTATGCAACCAAATAAACATTCGCAATTCTAATTTTAGTAAGATACCTTAATCTGATGTATGAGTTTATACTATTGAAATGTTTTATTCAAATTCTTCCATTAGATTTTGCATGAAACAAACAGCAAATAATTCATCCAAACAAACATTACCTATTATGCTGGTTTATCATGGAAATACTTCGATATAGGAAGGTATAAAAAATATTTTCATTTGCGAACAGAAGTGTACCTACGGTAGTAAGCCAGTCAGGTCACTCCTACTACAGGCTGAAAATCTGAAATCGAGAAGATACTTATTCCAGTGACTCTTACGGCACAAATATGTTCCCACCGGGAAGAAAAGGAAGAGTGTATTGTATTTTTTCAAAAACTTAGCATCTAAATACAAGCTTCTACTTAGTTTTCGGTGATGTGTGGGCCAGCGTCGCATCTCTTGGATTATTTATTTATTTTTAGCTAGCAGAGGCCAATCCGCTATACCTTTCCACCTCCAAATTAGGTGATAACTTCATCGTGGGTCAATTTTCGAGTCCCCAGGGTCGTGTCATCTCGACACGGCACTACGTGTCGACACATATCGTGACAATGACACACTTTCCAATCAGCTGTAGAGCAAATATCTCCAATGCTTTCCAGCCTGAAGGCCGCCAGTTCGATCCTTGTCGGGTTTTAATTACATATTGTATTGAATTTCTTGTACACGTGCTAGCTTTACCTACCTCCGAAATGGTAATAAAGTTATAAGTACCAGAAGTTCGATTCCCACCGGGCTTTATTTATGTGCTATGAAATGAAATGTTTATTTATCCAGTAGTACCTACAATCGTTCCATGAACAAAAACATACGGTCTTTGTTAAAATAAAAAATAACTTAACTATTACAAGAACCTTTAAAAATTATCAGCGGCCGCTGCACTAGACTCGAGGTCTGCGTCGATTTATTTTTGACTGAGTATTCCCATTACATACCCGTAGGCTCATTTGGTAGTGACCTCTGCTTTCTAAGCCAAGGGTCGTGGTGGTAAATTCATTAGTTGTCTAGAACCTATAGTACAAGCTTCGCCTTAGTTTGGGGCTAGATGGCGCTGTGTGGCCAGCGTAGCATGTTTTGAATTACTTACTTCGGGAGGTGCGATTCCGACATACTACGCTCCCCCCGGAGGCGGCGTGGAGGTGCCTAAGGCATCTAAAAAAAGTAATACAAATGAAACGTATCGTTAATGTTAAGTTTCCAACATTTTCCAGGGTATCCCAGAGCTGGAGGTGCCAGGTCTGGAGCCACTCAGCCTCGGCCAGATAGCGCTGGCTCGAGGTCCTCAGGGCGCCAAGCTGACTGCCGTGGTCAACGACGTCAAAGTGCTTGGGCCAAGCAACTTCATCATTGAGGAACTAAAGTAAGTTTAATTTTCCACTAGGAGCATCCCGCGGTTTGTCTGCGTGTATATCGTATATAAATTACTTTAGTGTTAAAACACTAGTAGGGTAGGGTAGCTAGTATTACTAGCTACCGGCCTCACTAAACTTGCGTTAGTATAGATCTGTTATTATAGCGGCAACACAAATACATAACTTGTGTCATATTTCAACTTTTTAATTTTTTTTTAAATCAACCGGAGGTCATTTGGCTGCGGTATTCTATAGGGTGGAGGTCCGTCCCCGGACATCTCTTCCAAGCAGTGTCCCGTACTCCCCCTACATAGGTTTTACTACTCAATTTCGACTCACCTTGACCATAATGTCGTACGCTCGCTATAAGCAGCCCGTCCGGATGGTTTCGCAAAATTGCAAGGTTTTAATAAGCAATCTACCTTGATGGATCGCTTGATTGTTGGTTTAAAATGCACCAGAGTTACCTAAGAATGCTTTTGACCTTACGTATGAATGGAAACTAGCTCTCATGTTAACGATTGATATATTATTATGCAGTTTGTTGTACATCATTATCATCAGCCTATCGCAGTCCACTGCTGGATATAGGCCTCCCCACTTGTTTGCCACTGAGGTTTAAGTATAATACTATGTATTTATTTACAGAGAAAAGTATACGAGTATAATGTAAGTTTTTCAGTTACCTAGCATCTATAGTACAATTTTAGCTTAGTTTGGGACTAGATAGTGCTGTGGAGCCCAGGGTAGCATGTCTTGGGTTATTTATTACCTACCATAGTAGGTGAAGTAAGTAGTAAGGTGAAGAATACTGATCTTGTAAGACCTATCTGGTTTCTATTTACATGAAGATATTGAGCTAATGTTAGGTATTTATGTCATCCACGGCTTATTAGAGTCCTTGATACTGTAGTTGACTGAATGTAGATGTAAAGGTAACGTCATTAAGACGTGACTAGATCTAGAAATGACTAAAGACCTAAAATCAATATGCTAGGCACTTGACAATGGACTCAAACTCTAAACTTAAGATTTGGCCTTGTGTTAAGAATACTAAGTCGTGCATATTTTTTAGGGATTTTTTTTAACTAAGACATGCCACGCTGGGCCACACAGCGCCATCTAGCCCCAAACTAAGCCGAAGCTTGTACTATGGGTACTAGACAACTGATAAACTTACTTACATACATTTTTTTTTGTAAATAAATACATATTATACATAGAAAACACCCAGACCAATACAAACAGACATGTTCATGCACACAAATGTTTGTAATGTGCGGGGATCGAACCCACGACCCTTGGCTCAGAAGGCAGAGGTCACTACCAATTGAGCCACCGAGCCAGTCTATAAAATTATTTAGCTAAGATACACCAAAAACTTTAGTAACGAAACTTATATGCGACGTGGTAGTGAGCTCCGCCTCTAACACAGAGGTATGTCTATTTATAATCTTAACTAATATTATAAAGCTGAAGAGTTTGTTTGTTTGTTTGTTTGAACGCGCTAATCTCAGGAACTATTGGTCCGAATTGAAAAATTCTTTTAGTGTTGAATAGACCATTTATCGAGGAAGGCTTAAGGCTATATAACATCACGCTGCAACTATTTGGAGCGAAGAAATAATGGAAAATGTAAAAAAAACGGGGAAAAAATAACTATTCCACGCGGACGAAGTCGCGAGCACAGCTATGTCTGATATTGTTAATGTGTATTTTCCAGGTCGGATTTGGACAAGAACCGATTCGATTTCAAGCTTCTGTTGCCGGAGCTGAAGTTCAGCGGGAAATACAAGATGGACATCCAAGTTTTGCTGCTGAGGCTGCAAGGAAGAGGGAACATCACCGGCACTTTCAGTAAGTATTCAGCTGTCGTAGATTTATCCGTGCGGTGACTGTCAAAGTATACAGAACACCGCTTTATCTCTTCTCAGGGATGTCGTAAGAGTCCAATTCTTGAGATTTCAGCTTCTCAAACGGTGGTAGGGTTTACCTGCCTGGCTGGTGGCGATATTTAAAGTACAAGTATATGGAAGGTGACTACTGTACACTAGGCGAAACACCCAGGAAGTTATTGCGGTCGTGTTTTGGTTGATACCAAAACACTACTACGATAAAGACTGATGTCTTTGTATAGCTGGAATGACAATTGATTGACAAGATTGATTTGGTCCGTAGTCCGTTGCTGGAGAGACTTGGGCCTATATTTCGCTTTCCATTAGACGAAGGGAGACCGGATTGCACTATGCTGTGCTACGATAATAAAAACAAAGCATACCAAATACCCATGGTGACTTAACCGACAAACAATGATTCACGAAACTATCGCATACCTACGCCGGGCAAAGAAGTACAGTTAAAATTATCAAACCAGCTACTGGCTTGTTCCCTTAACACAGAACAGCGTTCACTTTGGGATACCAACTACAAACCTTAGAGGTGAGAGCCTTCCAGTCCCCCAGTACTTTGTAATATTGTGTGCGGATTTGGTTTTATGCTTAACTAGCTGTGCCAGCGGAGCCGCATGCGTGGATATCGGGTTTCAAAAGTAACGGCCTACCATAAAATGGTGCCTTAATTTTAACTTAGATCTCTAGCAATACATTGGTGAAAACCGCATTCAATTCCATACAGTAGTTTTCAGATGATGCGCGTTTAAACGTACAGAAAACAATTTCTCCCGTTTTCCCAACACTTCCCTTCACTGCTCTGCTCCTATTATTGTAGCGTGATGGAATAATTGTACGAAGTTTCGTTAAAATCCGTCGAGTAGTTTTTGTATAGATAGATAATACATATAGAAGATTACCGAACCATTGACAGGATAACAATTAAAACCACCAGAAAGTTAATACTGAAAGTCGGTATGTTGATGTCGCCTTAAATAGAATGCTGTAAAATGCAGTAATACGTGTTAAGCGATACAGCGCATATAAACCATTGCAAGCATGATGTAGGGCTGGCACTTATTCAAAATATACTTTTAAAATATTTATTTATTGCACAGTAAAGTAGTGTATCTACAATAGACGGATTTAATGTCACGTTATCTACCAGTCAAGCATTGGGCTAAGCAGATTGTTTGAAAAATACTAAAAAAAATATATTAATAATGGGTACATAATAATAGTATGCTCTCTTGCCAAAAGCCAGCATAGTTTACATATCTCTGTAAATACTAAATAACCATGGCGATATTTAGTGTACAAGTATATGGAAGGCGAGTTGGTGACCAAAGTACTCTCCTAATACTCCTTTAGTCGTCTTCTACGACACCCAAGGGTCGAGATGGGGTTGCCCTATTCTAAATCCTGAAACCACACGGACGATATTCCGGTGTCGTGTCCTTATACGTAAAAAAAATCCATGCATACGACCTCTCGAAGGATTATAAATAAATAAATAAATAACCCAAGACATGCCACGCTGGGCCACACAGCGCCACTTAGCCCCAAACTAAGCCGAAGCTTGTACTATGGGTACTAGACAACTGATAAACTTACTTAGATACATTTTTTTTGTAAATAAATACATATTATACATAGAAAACACCCAGACCAATACAAACAGACATGTTCATGAACATAAATGTTTGTACTGTGCGGGAATCGAACCCTATGAATGAGCCACCGAGCCTGTCAATGCCTGATTCATCTAATTCGCTAAACCAAAGAATGTTACGATTATTTGCCTGCCCAGTTCCCATTACCTGGGGTCGGCGCAATATGTTTTCTTCTTCCATTCATCCCTATCAACCGTCATGGTCCCATTCACTCCTTTCTCAGCCATAACATCATTCACGCAGCCCATCCATCTTCTTTGCCTCGCCTCGCCCTCTCCACACATTCACACTCATCTTCATCATCAAAACATTTTACTTAATAGTGCTATAATAAGAAGGATGTAGGGTCAACCCTATCCTGTGGATGGCTCTGTCGACATTGCGGTCACACATCGGTCCATTGGCACTGGTTCGTCTCTTATGTAACGTGGTGCATTGCTCATTAACCAAGTTTCTTCAAACAATGGATTTCCAATCAAAGATATAGTTTTAATTTAGGTATTAGCTATAGATATCATTATATTTTTTTAAAAGCTTTTCTTTTTATTTAACTTGCCTTGTTAGTATGTTAGTGTGCGGCAAATCTTGCGAGCTGAATTAGGATCACTGCCTGTGTCGTCAGATTACGTTGAGGTATATTTACGTAACCTCGGTGACAATGCAATAATATGGTACCATGAAGCACATCCCAAGGTGGAGTCGGAAGGTAGGAGGTAGATAGAAACTCCTGAATTAAAAAAGATAAAACCCTCGAGTTTGGACTCGTTTCAATAGTCATGACGAGCACTACTCTACACACATGCCAGGTTAAATAAAAGCTTTTTTTAAAAAACTTGTTTTTATAAATTTACGTAGGTACACCTCTACTTCTGTCTTTGGCCAAGATATTTAAAAAAAGTTGATTGTCACCTAAAAAGTTTTGGACTGTAAAATTTTCATATTTGTTGTAAGTACTATAATAAACAGGAAGTGGTAGTTTGATGTGCGGACATGTGTACCCATGTTGTGCTGTGTATCGTTTACATGTTATTATCGCTTGACTGTATCGTTTATTATGTCGTGTTGCCAATAAACGTTTTTTCTTTCTTTCTTTCTAAGTAATGTCGTATACCACAACTGACACGAGCACTTTTCAAATTCCAGAGGACTACGCTTGCAACGTCACGATGAGAGGGCACAAAGAAAAGCGCGGAGAGGACGAATACCTCCAGTTTGACCCGTTCAGGGTTAGGCTGCGCGTGGGCCAGTCCTCCATCTACCTCACCAACCTCTTCGACGGAGACCCAGTCCTTGGACCAGCAACCAACAGAGTGATCAACGAAAACTCCAATGTTTTCATACAAGAAATAAGTCCGGTCTTAGAAAAGAGCCTTGCGGATCTCTTTACGGAAATGGCGAATAAGATCACATCCAAATTTACATATAAAGAACTATTCCCTTGATCGTTAGTGTTTAGTTAGTGTTAGATTACTTAGGTCATTCGTTAGGTCAGCCGAATGTGATAGTATTTTTTTATACGGGATTTTAGTAGGGAATCTGTAGTTGTGTTTTCGTCTTCCTATAATATGGAATCCTTCGAATGAAGCGCTAAAAAGCATCATGCGACCAGCATGGCTGCTCTAAACTGAGGTTTTCCGCCCAATGTCAGACCGACTTGGCCTTCCTTTTCTGACGTCAGGGGAAATGAACCATTCTGCTGTGCCAGTATTACGAAAAATTCAAAGTACACCATCAAGATTTTAATAAGGCATTTGAAATCTGAATTTGAGGATTGATATTTTCAATAAAAGTAAAGAGAGACGCGATTTTTATAAAGTTCAAATTAGAAGAAAAACCATAATTAATGTAAAGAAAAGTAGGTACCTACAGCACGCTTTTTATATTGTTAGGATAGGACATGTTATTGAATAGTTCTAAGGAAGTTGAAAGTCTATGACTAAGTATGACATTTTTAAAGTTTCACTTGATTAAGATATTGGGTCTTGCACTTATTATATAAAATTAAATGCATATGATAATAAATTAAGAGAATGTATTCAATAAATGAATAGATATAAAATAAGACTTGGATAAAGCTAATGACAATAATAAAATAGTAGACATAGTACATATTCCCTATTAAAATGAAGCTAAGACTTATTTCGGTGATAAGGTTAGGTTATGAATATTTTTTCTACATCTGAAAGAAATGAATGCTATTTGATACATTTATAAAAGCCTTTTTATATAGATAATTGATAATTTATAGTAGATTTGCTTTGCTTTTATACTACTTGCAAAACATATAACTTATTCTACATTTCGCCTAAAGATTTTCATATTAAAATGCTTCCTGCTGAATATGTAGAGCTATTTAAAATTCCTCTTATGTTTAATTTTTAGAGCATACCTGTTTTTAATATTGTAGTTTCCAGTATTATCACATTGTTAGTTATTTCATTTAATTAGTTGCAATACAAACATTTAAGATTTTTTTTACGTTTTTTTTATAAAGTTAATAAACACATTACCTATGGGTTTATCGGATATCTTTATACGTAATTTTAAGTATAGCTAATATTTTGGAACTGTCCAGTCCACTTTTATATATACGTATGTACCTATATGTTACTTAGTTATTATTACGAGTATATGTAAACGAATGAGCTTTAACATACGAGTACACTTCCACTCTCTCTGAAATAATTTGTAGTTTTCTAGCGTGATTGTTGACAATTTCAAAAGTATTGTATGATTTGTATTGTAAGAGAGTTCAATTAAACATTTTTAAAGTGTTATTTGTTTCATTAAATACAATAAACTTATTTACTAACATGTTTTCTCAACCTATCGATGCACCTATCTCCGACTTTCAAATGTTTTTCCGACAGTGTCCGTCTTTCCCATTCAGACATTTCGCAAACGGAATCGAATTCCATAGTTATGCTATGCTTTGTCTCTTTCTTTAGAGAAAGACAAAGCATTATAGTTACCGTATTCGATTCCGTTTCCCGATTGTTGTGATGCTGTAGATCCAACTGTCAAGGATTTTCTCTTAACAGTCAATTGAGTCCCTTAGTCGTAGAAGACTAATTTTATTGTTGAGAGATCATGGTCGATGAGATGGGGTGGTCCTATTCTAAATTTGGAAACCACACGGATGAATAAAGCTAGGTACGGGCTCCAGCGTTTACCTGGGTACAAATAAAATCTACTGCGGTCACCACACCAACCTGCCTGCCAAAGGTAGTGACCTTAGCAAATCCCTTCTAATGTCAATTCCAATGTAAAAGTGTGGGAGGCATACGTCTATATTTAGCAGTGGACCTTTTCAGGCTGATGTTGATGACGTATTATGTGCATTTAATAAGAAAATCGGTGACTTTTGCGCGAGGCAGCGGTTTATGCTAATTAATTTGGAATCGGAGCAATGTATGTGATGTTGTTTGATATTTATTTGGTAATTAATACGCTAAAGGAAGACATCGTGAGGAAACCAGCACATCTGCGAAGAACCTTTAGGGCTATATAAAGTCGACACGAAAAATATACGCTTTCAATAGACTTGGCTCCGATCTAAACGAAGTAGTTATAAGACCTATTGTATAATGTTTGCTCGCTTCAAATTAATAGGCACTATAACTACCTATTGGTACTAAAGTAAACAGCAAAATATTTAAACTTGTTACTGAATTAGAGATTAACCTACACTTGTATCAATGTTATTCGGCTAGATGCACCACGGGCAAGCCAGGGTGGCTTGAAGCGAAAAGATGATAGGTATACGCCTGATGGAAAGCTAAAGAGAAGCCCAAGTCGCTGTGGCAACGGGCAAGTAACTGGTAAGTTACCTGTCAGTTGCCACCGCCATGCTGGCCCGAATCTAACCCCCCACGAGCTCTGGAAACCCTACTCACCGGCAGAAACACGACCCGGAGGTCATTTGGCTGCGGTATTCTATAGGGTGGAGGTCCTTGCCCGGACGGGCGGCTCAATTCAAGCCAAGATTTGCCTGCTTTGATTGCCCTACCTCTCTTCTGTAAGATCTGAGTACAAGAACCCGAAGGCATGCTTGCTCAAAGGCATGCTTACTATGATATGAGCCATCAGGCCAGTCAATATTAGGCGTCATTTTAGTCTCCCATTTGCTTTTCTATTGAGTTGTCTAATAAATAGGGATGTTTTGGGGGTCAAAATAATTACACTGATTTAGTCCGTATTTTAGATCATAAAAATGTATTGGACACGTATTTTTCCTCTTTTTATTGAAATAAAAATAGCAAAGATACGAGGCATCAAAAGTTACGAGTGGGAGTCTTTGACGTCACTCCGTCCCGTTAAAAAACGTCACGCGTAATTTCAACAGGCTATAACTTTGTAATTTTTAGTCTAATTTACAAATTAAAAAATACGTATCTTTTATTTTTGAATAAGCTAAAAGACGGACTAATTACATTTTTTAAGGCAACAAGCCTATTGCTACATTCATTCGAAAGTCATCTTAATACTTGAAGTGCGTGACAACCAAGCATTGTCTAGTTAGTACACTTAGCGTAATGAAGTAGGTCGACTAATACCTATGTGACCTAACTGAATATTAATGGATAATGCAATTCGATTCTTTGGAGGGCAGTTAAACGGGTTTTAGTGTATAAATTTGGTGTTATTTTGCACTTTAAAGTTCTTCCAGAAAACATCGTACGTGATGTTCCGATACCAAAAGTAGCTTAAAAACCTGTGTTATGGGTATTAGAACAACGTAGCACAAATATATACTTAAATACAAATATAAACACCCTGACATGGAACAAACACAAATGTTCATCCCATGAATGTTCGTCCCGGGTGGGGATTGAACCCACCCTCTGTTCAGAAGGCAGGGGTTACCAATCGATCCATCGGGTTAGTCAAAACTTCACCATGGCCAAACCTTCATTAATATTTATGTAAGGGTCTTCCCTATGATCTTTTCGCTCCAAGCCACCCTCACTTGCCCGTTGAATAAACATTCCTCCCGCATATAATACTTTGGTAATTTGTTTTGGGATTGACCTGTTGTCATTTGGTAGTGATCACTGCCTTCTCTACCAAGGGTTGTGGGTTCAATTCCCGCACATTAAAAACATTTGTGTGCATGAACATGTCTGTTTGTATTGGTCTGGGTGTTTGCTATGTATAAATATGTATTTATTTACAAAAAAAGTATCTTAGTAAGTTTATCAGTTGTCTACCATAGTACAAGCTTCGGCTTAGTTTGGTTCTAGGTGGCGCTGAGTGGCCTAGCGTGGCATGTCTTGGTTATTTGGGTTATGGATGAAAGTAGTACCACAAATACATATTACCTATTTAAACCACATGTCTAAAGGAAGACATTGAAGCTACTATGATTCAAGACGGACTCCGATGGCCCGTGGTTCGATCCAGTTCGAATGACTGTTTACGTCACAATCGGTTCTCAATTAGCAGTGAGATAACTCGCTGCTTGCGCAAGCGCCGGTCTCGGATCATTTTTATGCAACGGGTCACGGAAACGCAGCGGTGTCGCGTTACGATCGAGACTAGTCGCCAGACCGCACATACTTGGTGACATAGTATTTTGTATTAGATGCAACAAAAAAAAATCGACATTACAACACAAGTATCAAAAAGCCCTGGTCCGTCCATTGAACGTAGGCCGTCTTTCCCGTTATCCCGGGCTGCCTCCATACAGCCACTGCCAGCAGTTCTTCTGAGGTCATCAGCTCATCGGGTTGCGGGGCGTCCTACACTACGTTTGCCTAAAAGCTCACTGCCGGCGTACCTCAGTCAATCCTCGTACCTCAATCCTTCAGGCTACGTCAGTAACTTTTGGAAAATAAATAATATGCAAGTTTCTTACCCTATTTTTTAACGAGATAACAGGCCCTTTCCATAGCACGTTTTCCAAGACAATTAAGTAGTTATATCAAAATACCTATTGTTAAGGACGGGAAAAAGGGAAAGGGAAGAAAACTGGGCTCAAAGTCAATTATAAAAATATAATAAAAAAGTAAAAAATAACACAAAATAAAATAACACAACACCACGCACAAAGGATTGAAAAGCCCACACCAAGGAATTTTCAGTAAACAAAAGAACAACGTAAATATAGGAAAAGAAAAAAAAAATAAGGAGGTTGGCCGCCTTGTGGCCAGTCCGTAACACCTATATTAAAACTGAAAAGAAAATAAGAAACAAAAATTACATAGGTACTTAAGTAATGTACTTTCATATTATCAACCTCATTATACCGTTTTAGGGGTTAAATTTTTGAAAATCCCTTTAAAGTTTTTATTTAAATTTTGTGTTTTAAGAACGATGATATTTGTTCTCCCTCCTGAATTTCTGAAAATCCTTCTTTAGTGAGCATCTACGTTCTAAAAAGAATCTGATGGAACATTTGAATTAAATATAAAATAAGTTTCATCGAATTAACATATCGGTGAAGGTCTTTATATAGCGGGATCTTAGACTAAAAGATATCTACATATTAGGTAGGTATCTTTTGATGAGTTGCAATTGTTTAAAATCTTAATGTTGGCAGGTCGAATTTGCCATTGTCATGGATCTTGTTATGAAAAGGTAAAAGGTCAGATGAGTGTATAAAAATGAAATTTATGTCTAGGTCTTTAATGAAATTTACCTAATTATAAATGCAAGGTTGTTCAATGATTTTGACATAGCATAAATCAATCATTCATTATAGCATAAATTTGCTATTTTTTAAAATAGCAACAAAAAGGGGTCATAGAAACAATTATTGAATAGTCTCTTGCAAAATATTATTTACTCTATTGTTATTTTCATTATCACTATTGTTTTTAAAAAAATACATGTTTGCATCTATAGATCTATATAACTATCTATCTACATATATATAAATAAAAATTGATCTTCGATATGTTTGTAGATACGCACATAACACCACGACTACTCCAAAATAGATGATTCTTGGTTTATGTAGTTCGTTATTCTTAGGACAAGGTATGTGTAATAAACAAATTTCAATAAATAATTTAGTTAAAAATACATGGGGTAGGTAAGGTAATTTAATTAAAAATACTCAGCACGAGTACGCCGGGTCGGCTAACTAGTTTTAGTATATCAGTAAACGCAACGAAAGCAAGAACCTTGTAGTTTTATTTTAAAAATCAAAAACAATGTAGGTAATAATTATATTCGTATAGATTTTAAAAACGCTTACAAATCGTCAAACTACTACTTACATGTTAAACGATCAAATAAGTAGGTGCCGGTACAGACCATTTAGGAGACAATAGAAATATAGAGTCAGGTTTCATATTAGTCACTTAAGCATCTACTAATTAGTGAACTACAATGAATATGACAATGGTAGGAGTGGTGTCAGGAATTAACGACAAAAGACTGCTGTTACTTCTTGTGGGATTCTATATAGAGGCCGAATAGAATCAGCCTACCTTTATTTTTTAGAGTCAACATGGTGTGTGATATGCTCTTCCCCATGTAAAAGAGAAAGGGTTTTTACTTTTAAGGGTCGGCAAAGTGCATGCGATGCCTCTGGTGTCATAGGCTGTAGTAGCCGCCTACCATCGGGGCGGCAGCCATTCAAAGCAAAGTCAAGAAAACTTTGATAACAAATGGCTGGAAATCCTGCCCCCCTTAGAACACTTTGAAAACATATTCGTTATCATCATCATCATCAGTCTATTGCAGTCCACTACTGGACATAGGCCTTTCCAGTTGTTCGCCACTTAGGGCAAACATCTTGAGGATATACCCATAATCGCCACGCTGGGCAGGCGGGTTGGCGATCGCAGGGCGTAGCTTCTCGCTCCGGTAGCGTTGCTGCCCGTCATACCAGTAGGTTGCCAGCTCCTCGTTTGTTATTCGGCAGGATGCACCACTAGCGGTGAGGGTGGCTTGGAGCGATAAGATGATAGGCCGTTCCCTTACAATATTCGTTATACTTTTTAACTATTTATCGGTTTAGGTTAGAAAACGAATAGCATGGTTATCAAATTCCGGTATATTTCCGGAGTATGATCAATAAGAGGGGGCGGCCTGTCTGACAGTTGTCATGCTTAGAAAAAGAAATTTAGGTCTACGACTTTCATTAAGTACCTATGACATAAACAACACAGACACACATCTATGACGAAGCTTATGCCCCGTACTTAAACGTGTGTAATGTTATTATTATGTAAATACCTGAAGTGTAACTTATTTTATTACTTGGAATCGTAATATTTGCCCATTATTTTATGGTAACCTACTTACTTTTGCAGGCAGTTACTTACGCGGTAGTAATATTATGTTAAAGGGGTCCAAAAGTAACACCGGCAGAAACACGGCCCGAAGGTCATTTGGCTGCGGTATTATATAGGGTGGAGGTCCTTCACCGGACGGGCGGCTCAATTCAAGCCAAGATTTGCTATACCCTACTTCTCTTCTGTAAGTTCTGTTCTAAGTTCTAAATCCTAAAACCACACACACGATATTCCGGTTGCGTGTCCTTATACGTTAAAAAAATACATGCATACGACCTCTCGAAGGATTCATCTAATTCACTAAACCAAAGAATGTTACGATTATTTGCCTGCCCAGTTCCCATTACCTGGGGTCGGCGCAATATGTTTTCTTCTTCCATTCATCCCTATCAGCCGTCATGGTGCCATTCACTCCTTTCTCAGCCATAACATCATTCACGCAGCCCATCCATCTTCTTTGCCTCGCCTCGCCCTCTCCACACATTCACACTCATCTTCATCATCAAAACATTTTAATAGTGCTATAATAAGAAGGATGTAGACAACCCTATCCTGTGGATGGCTCTGTCGACATTGCGGTCACACATCGGTCCATTGGCACTGGTTCGTCTCTTATGTAACGTGGTGCATTGCTCATTAACCAAGTTTCTTCAAACAATGGATTTCCAATCAAAGATATAGTTTTCTTTAAAAATTTAGGTATTAGCTATAGATATCTTTATACTTTTTTAAAAGCTTTTCTTTTTATTTAACTTGCCTTGTTAGTATGTTAGTGTGCGGCAAATCTTGCGAGCTGAATTAGGATCACTGCCTGTGTCGTCAGATTACGTTGAGGTATATTTACGTAACCTCGGTGACAATGCAATAATATGGTACCATGAAGCACATCCCAAGGTGGAGTCGGAAGGTAGGAGGTAGATAGGAACTCCTGAATTAAAAAAGATAAAACCCTCGAGTTTGGACTCGTTTCAATAGTCATGACGAGCACTACTCTACACACATGCCAGGTTAAATAAAAGCTTTTTTTTAAAAAACTTGTTTTTATAAATTTACGTAGGTACACCTCTACTTCTGTCTTTGGCCAAGATATTTAAAAAAAGTTGATTGTCGCCTAAAAAGTTTTGGACTGTAAAATTTTCATATTTGTTGTAAGTACTATAATAAACAGGAAGTGGTAGTTTGATGTGCGGACATGTGTACCCATGTTGTGCTGTGTATCGTTTACATGTTATTATCGCTTGACTGTATCGTTTATTATGTCGTGTTGCTAATAAACGTTTTTTCTTTCTAAGTAATGTCGTATACCACAACGAGTACTTTTCAAATTCCAGAGGACTACGCTTGCAACGTCACGATGAGAGGGCACAAAGAAAAGCGCGGAGAGGACGAATACCTCCAGTTTGACCCGTTCAGGGTTAGGCTGCGCGTGGGCCAGTCCTCCATCTACCTCACGAACCTCTTCGACGGAGACCCAGTCCTTGGACCAGCAACCAACAGAGTGATCAACGAAAACTCCAATGTTTTCATACAAGAAATAAGTCCGGTCTTAGAAAAGAGCCTTGCGGATCTCTTCACGGAAATGGCGAATAAGATCACATCCAAGTTTACATATAAAGAACTGTTCCCTTGATCGTTAGTGTATAGTTAGTGTTAGATTACTTAGGTCATTCGTTAGGTCAGCCGAATGTGATAGTATTTTTTTATACGGGATTTTAGTAGGGAATCTGTAGTTGTGTTTTCGTCTTCCTATAATATGGAATCCTTCGAATGAAGCGCGAAAAAGCATCATGCGACCAGCACGGCTGCTCTGAACTGAGGTTTTCCGCCCAATGTCAGACCGACTTGGCCTTCCTTTTCTGACGTCAGGGGAAATGAACCATTCTGCTGTGCCAGTATTACGAAAAATTCAAAGTACACCATCAAGATTTTAATGAGGCATTTGAAATCTGAATTTGAGGATTGATATTTTCAATAAAAGTAAAGAGAGTCACGATTTTTTTAAAGTTCAAATTAGAAGAAAAACCATAATTAATGTAAAGAAAAGTAGGTACCTACAGCACGCTTTTTATATTGTTAGGATAGGACATGTTATTGAATAGTTCTAAGGAAGTTGAAAGTCTATGACTATGTATGACATTTTAAAGTTTTAATTGATTAAAATATTGGGTCTTGCACTTATTATATAAAATTAAATGCATATGATAATAAATTAAGAGAATGTATTCAATAAATGAATAGATATAAAATAAGACTTGGATAAAGCTAATGACAATAATAAAATAGTAGACATAGTACATATTCCCTATTAAAATGAAGCTAAGACTTATTTCGGTGATAAGGTTAGGTTATGAATATTTTTTCTACATCTGAAAGAAATGAATGCTATTTGATACATTTATAAAAGCCTTTTTATATAGATAATTGATAATTTATAGTAGATTTGCTTTGCTTTTATACTACTTGCAAAACATATAACTTATTCTACATTTCGCCTAAAGATTTTCATATTAAAATGCTTCCTGCTGAATATGTAGAGCTATTTAAAATTCCTCTTATGTTTAATTTTTAGAGCATACCTGTTTTTAATATTGTAGTTTCCAGTATTATCACATTGTTAGTTATTTCATTTAATTAGTTGCAATACAAACATTTAAGATTTTTTTTACGTTTTTTTTACAAAGTTAATAAACACATTACCTATGGGTTTATCGGATATCTTTATACGTAATTTTAAGTATAGCTAATATTTTGGAACTGTCCAGTCCACTTTTATATATACGTATGTACCTATATGTTACTTAGTTATTATTACGAGTATATGTAAACGAATGAGCTTTAACATACGAGTACACTTCCACTCTCTCTGAAATAATTTGTAGTTTTCTAGCGTGATTGTTGACAATTTCAAAAGTATTGTATGATTTGTATTGTAAGAGAGTTCAATTAAACATTTTTAAAGTGTTATTTGTTTCATTAAATACAATAAACTTATTTACTAACATGTTTTCTCAACCTATCGATGCACCTATCTCCGACTTTCAAATGTTTTTCCGACAGTGTCCGTCTTTCCCATTCAGACATTTCGCAAACGGAATCGAATTCCATAGTTATGCTATGCTTTGTCTCTTTCTTTAGAGAAAGACAAAGCATTATAGTTACCGTATTCGATTCCGTTTCCCGATTGTTGTGATGCTGTAGATCCAACTGTCAAGGATTTTCTCTTAACAGTCAATTGAGTCCCTTAGTCGTAGAAGACTAATTTTATTGTTGAGAGATCATGGTCGATGAGATGGGGTGGTCCTATTCTAAATTTGGAAACCACACGGATGAATAAAGCTAGGTACGGGCTCCAGCGTTTACCTGGGTACAAATGAAATCTACTGCGGTCACCACACCAACCTGCCTGCCAAAGGTAGTGGGTAGGTACCTTAGCAAATCCCTTCTAATGTCAATTCCAATGTAAAAGTGTGGGAGGCATACGTCTATATTTAGCAGTGGACCTTTTCAGGCTGATGTTGATGACGTATTATGTGCATTTAATAAGAAAATCGGTGACTTTTGCGCGAGGCAGCGGTTTATGCTAATTAATTTGGAATCGGAGCAATGTATGTGATGTTGTTTGATATTTATTTGGTAATTAATACGCTAAAGGAAGACATCGTGAGGAAACCAGCACATCTGCGAAGAACCTTTAGGGCTATATAAAGTTGACTCGAAGAATATACGATTTCAATAGACTTGGGTCCGGTCAAAACGAACTAGTTATAAGACCTATTGTATAATCATTGCTCGCTTCAAATTAATAGGCACTGTACCTACCTACCTATTGGTACTAAAATAAACAGCAAAATATTTAAACTTGTTACTGAATTAGAGATTAACCTACACTTGTATCAATGTTATTCGGCTGGATGCACCACGGGTGAGGGTGGCTTGAAGCGAAAAGATGATAGGTATACCTGATGGAGAGCTAAAGAGAAGCCCAAGTCGCTGTGACAACGGGCAAGTAACTGGTAAGTTACCTGTCAGTTGCCACCGCCATGCTGGCCCGAATCTAACCCCCCCACGAGCTCCGGAAACCCTACTCACTGGCAGAAACACGACCCGGAGGTCATTTGGCTGCGGTATTCTGTAGGGTGGGTCCCTACCTCTCTTCTGTAAGATCTGAGTACAAGAACCCGAAGGCATGCTTGCTCAAAAGCATGCTTACTACGATATGAGCCATCAGGCCAGTCAATATTAGGCGTCATTTTAGTCTCCCATTTGCTTTTCTATTGAGTTGTCTAATAAATAGGGATGTTTTGGGGGTCAAAATATTTATATTAATTAGATCATAAAAATGTATTGGACAAGTATTTTTACTTTTTTCATTCTAATAGAAAAAGCAAAGATACAAGGCATCAAAAAGGAGTGGTAGTCTTTGACGTCACTCCGTCCCGTAAAAAACGTCACGCGTAATTCAACAGGCTATAACTTTGTAATTTTTAGTCTAATTTACAAATTAAAAAATACATTTTTTTTTATTTTTGAATAAGCTAAAAGACGGACTAATTACATTTTTTAAGACAACAAGCCTAATTGCGACATTCATTCGAAAGTCATCTTAATACTTGAAGTGCGTGACAACCAAGCATTGTCTAGTTATTACACTTAGCGTAATGAAGTAGGTCGACTAATACCTATGTGACCTAACTGAATATTAATGGATAATGCAATTCGATTCTTTGGAGGGCAGTTAAACGGGTTTTAATGTATAAATTTGGTGTTATTTTGCACTTTAAAGTTCTTCTAGAAAACATCACGTATTACATTGCTCCGATACCAAAAGTAGCTTAAAAACCTGTGTTATGGGTATTAGAACAACGTAGCACAAATATATACTTAAATACAAATATAAACACCCTGACACGGAACAAACACAAATGTTCATCCCATGAATGTTCGTCCCGGGTGGGGATTGAACCCACGACCCTCTGTTCAGAAGGCAGGGGTTACCAATCGATCCATCGGGTTAGTCATAACTTCACCATGGCCAAACCTTCATTAATATTTATGTAAGGGATCCTATCCCTATGATCTTTTCGCTCGAAGCCACCCTCACTTGCCCGTTGAATAAACATTCCTCCCGCATAGAATACTTTGGTAATTTGTTTTGGGATTGATCTATTGTCATTTGGTAGTGATCACTGCCTTCTCTACCAAGGGTTGTGGGTTCAATTCCCGCACAGTACAAACATTTGTCTGTTTGTATTGGCCTGGGTGTTTGCTATGTATAAATATGTATTTATTTACAAAAAAAGTATCTTAGTAAGTTTATCAGTTGTCTACCATAGTACAAGCTTTGGCTTAGTTTGGTTCTAGGTGGCGCTGTGTGGCCTAGCGTGGCATGTCTTGGTTATTTGGGTTATGGATGAAAGTAGTACCACAAATACATATTACCTACTTAAACAACATGTCTAAAGGAAGACATTGAAGCTACTATGATTCAAGACGGACTCCGATGGCCCGTGGTGTCCGATCCAGTTCCAACGACTGTTTACGTCACAATCGGTTCTCAATTAGCAGTGAGATAACTCGCTGCTTGCGCAAGCGCCGGTCTCGGATCATTTTTATGCAACGGGTCACGGAAACGCAGCGGTGTCGCGTTACGATCGAGACTAGTCGCCAGACCGCACATACCTACTTGGTGACATAGTATTTTGTATTAGATGCAACACAAAAAAAAAATCGACATTACAACTCAACACAAGTATTAAACAGCCCTGAGCCCCTACCACCAAAATCGAAAACGATCGTTCGTTGAACGGATCGCGTACTTTTGTAAAATAAATCCCTCCCATTTGTCCCTGTGGTAGAATATTGTATGATTAATTAAAATCGACTTTGACGAATTTTAGTACGTATATTCGAACACGGGAATGATAAATGAGAGGGATTTATAGGGCTTATAAAACTGAAAAAGATAATAAGAAACAAAAATTAGGTAACTACATAAGTATCAACCCTCATTTTACCGATTATTGAAAATCCCTTTTTGATTTAAATTTATGTTTTAAGAACGAGGATATTTTGTTCTCCCTCCTGAATTTCTGAAAATCCTTCTTTAGTGAACATCTACGTTCTAAAAAGAATCTGATGGAACATTTGAATTAAATATAAAATATGTTTCATCGAATTAACATATCGGTGAAGGTCTTTATATAGCGGGATCTTAGACTAAAAGATATCTACATATTAGGTAGGTATCTTTGGATGAGTTGCAATTGTTTAAAATCTTAATGTTGGCAGGTCGAATTTGCCATTGTCATGGATCTTGTTATGAAAAGGTAAAAGGTCAGATGAGTGTATAAAAATGAAATTTATGTCTAGGTCTTTAATGAAATTTACCTAATTATAAATGCAAGGTTGTTCAATGATTTTGACATAGCATAAATCAATCATTCATTATAGCATAAATTTGCTATTTTTTAAAATAGCAACAAAAAGGGGTCATAGAAACAATTATTGAATAGTCTCTTGCAAAATATTATTTACTCTATTGTTATTTTCATTATCACTATTGTTTTAAAAAAATACATGGTTGCATCTATAGGTATATCTGTCTACATATATATAAATAAAAATGGATCTTCGATATGTTTGTAGATACGCACATAACACCACGACTACACTAAATTAGATGATTCTTGGTTTATGTAGTTCGTTGTTCTTAGGACGAGGTATGTGTACCTAATAAACATATTTCAATAAATAATTTAGTTAAAAATACATGGGGTAGGTAAGGTTATTTAATTAAAAATACTCAGCACGATTAAACCGGGTCGGCTAACTAGTTTTAGTATATCAGTAAACGCAACGAAAGCAAGAACCTTGTAGTTTTATTTTAAAAATCAAAAACAATGTAGGTAATAATTGTATTCGAATAGATTTTAAAAACGCTTACAAATCGTCAAACTACTACTTACATGTTAAACGATCAAATAAGTAGGTGCCGGTACAGACCATTTAGGAAACAATAGAAATATAGAGTCAGGTTTCATATTAGTCACTTAAGCATCTACTAATTAGTGAACTACAATGAATATGACAATGGTGGGAGTGGTGTCAGGAATTAACGACAAAAGACTGCTTGTTGTTACTACTTGTGGGATTCTATATAGAAGCCGAATAGAATCAGCCTACCTTTATTTTTTAGAGTCAACATGGTGTGTGATATTCTATGTATAAACATACTCGTATTGCGCTGACCCCAGATAATGGGAACAGGGCAGGCGAATGATGATGGTGTGTGATATTCTCTTTCCCATGTAAAAGGGAAAGGGTTTTTACTTTTTATGGTCGGCAAAGTGCATGCGATGCCTCTGGTGTCATAGGCTGCAGTAGCCGCCTACCATCGGGGCGGCAGCCATTCAAAGCAAAGTCAAGAAAACTTTGATAACAAATGGCTGGAAATCCTGCCCCCCTTAGAACACTTTGAAAACATATAAGTTATCATCATCATCATCAGTCTATTGCAGTCCACTGCTGGACATAGGCCGTTCCAGTTGTTCGCCACTTAGGGCAAACATCTTGAGGATATACCCATAATCGCCACGCTGGGCAGGCGGGTTGGCGATCGCAGGGCGTAGCTTCTCGCTCCGGTAGCGTTGCTGCCCGTCATACCAGTAGGTTGCCAGCTCCTCGTTTGTTATTCGGCAGGATGCACCACTAGCGGTGAGGGTGGCTTGGAGCGATAAGATGATAGGCCGTTCCCTTACAATATTCGTTATACTTTTTAACTATTTATCGGTTTAGGTTAGAAAACGAATAGCATGGTTATCAAATTCCGGTATATTTCCGGAGTATGATCAATAAGAGGGGGGCGGCCTGTCTGACAGTTGTCATGCTTAGAAAAAGAAATTTAGGTCTACGACTTTCATTAAGTACCTATGACATAAACAACACAGACACACATCTATGACGAAGCTTATGCCCCGTACTTAAACGTGTGTAATGTTATTATTATGTAAATACCTGAAGTGTAACTTATTTTATTACTTGGAATCGTAATATTTGCCCATTATTTTATGGTAACCTACTTACTTTTGCAGGCAGTTACTTACGCGGTAGTAATATTATGTTAAAGGGGTCCAAAAGTAACACCGGCAGAAACACGGCCCGGGGGTCATTTGGCTGAGGTATTCTATAGGGTGGAGGTCCTTCACCGGGTGGGCGGCTCAATTCAAGCCAAGATTTGCTATACCCTACCTCTCTTCTGTAAGTTCTGAGTCATTTGAGCCATCCCAATCCGAGCGAAGAATCGCTTTGCCCTACCTCTTAAAATTGAACCAACTTGGCTGGAATCGTACCCACGACCCTTGGTTCAAGAGGCAACGGTCACTACCCAATGAGCCAGTCAAATGAAGCGTTCTTGTTATTGTTTGATTTGTTTGGTGGTTATTGTTTGTAATTGTTTGGTGGCTTTGATTATTAAAAAGAGTTATGTATAGATTCGAGGCACAGTTTGCTATTGAACAATCCGGCAAGAAATTCAGCAGTGTAGGTCATCATCAGTCCACTGCTGTGGTATTTAGCTACTCGAAGGAGGACGGCTCAAGAGCCGTAAAGGTTATACCGCCAACAAATGGTTGCCAGAGCTTCGTTTGTTGTTCGGCAGTGTGCGCCACGGGCAGGTGAGGGTGACTTGGAGCGAAAAGATGATAGGTCGCTCCCTTACATCCACTGTTTACGACCGCGACGTTTACAATAATGTAATAATATTTTCATATAAAGTCACGGAGAATGAGTTTCCTTGTAAGCAAAAATCTCTACAACTAGTATTTAAAAGGTAACTGGGCAGGACTTAAATTAGATATCAAGGTCTTTTTGACCAACAGTCACTATTACCGGCATTTTAAGAAGGGCTTGATTTTAAACTGTTGTGTGTGACGTGAAATAAACATTTTACACAAGCGATGTAATGAAAATTCGTTGCAACAAATAAACAATGACTAGGTAACTAGTATTGTTTCCTTCATAGTACGAGTACGATCTTCAGCATAAGTTAATCGATCCTTTGTGAGTGAACTTTAACGACTTTACTAACTTTTTTTGAACGAATACACTAAATACTAAACATTTATTTGTTGTACTGCACTTTGTCGTTTACAGGTGATAGCATAACCATTGTTACTAAGGTTTCAAACAATGATTTTGATTTGACATTAGGTACCTATTCGTGATTCGAAGAGAGGGCCACTTGCTGGTAGAATCATTCATGGATTTATTTATCGAGGACGGTACGAAACTGGTTTATCATGCGGTGAATCCAAATATAAGGTTTTGAACAAAGATTTTTAGGTGACACACATTCGAGCTTTTTCCGAAATGCATCAAATAATAAAACAACGAAGCTGTTAAAAGCGTTAGATATATGTATGTAGAAGGGGTGCGTGGGCGTTCAGACGCGTATGCTTTATGTCGTTGTTCGTTCTCCATCTTGGTTCGTCGAAATATCACTCAATTGGTATTCTACACACTTAATTAGGTAACCACACAAAGCAACTAACGTAAAATAGGTTAACCAAGCCTGGATGTAAATAGATTGAATAGGAACGTAGTGAATTTGGCACCAGGTTGGCAATATGTCCGCCAGTTTTCGTATCTCCATTCACGTTATCACATTCTCACTCGCTCCGTCGTCTGACACTGACACATGTCTCTTTTATAGTGACAGTCACAGCCACAGATTTACAGTGACAGGACATTCATAGAGAAGATTGCCAACCTGCTTACCGAACACACTCAAGCCAGTTACCTAGCTAGCTTGACGTTCCAATTTGTGATCCCCGACACGGCCATTTTGACACGTCACACGTCCCTGTGTGATGTACCTGAAATAAGGTATTTCCAACGGAAATATCAGAAAATTCAATCTCGGCCTATTCTGACCATCAAGTTTCTAAACAGTATTACACTACTACAGAGTACATTACAATATCAAGATAATGAAAACAATCAAGCCATTGACCAGTATTCAGGCCTAACACCACTATTTGCAACATCATAATAGTAGTTCGTTACAAGTAATCTTCAGCTCAAAGATCAATTAACCACTTTGCTATGAACAGATCTCACACGCCTCTATCGAGCGTAAAATGTCGTCATTATCACCTAAATCGAGCGATAATAACTCATGCCACCTCTATCGAGTGACGATAACCTTGCCACCTAAATCGAGTGACGATAACCTTGCCACCTAAATCGAGTGACGATAACCACATGTTGCCTATATCGAGCAACACAGCCAGCATATCACCTAAATCGAGCGATATGCCTCCTTCTGATCTTAGCAAAGCATAATCAAATCAACCACAACTCATCTCAGATATAACGCGTCCGTTAGTCCGAATATTGGTCAGTGGGCTGAGCTACTTAATCTACATCACTAGCTTCAGTAGGCACACCTTGTGTAAAGATAGCTTCTGGACACAGTGGGAAATATGCGTCAAAACAATCGATACCGCAATCTATTCTACCATGGGGTCTTTCCACTAGAAGACATAATCGATGACATTAATGTAGCGCCATAAGAGGCCAGACATTCATTATCTTTCGGCTTTCCATTGTGTAAATTAATAAGAAATGGAGCTGAAGTTTCAGCACACTCGTACCTGACAGTAAACAAGTCCTTGAAGGCACTCCATGTCATTCCGTAAAAGGCTACTGTGACAGCCACGCTGAAGCTTCACCTTGCAGCGCACAGCTTAAAGACAACATAAGTGAAGCACCTTGCAAGACCGGGTCAGTGATGCACTACACATATCCGCCATAGAAACCCATGCACGCGCATGTCCTTATCGGTATTAAATTCAGGCAGGTAAATTTCCTTATCAGTTGACAGTACCTTATTGTTTCAATTAACGCTATAAAGTTACGATTCTGCCGCTCCATCATTCTCATCTATTTTCCCTCATCATTATTGGTCATTTCACGCCGATTTTCTTCACTGGGCAATCCCACTTCTGATGTAGAAGGGGTGCGTGGGCGTTCAGACGCGTATGCTTTATGTCGTTGTTCGTTCTCCATCTTGGTTCGTCGAAATATCACTCAATTGGTATTCTACACACTTAATTAGGTAACCACACAAAGCAACTAACGTAAAATAGGTTAACCAAGCCTGGATGTAAATAGATTGAATAGGAACGTAGTGAATTTGGCACCAGGTTGGCAATATGTCCGCCAGTTTTCGTATCTCCATTCACGTTATCACATTCTCACTCGCTCCGTCGTCTGACACTGACACATGTATCTTTTATAGTGACAGTCACAGCCACAGATTTACAGTGACAGGACATTCATAGAGAAGATTGCCAACCTGCTTACCGAACACACTCAAGCCAGTTACCTAGCTAGCTTGACGTTCCAATTTGTGATCCCCGACATGTATAAGTAATACGTTACCTCTCCGTAATGGTTGCCTAGAAGAGATCACAACTAAATAGACTAACTACAATAAGTTTGTAACTCCTCTCTTGTAAATATTTTGTGCAATAAAAGATTTTAAATATGGCTGATGGGACTTCCCAGTGGAACTCTGGTGCATTACTAAAATTATTCTAATTTTAAACCAGTATGTATTAATTATGACCAGATAAACCAAAACTGGATGGACTAGTTGAGTGAGGTCTATTTTAACAAATAGGTATGTCGAGTGAAATAGTGATATAATTGTAGCAATACACCTATAAACTAGGCTGTCCTAAAAACCCTTTTATGGCTTTCTGGAGGCTACTGGTTGTATGTATGTATAGCTAATTAGGTAATCTTGCTAATTGCACAAAATACAGTGAAAACCTTACAATTTTCGTAGTGGATACATCTAGTCTTATTTATATAGCTATTCTTTTTAGAATAAATAATAACTTTAAATGCGCCAAACTCCATATTATATTACAATTCACAAATTCGAAAGTTCGGAAAGGTCTTTTTTGGAAACGGGTGATCCGAGCGGTAATTGTCTCGCTTTAATTGTCAAAGTTTTCACAAGAGCTTTCGGAAAAGTATTCGAAGAGAACTGTCAAATTTTAATTCGATCGAGAATGTTTCGGATGCTCGGATCTCTCGTTTCTCATTGAGATCTTTCCAAATGCATTTGAATCCCGTTGGGCTCTTAATTTGAAATGAATTAAATTCATGTCGATCATCTTTTGTTTCCCAGAAATTTCTATTTAAAGTTAGAAAAAAAAAACAGCTGTCGACATTTCTCAATCTCATGAACTCTTCACCAGCTAACAGGAAAAAGCACCTTTTCAAGATCCGCCTCAGCACCCTCGCTTGCTTAACGACGGCACCATTCGCCGGTCTCGTACAAATATCGTTGAATTCGGCGCCCGCGCACACTCCGTCACGGTCCTTCGGTACGGCTCGAGTTCAGCCTGAGTGATACTATAGTATAGTAAACATGAGTATGAAAGTGATTTCAGTTCTCGCGTTTTGTGCATGTGCTTTGGCGAGGGTGACACGTAAGTTTCGTTTTGTTATGTGATCTTAAGCGTAATGTGTTGGGTAACTGTTGGATTATTATTGCAATTAAAGTTTTGTGATAGTTTGGACAAGGCGCTTCATAAAAAGAATGGAAACTTTTGAAACTCAAACCCAAGATATATTTTTTTAGACTAGCCTACAAATCGTCAAATACCTATAAAGACGTTCTATCGGCACTGGATTTGGAATGTATCTTCTATTGAGAAGAACCGGCAAGAAACTCGATACTCGATTTAAGAGAGGTAGGGCATAGCGGATCTTCGCTCGAAAAGTATCAGCTATACTTGGACGACCAGTTAGGGCCAGTGGCGGTAAACGCTGCTTCTGACACAGTGGTAGCAGGTTCAAACCCCGCACAGGACACACATTTGAGTAGGTACACGGTTTCTGTTTGTATTGATCTGGGTGTTATGCTTATTTTGCTTTGTTAATATAAATAACCCAAGACATTCCACGCAGGGCCACACATCGCCATCTAGCCTCAAACTAAGCCAAAACTTATACTATTAGACAACTGAAAAACTTACTTAAATACTTTTTTCTTAAATCAATACATGTATATTATAAACACCCAGACCAATACAAACAGACATGTTCATGCACACAAATGTTTGTATTGTGCGGGGATCAAACCCACGACCCTTGGTTCAGAAGGCAGAGGTCACTACCAAATGAGCCATCAATCAATTATATCAATTTCAAGCAATCCGCTTATATAGGTCTAAGTAATAACTATGGAGATATATTCCGGAAAAACTGTCATTGATTTTAAATTAAGCATTTATGTAGGTATTTATTAGTTGCTCCTTTAACACGAATACATTTTAACAGACGTATGAAAACCATGAAATTTCCTTAACAATTGTCAATTATTGTTTTTTTTAATAATACAAATATTATGTTATGATCGTGAAATACTACCTAATAATATACGTAGCCTACTTAGGTATCGATATAAAAATACCCAATTTCTGTATCACTAAAATACTGCAAGGTTCCCTTTCGAAACAGCCTATTATTGCCTGCACAGAAAACGTTTGCGGTTATAAATATGTCGCACTAGGTTTTTACAGTCGATTTCGTTTAAGGCAGCTTTATTATCATCGTGTTTCTTATATTGTATTACCTACATAGTTATTCATTCAGAGACTTTGTTATGCTTAAGAATTTGGAACGTGAGAAACATTTGAAAGCTGAATCGTTACTTCATTTGTTTTTTAAATAATATTTGGTGACTGTAATACTGGCATGCATGCATTTGTCTCGCAAGATTGCGCGACTAACAAGGACGAAAAGGTCACTGAACAGAATGTCTTGCTATTTAATGTCGTGCAACGGGCATGATTCTGTAATCGAGTAAAGCTCTTCTATTTACATTTTATATTATGACGTTTAAGCTTTACAAGAAATTTTAGTATCAAGTATTTTTATAAAATATTTTGAATCTGTTTTCTGGGAGATTATTATTATCTTAGATTATTATTACTAATTACATATATTATCTTAGTTTGAAACCAGCTAGTCAGTTCTCGTGTATAACTACTTACGACCGATATCTCTTACAGTCCATGTATGTTGATACGACGTCCCCCTAATTGCCCCAATATATTACAAATATATTAGGAGCATTAGGGAAAATATCTGTTGTGTATAAACAAGATTCTTTACTGCTTTGATTGTCATCTAGTTAACTGATTGGATGATTGGTATTTCGCACTCCTAATAAGCGATCTAAACTTCATTTTCCCAAAATTTTGAGTTAGGTCCTCATTTTATAAGGAGTCCGATTTAAACATTGTAGAGCAGTGTGAAGATAATATTTAAATTATTAAAGAATTATTTATTATTCTCCTTTAATTATGTAATATAAATAATATTACAAACATTATTAATTCTGTGGAAGATACTCATAGACATTGTTTTAATAAGCCGTGTTGTACAATATCGTTTGATCACCAATTTTATGTTTACTTATAAATAAAATACCTATTAAGTCTTTGTACTTTATTATAAGAATAGGTAACTTTGCTCTTTAGTATTCGAAATGCGCAAGTCTGAAGGTCAATACTTACAATACGTTATTATGATACATGATTTTACGAATTATAAAAAACAAAAAAATACCTACTTTATTTCATGGTCATATGTTTTTAGCTATCCATAGTCGTCACAAAGCTATGTGGTTTGCATCAAATATTTTCTGTATAAGCCATCTTTGAGCTCACAAGCCCCAACTCAACGAAAATGGTCGCCATAGATGAAACAGTTTGGCACTTCTTGTCCATCCTTTGATATGGGATCCTTTACACGAGGCGTGAAAGAGCATCTTTTTTTTTTATAGTAGCTCGACATAATGGCTTCTCTACGCCTGATGGAAAGCGAAAGAGAAGCCCAAGTCGCTGTGACCACTGGCAAGTAACTGGTTAGTTACCTGTCAGTTGCCACTGCCATGCCGGCCCAACCCTAACCCCCCTGAGCTCCGGACACCCTACTCACCAGCAGAAACACGACCCGGAGGTCATTTGGCTGCGGTATTCCTATAGAATATATATATAATACCCTATGGTGGAGGTCCTTCCCCGGACGGGCAGCTCAATTCGAGCGAAGATTTGCTATGCCCTACCTCTCTTCCATGCCGGAATGGAGGTGGCAACTGACAGGTGGTTGGCGAGTTACTTGCCTTTGTTTGAAAGGTTGTTTGAAATATTTGGATTTTTTTTGTTTGAAGTACACCCACTTCCTAGTTTGACCCATTGTCATCATATTGAAGTCGGTTTACCTTTTTTTTTTTCTAAAAAGCTGTTTTAGAAAAAAAAAAGTAAATTATTTTTTCTGTTCCTGCATCAAGATTAATAAATGAAATAAAGTCATACAATGAAAATCTAAAATTTGAGTTTAAAAATATACTGGTTTGGAGCAAGTTAATATTAGTTTTATCAGTCCACAGCATCATTACGTATTTGCCAGTGAGCGGTCGTTATAGGAGTGGCGAACAGTGCATTACTGCACAGGAAATGCATGTGGCACAAGGCGTTTCCGGCCAGGGGACCAATAAGGGCCAAGAAGGGATATCCGATCGGTGACACTGAGTTAAGGCTGCGTTTGCACCGTCGTGATTGTGATTGCGATATGTTCATAAGCGGGGATTTGCAAATTTTGTCACTTTACCTACAGATCAAAATTCTTATCGAGTTTACTTCTTTAGCTGCTAGGGTCTCGCACTTGGATAAATTAGGAGCTACCCTCTTGAAGTTCGAATTACGAGTAGTGAACGTAGTAATTGGCTAATTTAACAGGCTTTTCGCTTGGCAAGTGAAATGGATTGGATTGTCTGTACCAAAATAGCTTTAGGTATCATTTAGTTCATTTTTGGGATTTGAATTAAACATGTTTCCTTTTAATATGAATTACTAGCTGTGCCACTGACTGCGATTCGCCTGATAATAATTTTAAGAAGCTTAGGCTTCAAGTTTAGCTATAGTACAAGCTTCAGCGTAGTTTGCGGCTAGATGGCGATGTGTCTTGTGTCAGCGATTGTGTCTTGGGGTTAGATAGGTAGATATTCTTTATTGCACAAAAAAGAAACTGTTACAGAAAAGGTATTACAGTGAGCTATGGTAGGTGCAATATAGGCGATCTTATCGGTACTAAGCGATTTCTTCCCGATAACCTTTTTCAATTTTTATTTATTTTTAGGTAGGCACAACCTGGTTTAAAATAATATATACCCAAGAAAGGAGGTTTTATTTCTTTTTTGGGTAACAACTCTTAGAAACGCAGCTCAAAGAAATAGTAAAGTGTAAGCAAATTAATTTAAAATGTCCTTATCCCCATTGTTCACAGCGGACAACTTTCCCTCATGCAAGAAGAGCGATCCGGAGATAGAGAAATGCGTCCTCACCGCCATAGAGGCTATGAGGCCTCAGCTCCGAGCCGGCATACCTGAGGTCAACATTCCCCCACTGGAGCCGTTCTCCGTGCCCACCCTGAAGCTGGACAAGACTGCCCCCAATCTACGTCTGAAGGCCACTGTGAAACACGCGAAGGCGTATGGAGGGTCTAACTTTAAGATTGAGAAGTTGAAGTGAGTATACAAGATTGTTTCTTCATCTTTGTTGTTACACTCTTGGCAGAGTGGTCGTGGTAGGCACAACAGGGGTGATGGCATGCCTTACATCATCATCATCGCAGTCCACTGCTGGAAATAGACCTCTCCAGTTGTTCTCCACTTGCGCAATAAACTAGAGGATTTACCCATAATCGCCAAGCTGGGCAGACGGGTTGGTGATCGCAGGGTTCTTCTCGCTCCGGTGATGCTCTTGCTTTTGAGCTGTGTTATTTAACTACGCCTTCAGTCGTAATGGTTATACCGCCACAAGTCGGTTGCCAGAGCCTCGTTTGTTATTCAGCAGGATGTGCCATAGGCAGGTCAAAGCCACCCTCTTTGAGTGAAAAGATGTTGGTTCGCTCCCTTACATCCATACATCTATATCTACATAATCTTCTATCATCTATACTTATAATAAATCTGTAGAGAGGTCAATTCTGTACATGAAATGTATTTTCAAAATAACTATCAGGGGGTGATTAGTTAGTGACCGATACTGTTGTCAAAAATGCAACCAGTAAAATTTTTGTCTGTCTGTTCGTTATAGAAAAAAAAACTACTGAACGGATTTTGACGAAACTTGGTACAATTATTCTTTATACTCCTGGCCAGGTTATAGTATACTTTTCATCACGCTACAATCAGTAGGAGCAGAACAGTGATGGGAAGTGTTGGGAAAACGGAAGAAATTTTTATCTGTATATTTGAACACGCATCACGCAAGAACTACTGCATGGAATTGAATGTGGTTTTCACCAATGTATTGCTAGAAGTCTAAGTTAAAATTTTGGTATTATTTTATGAAAGTCCGTTATTTTTTAAACCGGATATCCACGCGTGGGACGCCGCCGGCACAGCTAGTAAATATAATAGATAGTCTTCTAAGGTCAATTTCACACTGTTCCAGGTTGAACCTGAACAACAAATACTCAGCAGAGCTGAAGATCGTGCTGCCGAAGGTGTTCGTGACGACGGACTATGACGTGCGGGGCTCGCGGCTGCTCACCTTCGACATCAGCGGCAAGGGACACCTGAGAGGGAACTTCAGTACGTATAATCATCATCAGCCTATGTCAGTCCAATGCTGTCTGTACGTATACTTCATCATCATCATCAGCCTATTGCAGTCCACTGTTGGACATAGGCCTCTCCAGTTTTTCGCCACCTAGGGCAAACTTCTGGAGGATATACCTGTCACCGGAAAATAGCAAAAATCGTAAGTTGATCAATTTCCTAGGTAATTGATTAACTTTCGGAATATAACAAGCGGTAGTTGAAATGTATTATTTAACGCAATGCTCCGATGACGCTGCTGCCCGTCATCGGCCTGTGGTATTTAGCTACGCCTTCTATCGTGATGGTTTTACCGCCACCAGTCGACAAAATTTTGTCATTTATTTAGAAACATAGTATATCCCTGACATTTTGCGACCAGCTTTGCAAGCTTTCGTTTAACAATGGAAATATTAATAATGCAATAAGATATAAAGTTGAAATCTACCTTGACATCAGAATCTGTATATTGTTTCTTAAATATATTCGTAATAAATTAAAGGAGATTTATAGCATCAGATGAATAAATTGTTGATTAATAGGCTATTTCGTAATTATGACTAGTTAAGATGTAGCTGTTTCAGAATTACTAGCACTGGTGTTACTTATTACTTCTTTTTTTTTCATAATATTTATTAGGCCATATAGGCATGCTTTTGACATTGCGATACTATCAAAGCAGCGGTGTTCCCTGATCGCTATGTCCTTCTTGAGGCGTGGTTTAAAGAGAGCTCTTTCCTCACTGTAGGCAGCGGCATGGCTGTCCCCATTGCTAATGTCCACGGGCGGCGGTTACTGTTTAACATCAGACAGGCCGCCTGCTCGTCTGACACTAATAGCAATAAAAAATACCTTTACAATTTATTTAATAAATAAAAATAAATAAATAACCCAAGACATGCCACGCTGGGCCACACAGCGCCACCTAGAACCAAACTGAGCCGAAGCTTGTACTATGGGTGCTAGACAACTGGTAAACTTACTTAGATACATTTTTTGTAAATAAATACATATTATACATAGAAAACACCCAGAACAATACAAACAGAAAGACAATACAAATGTTTGTACTGTGCGGGAATCGAACCCACGACCCTTGGCTCAGAAAGCAGAGGTCACTACCAAATGAGCCATCGAGCCAATCATATTAATAGAGATTTTCTATTTTTTTCAGCTGGAATAACAGTAGTGGCGAAGGGTATTGGAAAGCCTGTGGAAAAGGATGGCGTTGAATACCTCCAGGTGGACAAAGTGATCACGAGGGTGAAGATCAACCACGGTCAGATCGCCGTCGATGACACGGAAAGACCTGTCGCAGGTGAGTTATCTGTTTATCTTTAACTGGAGAGAATCCTGACATTTTCATAATATAAATGAATAACCAAGACACGTCGCGCTGGGCCACACATTGCTGTCTAGCCTCAAACTAAGCCGTTCGGTCCTAGACACTTTACTTAGACACTTTTTTTGTAAATATTTACATATTAGACATAGTGAACACCCAGACCAATACAAACAAACATGTTCATGTACACAAATGATGCTACTATGTCAGGTTTATCTCCAGTTGTGACCTCCGGGTCGTGTTTCTGCCCGTGAGTAATGCTCACTCGTGGGGGGTTAGGGTTGGACAGGTAACTGACCAGTTACTTGTCCGTTGTCACATCGACTTGGGCTTCTTTTTCGCTTTCCATCAGGTAGGGAAGCCATTATTTCGAGCTATAATAAAAAAAATAATAACAAGCTTTTTACGCGTAAGTATAGACGTAGTAACGCTATTATTATACAACATTTCACTTGTAATTTAACTACGACCACATTATATTCATGTTACACATGATGTTTGCTTTGTAAATGCATTTACGAGTAATGTTTGTTAATAACATAGGCAAGTCAGCGGGAAATTCCGTGACTATTGCAATCTCTGTAGCATAATGTCCAAAATGGTTGGTATCTTACAAAACTCCTCGCCTAGTTATCAAACACTCTCGGAACTTATTTAGACCACGACCGTAACACTTTGGTATTGCAAAAAGAGTTGCCAAAGTACACAAATTAACTTTCCAATGCGTATATTTGTTAGCTTTGAAAGGGTGTTGTTTCACAATTATTCTATCGTGAAAACAATTTGATAAACTTGATAAAAATTACTTCATAAACAGGGGCAAGGTACGCCTCTATGGGTAGGTAAATTCTAGGCCCTTGAGAACAAATTCATCGGATGTAAAATATATTTTTAATGGCTAATAATAAATCTAGAAAAGTCAAAGTATTACAATTAATATCCCATAACTTGCTACAACTTTGTAGTTTCGCACTAACGTGCATTGCGATCTCGTTCTTTAGGGCTATTGTCGTTATTCTAAATTATGAACTTCGAAATCCCGTATGATATTCGATGCAAAGACTTTCTGAATTCAGAGCTACTACTTAGTGAGCAGCAAAAACAAGTATCAATTTTTGGTTCCACTTGGGATTCGAACTCGAGACTTCCCGTTTGTCAGATAGCACCTGTGACCACTAGACTATCGACGCAATTCAGTCAGTCTAATCTATATATATAAAAGGAGAAACTGACTGACTGACTGACTGACTGACTGACTGACTGACATATCAACGCACAGCCCAAACGGCTAAACGTAGGCACTTGAAATTTGGAAGGGACGTAGCTTAGGTACCGTAGGGGTGCACTAAGAAAGGAATTCCCGAAATTCCCACGGGAACGGGAATTAGCGGGAAAATCCTTTTGTATGAAAAATCTAAACCGCTTAAGTTAGACGCTTGAAATTTGGCATGCAGGTACCTTAGTAAATATAAAGTTTAGTTATGGCTGTATTTTGAGAAATTCCCACGGGAACGGGAGTTAGCGGGAAAAAACTTTTGTATGTATAAATTTAAACACGCGGACGAAGTCGCGGGCAAAAGCTAGTTAGGTATATTTTCTAACTAGCTGTGCCAGCGGCATCACACGCATGGATATCGGGTTTCAAAAATAACGGACTTCCATAAAATGGTGCCTAAATTTTAAGTTAGATACATTCCATGCATGGAATTATTATAAGTATAAAAGATAAAAAGTGTTGTTCCTGTTTCAGCTGTGTCCACTGCCACTTTCTTCAACGCCAGCCCGAGAGTGGTACTGGACATCCTCAACCCCATGATTGAAGAGACCAGCGCCGCTGTCATCAAGGCTTTCGCTAACAAAGTGTTGGGAGGAATACCTTTGAAAGAGATTCTGGTTGACTGAATGTTAAGTATAGTATTAAGTATACGTGTTATCTCAAAAAGTAGGTATTTAAGATGAAACATCGGTGTTATTTCATGAGAATTGTTACCCACCCCTTCATCTTCAGGCTTTCTCGCCACTCTACCCGATTCTGTCCGGGTAGAGGATGAAAAGTACCTAATAAAATGTAGCGACATGTACCAACATATATCTTCACATCGCTATACCATAGAGTCTTAGAACACATATGCAAAGTTTTATCACGACTTACTATTTAAACGATATGTCAAGATTGTCTGTTGGACCGCGGTTCCCGAGCACGATCACCTAGCTCGGAGAAACACTTTTCGTAAGGACTGTTCCTACATTCAACTCTACAATCAACAAGATACATATAAACAATATAAATAATTTACTCAACATTATTTTTATCACCAGTTATTACAATTACACTATTGTCACAAAAAAAAGAAAGTATAGGATTAAACCCATAGACATGTACGAACACACTACCACTATTTCATACATTACAAGTCTAAGTAGGTACTTTGCCCAAGGTTCCGCCCTGGGTTCAATCATTTTTAATAAACTTATGTGAAGATGGAATTAGTGGTAAGAATTTAGGTTTAATAAAAATACCTAATTAATTGAAATAAAATTAATTAATTTAGTATTAGAACATATTTATGGTTGTACGTTAATTTACTCGCAAATAGGTATGTCTAAATCTAGATTGATGTGTACTCGTCAAAATTGAATTGTGATAACTAAAATATAGATATGAATACATATTTATACTGTTATTCTGTCTCTTTATATTAGACACTGCTATAATATCGGCGTCATTGACACCAAAGAATTTGTATTTCTAAGTACCCGTCTCTCTGTACATATTGTAAATATTTTCTAGTATTTTGATATAAAATAATTCAAAATGTACTTTTCTTATTTATTCCCATTTCAAATTTCAACGTTTAAATACAAATATTTCAGTATATTTAAAGGTGATAATAACCGATCGCCTGTTTGTATGGATCGTCTAAAATTGGCTAGGTGTTCTGGGATTTTCTTCCGGTCATAATCATCATCTGTATTCAAATTAAGTTAGATGTGCTTTGGTTGGTACATTTCTTATTGAGTACGAAACATTATTTGTATCAAACAGAAGCACAGAAAATAAACCATCAGCAAAAGAACTTACTGCACTTAATACCGCCCCGAGAAAAAGAAATAACCCAAAAGTGCCAACCTGGGCCAATCAGCGCCATCTAGTCTCAAACAAAGCCAAATCTTAAACTATAGCTCCTAGAAAACTGATAAACCTACTTAAATTTTTTGTAACTAAATACACATTATACATAGCAATATGCGGGATATGCACTGAAGAAATGAAATGAAAATAAATTTATTTGAAGCATACTTATCTACAATTTGTTGGGTTATTTAAGTCTAGTTACATGGACAAATAATAAGGTATGCATCCAAATAGGCTGCCACTCAGCATGTGTCGTGGCGCGGGGGCGCCGCGACGCTGGTTTTCAGTGACACCTTAAACAGAAGAGCGCTACATCCATAACGAAGAATATTAATACATATATAAATGATGCGAAGTGTGTTTACATATTTTTTATAAAAAGGAATAACATATAAATGAACAGGTAAAGAGTAATATAGAAGAGAGGGCTATGTCTAGCAGTGGACTGATATAGGCTGATGATGATGATGATGATACATAGCAAACCAATAACAATATACACATAGATGTTCTATTCTTCACAAATGTTTCTATCGTCTGTGGTCGTCGTAGACACGTACCTTCCTAGTATTAGTCGAAACCTCACAGTATATATTTTTATAGTAGCACACACACAATATAGTGGCGCCCTGATGGAAAGAGAAAGAGATGCCCAAGCCGACTTAGGTGTTAACGAGTAGGTACATAGTTATGTTGTTCCTAGGATATAAAACTCAGGTCGGCCGCAGCAAGGAGAACAGGTGCAGGTAGGGATTTACGGACGAGTCCGAACTGGCCTACGTTTGTGGTTTCTCCTCTTACATCCCGCCCTGCATGCCCTTTCTCCTGCACACGGGATGAGCTCATGTTGGTCACAGGAATACTGAATGCTCGTCAGAATTTATTTATCGTCAACGACACGTTAATAATAATAAACTTTATTTCCATTTTACAATCTGGTGAGCTTATATCTAGCGGCTCTGCACTAAGCACAATGCTTGTGTCGCAGTAACCATTTACAATTACCAATTATAATTATCATGGACGCGGTTCGGTTTTGGGGTTATTTTAATCACAAATAAAAGGATAAGATGTAGGAATGTAAGTGTGTGTGTGTGTCTGAGTGTGTGTGTGTGTGTCTGTGTGTGTGTGTGTGTGTGTGTGTGTCTGTGTGTGTGTGTCTTTGTGTGTGTGTGTGTGTGTCTCTCTGTGTGTGTTTGTGTGTGCATGTGTAAAAGCGTGGATGTGTGTGTGTGTATGTGTGTGCATGTGTGTGCGTGTGTTAACATAGGAGGCCTTCTGTTTCAACATAATTAATTCCAATAACCAGGATTCGATTTTGTGTTTTGCTTCGCGCGGGGAACATTCTTTGATATCGACTATACGAGTAACTGTTGTATAAACGTGGAAGTGCAAAATAAGGATGGCGTTTTGCGAAAGTGCTGTTTAGTGCGGGAATGGGAACTTTGTATATGCGTAATCTGAGTTAAGAAGAAGAAGTCTACGTAACCACGAATGCAGATCACTGCGTGTATGCAAATCTAAACAGTGCTATTCTGCACACCATGCCATGGTGAACCACTACATTAACACTGCCAAGAAAGTCGTTTTGTTTCTATTTGTTTAATTTTAGCTCAAATCGTCCGTGACATGGTTTAACTAAAAGAAAAAAAAACATTTTCCGTAAGCCATGGGGAGATGTGAAGCTAAAGTAAGGAATGCCATAATTGTAGCCGTTAACATTTTTTTTATGATATGCTTTGCCCGCTGCTATGCTCGCTTGTATTATGATTGGTCGTAGAATAGTGTGTGACAGATAAAGAATAAAATTACCGCCCTATCTTTTTTTTATAGTAGCTCGACATAATGGCTTCCCTACGCCTGATGGAATGTCGTTGGTTCTCATTCGATAGTAGAGTCTACTCGTCTTTCTGGCATTCATCGTTCACTCGGGAAGCCCCTTTCCTTTATTTCCTCGTCCCAGAAGCAACTTGAGCTGTGCTGTAAAAAACACTAAGGTATACTTACCGTATTATAGAAAACTTGAATTTTATAAAATAGTGTGAAACCCCTTGTGTTATAAATGGAGCCATAAAATATCGGATTCCGGTAGACACTTTTACAAAAAAATTTACCAATTATCTTACCTTAGAAGAAACCTAAATTTCCATTTAAATTAAAAATTTTAAGAGAGGTAGGGAAATAGCGAATCTTCGCTAAAATTGAGCTGCCCGTCTGGGGAAGGACCTCCACCCTATAGAATACCGAAGTCAAATGACCTTCGGGTCGTGTTTCTGCCGGTGAGTAGGGTTTCCGGAGCTCGTGGGGGGTTAGGGTTGGGCCGGCATGGCGGTGGCAACTGATAGGTAACTGATCTGTTACTTGCCCGCTGTCGCGGCGACTTGGGCTTCTCTTTCGCTTTCCATCCGGCGTGGGGAGTCACTATGTCGAGCTACTATTAAAAAAAAAATTAAATCTCATCACAATCCGATGAGCGTATCTGACTAACAAACATACAAACTGACATTTGCAATGTTATAAAGATGGCCGTTATCCTAAGACCTACAGGCAAGGATAACTTCATATGTTCCATCCGCATATGGTGTATCACTGACAAGTGTGACCCTTTTATAAAGGCATATTAGCTTGTTTTACATCTTAGACGTTGTGATCTGGACTGGAGTAAGCAAACGCGAAAGATGTGGACCCCAATTAGAGTTATATTTATCGGTTTTTGTGTTTGTGGTGCGCTAGCGAGAAGAGTTCCCGCTAATGTGTCTACGAATGAAGATGGCGATGTTGGTGAGTAGAATAAAGTACTCTTTCTTTATTTGTAGAATCTTAATTAGAGAGGTAGGGCATAGCGAATCTTCGCTCGAAGTGAGCTAAGCGTCTGAGGAAGGACCTCCTCCACCCTATAGAATACCGCGACCAAATGATCTCCGGGTCGTGTTTCTGCCGGTGAGTAGGGTTTCCGGAGCTCGTGGGGGATTAGAGTTGGTCCGGGACATCGCGGTGGCAACTGGCAGATAATTGACCAAGTAATTGCCCGTTGTCACAGTGACTTGGACTTCTCTTTCACTTCCATCAGGTATAGGGAAGCCATTATGTCGAGTTACTATAAAAAAATAGATTTTATCCTCGCGGCAATGGAAAGAAAAATCGCCACATTTCTTTCTGTGAGTGTCGTATTTCATCTTGTCAGCTGGTGTAGGGCTTACCAGCCTGGTTGGTGACGGACGTGAACTCGAAGATACATCCGTGAAGTGACTTTTACATTTACAAGTCAACAAGACATTTATTTTTTCTACTGAAAAACTGTATTTGGAAAGTAAGTAATCGATTCAGCTACAGCCAGTCAAATTCAGTAAAAACTATGCTTCATATTTTTTCTAGCTACTATACAGTAATTAGATAGTAGCGGTTATCGACTTCGATTCCGTTTTCAAAGTGTTTTATATAAAGAAGCAGAACTATGCTCTATATAAAATTGAATTATACTACGAGTAGGTATATCTCACTGCTGTTTAGTATTAGCAAGTTATAAATCGATGCCTTGGTATGAGTATTATCTAGAAAAGCAAGCGGAAACGGCGATTTTGAGCGATACTAACCGTTTCACATCGGACGGAAAAAAAGAAAAAAAAAAGATTTTTTTCCTTCTTTCATTTTGCTCAAAAAATTTTCCTTATCGAGTTTTCCCTTCTTCAGATACAAGGAAACCAACAATATGTCACTACAGTGATCCGGACGTAGCAGCTTGCATTCGCCGCACAGCCGAGCAGACGCGGCATCTGCTCGCCCACGGGGTGCCGTCCTTCGGGGTCCAGCCTCTGGAACCCCTGAAGGTGCCCAGCATAAGGCTCCGGCAACACAACATGCCCAAGAACGGCTTCAAATACGACGCCTGGCTCTCGGACATCATGCTGAGAGGGCTCACCAATTATACCTTCAATACTTTGGAGTACGTTCTAAGGACATACAATTTTTTAAAAGTTTTTTTATGAAATATATTCGTACCACTTTAATAAATAAATAAATGCCATAGTTAAGCCCACTGTGGGTACTGCTGTTGTATCAGCGGCAAGTGTTGCCTCTGTCATCATCATCATCCTAGCCTTTTTCCCGATTGTCTCAGGGTCGGCTTCCCAAACTGAGAGATTTGGCGAGGGCTAAGCTTTTACACAGAGCGACTGCCATCAGACCTCCGCAACACTAAGGGTAAGCTATACCCATTCCCAGTTTAGGCGTCAGAGTTATCATCATCTCTGATATGATGTAACGACTGCTATCTGAGTTGGTAAAGATAGCACCCGGGACCAACAGCTTAACGTGCCTTCCGAAGCACGGAGGAAATCGGTGTCAAATTTCGGTCACCCATCATCGGATTGACCGCGCCAATGGTTGCACAACATTTCGATCATTGTTAAACGAACAAGACCGCGGCGCCACCGAGCTCCTCCAGATCTAAGTGTTGCCTCTGTGGCAGTGGCATAAGTGAAAATCTCTCGATCCCAAGACGTGTAGTCGTAGGGCTAATGCAGCAGCCATAGCAGCAACACATTTCAACCATTTATGCATGCCGTGGCAGCCTCTAATTAAGGCGTCACTTTAGCACTAATATAGAAATATTGTTAATACCATGTTATTATGTGATTGTTTTGTTAGCTGTCCTTAAATAAATAAAAGCCTTTTTTAGAGCGTCAGCCTAGTCTATGCAGACTTCATGTCCCTGAGACAGGCGGTTCAAACCCCGTCACGTACCAATGTGATCGCTGAAATTGCTGGCATTCCCCCGAACACCGGGCATGCGTAAAAAAAAGATACCACGCTTAGAAAGCAGGTTGGGGTGACGGCAGTAAGTTTTATTGTACCCAGATAAACGCTGCTACCTATTTCCTAATATTCCCTTATGAAATAAAATGAAAACACTAACTAAAGATAACTTTACATCTCTAAATCAAGCATTAAATAAATAATAATAATAATAAATAACCCAAGACATGCCACGCTGGGCCACACAGCGCCACCTAGCCCCAAACTAAGCCGAAGCTTGTACTATGGGTACTAGACAACTGATAAACTTACTTAGATATGTTTTTTTTTTGTAAATAAATACATATTATACATAGAAAACACCCAGACCAATACAAACAGACATGTTCATGAACACAAATGTTTGTACTGTGCAGAAATCGAACCCACGACCCTTGACTCAGAGGGCAGAGGTCGCTACCAAATGAGCCACCGAGCCTGTCAATTGTTGTCAGTGAGCATTGAAGGCGTGAGACTGTGTTCAAGTCTTAAATATTATAATATTTGGTCATCCCAGTGTGTTCCCCGAAGACCTGAAAATGACGGCGAACATCAGTCTGCCTCGCCTGGAGATGACTGGCGATTACGTAGTGCTGGGCGAGTTCCAGATGCTGCCAGTCGAGTCCACCGGGAAACTGTCAGCTAACTTCAGTGAGTGGATAAACAAATTTCTCAAAAATACCACAAGCTGATGACGCGCAGCGGAGTCACCGGATCGAGAAGCTACACCCTACGATCGCCAACTCGCCTGCCCAGCGTGGCGATGGGGTGTATGGGTAAAGCCTCCAGATGTTTGACCAAAGTGCCCAACACCTGGAGATGCTTTGTCCAGCAGTGGTCTGCGATAGCTGCTGATGATGATGAGAACGAAACTATTGTTATTATACTAAAGCGAGGAGCTTTAGTATTTCCAGACACAATAGTTTTAACAATAGAAACTGGTAATTGAAGGGACATTCGGTCTCACAACATGATGTAGATATATTACTGTTACCTAGAGCCTTTAGGGAAATCCGTTTGATGAATCGACATAGGTAGGTACCTACTTATGGAAATACTGACAAACAAACACCCACTGGGTGAAATAAGGCAGTGATTTATATTCTTTTGTCCCCGCCCGGAGTGTCTCATTATAACAATCAATTACTGTATACACCATAGGTGGTATAATAGACTGAGCTGGTTAAAAATCTAATTAGCCTATTTACATGCCGTGCTAAACAAATGCCTACGTATAGGGGGCATAATAAAATGGATTCCAATAAACAGTCTTATACTCGTACATAAGTGAACTTTTATATTCAATTACCGTACGGATATAATGTATGACTCATTTAATAGGTTCATTACACATTCAACACTTCACCCCTACAAGGGAATCTCTGGGCCTAATAAATATTCAGTATGGATGAATTTATCAGTGCTGTTGTTATGACACCCGAGATATACCTATATTCGATAAGATCGATAGACAGATGCATCTTGTGTGTTATTATTATACGAACTATATTTATGAAGACGACGATGGCAAGAGATCGTTGTTCGTTTTTAACCGACTTCAAAAATGGAGGAGGATTTTCAATTAGACAAATTTTTGTTGTTGTTTGTGTGTTACCAGATATCTTTATAATTTTGATTACTACTACTTACTTACTTATTATAATAACCGATTTGGATATTCTTTGTTTATTTCTACTTCCAAGTTGGTCCCATTGGCATCACATAGAAGTCGGTTTTTTTGTAAAAATTTTTGTTTTCATCGCGATCCGTTGTTATTTGTTCGGTCAACTGTCATATTAGCGTACTTGCATCTGCGCGCATGTTATTTAGGTCGCTTTCAACCGGCCCTTAGACGTATTATGGGGAAAGCATATCTAGCACTGGAATACTGAATGTCTATACATTATCCGGAGGCAATCCAGTAATTCACGTGTAAATGACATGTTTCAGCTACTTGCACCGCAGCCTTAGAGGCGCTGGGGGCTAGAGTACACAAGAGGATGGTGATACGAGACGCCACAGTGCGCCTGCGCTGCGCCGGCGACCTCAAAGCGAGCCTCGACGACGCACACTCCACTACCGGCGAGATGGGTACTTAACGCAGTTTATATAATACTAGGGATGTAAGAGAGCGATCCATCGTCTTTTCGCTCCAAGTCAGCCTCATTTGCCCGTGGTGCATCCTGCCCCATTACAAACAAGGGACCACCAAAATCGAAAAAGATCGTTCGTTGAACGGATCGCGTAATTTTGCAAAATAAATCTCTCCCATTTGTCCCTCCCGTGTTTTTATATATAAATTAAATTAATTTAAATAAACTTTAACGAATTTTAGTTCGTATATTCGAACACGGGAGGGACAAATGGGCGGGATTCATGGTACCAAAGTACGCGATCCGTTCAACCGGACCGTTTTCGTTTTTGGTGGTAGGGGCCAAGGTTCTGGCAACAGACTGATGGCGGTATAAACATCCCAATAGAAGGTGTAGCTACCACATGCAGTTATGTCACCCACCAGATCGAGAAGCTACGCCCTGCAATTGCCAAGTCGCCTGCCCAACGTGGTGATCATGGGCAAATCCTCCAGATGTTTGACCAAAGTAGCGAACAACCGAAGAGGCCCATATTCACCACTGGACTGTTATCAGCTGATGATGATTGGCGTATAGATTACATAGTAATCTTATAATTCTACTACGAGTTATAAGATTACCTACTTTAGATATTGACATGACTTAATGAGAGACTTAATTCTATATTATTCATATTATTTTTCAGAAATGGTAACCGACCATATCGCAGCCATGCATTCCGAACAACTGGTGAAGGAAATACAGCCTGCTGTGGAGACTTCTCTAGCCATGGTGTTGGAAGATGTAGCCAATAAGTTCTTGAAGCACATACCTTCAGAAATGGTCTTCCCTAACTAATCATGTAAATACAGAGGGCATTCATTCAGAAATCGGCAGTTTAAATGAATCACACGAATATTAAGATACTTAGGTATTTATTTGAGTGTCGCACCATTAAAAGTATTATTTTTGTAAGTATTTTGTGTCACTACAAGTATTTAAATTATGGAGAACACCGATATTTTCTAAATATTTAACAATTAGGTAATACAGCAATAATTATGTTATTTAACAATCTTATAATACAATAAAACATACCTAGGTTAGATTTTTTGGTAACACAATTATAAGAGTGTGTGTTATGAGGGTTAGTTACATATTAATTAAGTATCGTAATTAATTTATTGTTACATCATTATTTATTATAATAAACCAGCTTGAATTATATTAGCTTTATTATTTCAATTAAAATATGTCGTTACTGTGTTTGTAAGTTAACAATCTTTTAGACTCTACTTAATACCTTTTTTACCTACTGTGTCCCAAGCTAAAAGTCCTCTAGACATAATTTAGGAGACACTTTAAAAATTGTTAAATGCTGTTTACGGGATACATTAGCTTAGCGCAGGATTTTGGTAATAATGAGGATAGGTAAAATTTTCTATTTGTGAATCTACTATGCCCTTACAATATTGTCTTAAACGTTTTAGTTTATGGTAGATAGCATAGATAGGTACACTTAATTACTTAATGTTCCTTCTTCTTTTAATATAAAGCAGCATTCATCTTAATGCTACTAGGAAATAAATTAGGTACATAAATTAAGTCTAGATAAGGTATGTCGTTTGCTCTTGAATGCAGGTCATGTAGGACTACATTACTTACATTCAAGTACAGAGAGTCTCACAAGTTGTTTATTTTACTCGACATGTCGTAGGACAACTGAAAAAATCGAATTTCGTAAAAGTCCTAGAATAATAATTTGCAATTGCAAAATACCGCATAATTGGAATCTAAGAATAGATTTCTTAATCATCCACGCGGTGTTCAGGATTGTTGCAAAAATTCGAGTTTGTTTCGGATGATTAGAACATTGAACACTGATTGGCTATTCTATGAGTCGATTTATAATATCTTTATTCTGGTTGAGCAGAACATGTGGACAATATTTATATCAGCCAATCAGCATTCATGGCTGAAATGTAAGTAATTATTCGCAATGAGCCTGATTTTCAAAAGTATAGATCCTGAACACGGCACGGGTGATTATGTAATTCATTCATGACTATTTATTTATAAGTTTGAAATAGTGAAATACTGGTTAATGTCTGTTTGTGATGCCTAATAATTAAATAAATAAAAAATCCTAGATTCCAATTGTCCGGTGTTACGCAATCGTCCTAGGATTTTAGCGAAGATTCCATCTTTTTCTATAATCCTACGACAAATATAAATTACTTAAACCAACTTTACTTCGAATCGCTGGTTGCTACAGACACCAGCGGTTATCTGACGTGACGTAACGCAACCGTAGGCCTGTGACCGACCACTAAGGTTACAACACTGCACACAGACCATTTCCTATACAAATTTCAACTTTAAACTCACAGACAGACGAACGAAATTCCTATGGTACCTCTTTATTTCTGGGTCGAGTAACTACGCGCGTAATATAAAGTGCAAGCCGGTTGCATCGTCGTCGTTTTGTTTGTGAATCAAACTAAACGTTATTTAATATTGGCAATTGAACTGGTGTGACCTTGGTCAGTTGTAACTCGTAATGTTTGAGCTTGTGAATAAGCAGAACAAGAGTAGTCTTAGTAGCTAGTCATTCATCAACAACTTATGTTCGTTCCAACAGAGTGGCTCAAGCCTACCCTAAATTAGGGTGATAAGGTTTTTAATTCGGAGCAAAATTTGCTACGTTGGTGAGAGTCTACCGCTTTTTTTTCTGGCTTTCGCCTGATCCTCCGTAAGTAGCGGCCGAAGCATCCATATCCCGTGAGGACCTGGATCAGCCGGTTCGTCACAACCCCTTGAGGGCTCCGCATCCATTCTTCCAAGATGGGCCCAATGGCCTGAGTGGTGGCGCCCCCACGTGGCGGCCTGAGTCTTCCACTCCCCAACAGCCCGGTGATACCGGGCTGTTGGGGAGTGGAAGACTGGAAACAAGACTGCCTTGGCTATCATCGTACTCAATATAGAAAAAGCCATTACGTTGTACAGGTGCAGTCCGGTAGAGTTCCTCAAATATTTCCTCACAAGTGTGCATAATATCCTAACGTTTTCCTTCACCAGAAGAGCGGCGAATATTAATTCATTTTTCAAAATGTCATTTACGCAATACCTACTTACTCGTACAACTACACACTGCTCATCTGTTTCTTCATCACCTTTACATTTCATAACCAAATTGATGATAAGCTGATGTTTACTTCGGATGAGATAAGAGATTCATAGATTATCACGTTTTGAATTATATTTAAACTGATGAATCTTAGACTGATCTTGTTATTTTGTGAAGTGAACAGTGTAATATGAGGGTTATTTGTTTGTTAACCGTGTTCGGATTGGTTTATGGAGGGTTAGAAAAGGGCTTTATTAATTGTAAGTATCTACTTACTAAAGTAAATTGTATTACCTAATAGGTTGCTTTATTTAGTCAAAATCAAAATAAGTAATTTTTATTCGTGTTTTTAAAAAACATAAAAAGAATCGACAAATTACCACCGGTCTGCAAAAATCTGTCGCGGATATTTCACAGACGACGCACATCTTCGATCATTCTGTCGGCAGAGCTGTAGGGACCTAGACGCTCTTTTTAAATGTCTCAGATGTAGACTCTATCGCACAAAAAGTCTGTCGTCTGCGCTGCCCCTAAGTAGCCGTAAGCAACGACTCCACCTACATAACTATTTATGTAACACTAGATATTGACATTGAAATACGGTAGACGCTTTCAGGCCAATCAACTAAATGCAATTACAAATTAGTTCCATTGTACTTAACGGCGCTAATTGCAATTAAGCTAATTACACAATACTTGCTTTATGTTCACAGTCGGAGGGTTCATGTGCCCTCGAGAGGAGAAAGCCTTGGGGCGGTGTCTGCGCGACGCCCTCAATACCTACATACCTAGATTAGCTACAGGTATAGTGCTGTTTATTTATACTAATATATCGATATGATATTAATAACTAGGGGAAAATGGGGCAGCTTCATACAGTCGGGTACATTGCCAATATTTTGATTGTAATATGCATAAAAATAATACCAATTTTTTCTATTACCAACGAGTTCTGGAGTGGAGACCGCGTCTCGGCAAACGTAATGTAGGACGCCCTCAGGCCAGGTGGAGTGACGATTTGCGCAGGACGGCTGGCAAGTGCAGGATGCGAGAGGCCCAAAATCGATCAAGGTGGCGAACATTAGGAGAGGCCTGTGCCCAGCAGTGGACTGACACGGGCTGATGATGATGATGATGATGAATACCATTTTGGTACCATTTAAATTATTATTAATTAAAGTAAAGCACGCTGGCTATCAAAATATTTTTTTATACTTGAAATCGTAAATATTTATCACTGTTTGAATGTAGGTACCTCACTGTATGAAGCTGCCCGTTTTCCCCCCTATACTATACTTTTTAGCATTAGAAAGTACACAAATTGGGTCTTTTATTATGCATGTTAATTTAACCCTAAAGAAGGCCTAAAGAAAAAAGGTTGCATATACATAAAACAAAATAAAAAAGTACCTACATGTCTGTGTTCAATTGATTACTATTGTAGGTAATTTTTAGAGTGGGCTTATTATGTGATAGCTGGTTGTCTCAAAAAGTGTTCCTAGTACTATTTAGGTACCAAATTTCTGAGTTTTATTTTCTGTAAAAATGTTCAATGTTGGCAGACACTTTTTTATGATTTACGAAGACTTGCATGGCGATAGCAACGGAAAGATTGACTTGGTTACTCGCCCGTTGCCGCAGCGACTTGGGTATCTCTTTCTTTTATCATCAAGGGACTGGAGGGCAATATGCTGTGCTACTTTACAAAAATGGTGCAATAGATCGCAGTTACAAATTAGAATAGAGTGTTGTTATGTCAATTAGCAATGTAGTTGAGCAACCATGGTCATATAATGGCTAATAGTAGGCAGTGGGTGATTGTGGTGGGTAGCCACTGCATCGCCTTTTAACGGCTAATGATACGGGGTAATTGAGTAGGGCCACTGACATCGATTATATCATTAGTGATATTATGTTAGAGACGTGTAATTTTATAGGTATCTACTTAGTTACGTAAAGCAATGTAGTTTTATAACACACTGAAGTATCAGCATCTAACTATTTCATCTTGCTTGACTTACCTAGAAATAATGTTGGCGGCACTACGCCACACTCACACACACAAACACACATATGACTGGCTCGATGGCTCAATTGGTAGTGACCTCTGCCTTCTGAGCCAAGGGTCGTGGGTTCGATCCCCGCACATTACAAACATTTGTGTGCATAAACATGTCTGTTTGTATTGGTCTGGGTGTTTTCTATGTATAATAATATGTATTTATTTACAAAATAAAATATCTAAGTTAGTTTATCAGTTGTCTAGTACCCATAGTACAAGCTTCGGCTTAGTTTGGGGCTAGATGACGCTGTGTGGCCCAGCGTGGCATGTCTTGGGTTATTTATTTATTTATTTATATTTTACTAAGAATAAATCATCATCATTTTCATCACCAGCCTATAGCAGTCCACTGCTGGACATAGGCCTCCAGTTGTTCCCCGCATTGAGCAAACCAGGAGGCTTTTTTAAAATATTAAAATGAAGTGTACATAAATTCTGTATCATTTGTAAACATCAGATTTGTCTGTTATGGTCAACTGTTTATGGTCTTGAATTAAATGACGAAACAATATATGTCGCACACTGTAAAAGATTAACAGAAAACAGACAGATTTATTATTATCACAATAGCAGTATTTGGTAGACATTTTAGTTTTCCTACAAGTTTCCGTTGCATTTTATCTATAAGTTGTGGCCTCTCTGCACTGATCAAGTTTCTTAACGTACTCTCAAATCTTAGTGGTAAAATAAAACGCAAACAATACACAAAGTATTTAAAATGATACATATTTCATTACATTATGTTTATAATCAAGGAACACATTTGTTGGATCTATCGATATGATGTTCATAAAAAAATTACCAACGCATAAAACAACACTAGCTTTAAGATGCACATATTTTGCCGTAATCTTGAGCAATTGAATTACGCTTATGTCATTGTAGTGTGTCATAATTTAGTAGCATCTCTAGCAGGCGAATTAAAATTGTTTAAATTGTAAGCTTAAGTGGGTTTTTACATAATTTTATAGGAATGACATTGACATAGAATCCTTAATTGGAAAAGTATTCTGAAGTGTTGTAATAGAGAGTCAGTGTCACATCGAATAATAGGTGTTTGTCTCATTAACGCATTGCACCCAAGGATGTGTGATTTTTGCTATAATTATTGCGTACTTATCATTGTAGTAATTTGGTCTGCCCTTTAAAAATGGCTACAACCTTGAGTGGCCTTGGGTGTAAGGCTGAAAGGGGCAGCATGGGTCAGTTAGCATACGCGTCCAACTCATTTTGATGTAATTTGAGTAAAGTCATCATCATCATCATCATCAGCCTATTGCAGTCCACTGCTGGACATAGGCCTCTCCAGTTGTTCCCCATTTAGGGCAAACATCTGGAGGATATACCCATAATCGCCACGCTGGGCAGGCGATCGCAGGGCGTAGCTTCTCGCTCCGGTGACGCTGCTGCCCGTCATCGGTCTGTGGTATTTAGCTACGCCTTCAATTGTGATGGTTATACCGCCACCAGTCGGTTGCCAGCGCCTCGTTTGTTATTCGGCAGGATGCACCACGTGCAGGTGAGGTTGGCTTGGAGCGAAAAGATGATGAGTCGCTCCCTTACATCCCTTGAGTAAAGTATTATGACATTAAATTCCAAATTGCATTTAACCACATTCAACTCACAAATGCGTGCATGAATACACATGAAACGTACACCATTTTGTGGTGACTGGCCCGGTGACTTAATTGGTAGTGACCCTATCTTCTAGGTCGTGGGTTCAAAATTCCGGCACAAAGATTTGTGATACCTAAACATTTGTGTTTGTTCCGTGTCTGGGTATTAAGTATGGTACCTTCGTTGTACTGATACCCATAAGGCCGTAACGCAGATGTTTATATTACTTACTTTGGGATCGGATATATACCTATGTCATAATGTCTAATATTTATTTATAACACAAGTATTTAATATGTAGGTACTAGATATGTCATGGCCTTCGAATATTATTCGCAATTGTAAGAATTTATCTAATAGCAGCGTTTTCCCTGAAAGAAAACGCATATTAAAATACTTACCTAATTCGAAGCTTATAGATGAGATAGGCACTTCCGTTTCCCGTAGTTTTAGTCAATTTCGTACTAATTTTTACCTTATGATGACGTATTTCCGTTGGCTCAGCAGGCAGTGGCGCCATTTAACGAGTATTAAAACTAGTGCAGCGCCATTTTTTCTCATTGGCTTTTGAAATCATCAGGCAGAGGTATAAAGTAAGCTTCGAATTAGGTAAGTATTTTAATATGCGTTTTCTTTCAGGGAAAACGCTGCTATTAAAAGTACTTGACCGTAATTCGAAGCTTATAGATGAGAAGTGTTTGTTTTCGCCTGGTGAGACTGGGTAAGACTAGAGCCTAGGGTGAGTTAAGGTAAAATATTATGCAAAAAATAAAGAATACGCCAATGTGATTCAATAATATTATGTATTACAATATAATTATTCCATCACTACACATATTAATATTATTCATTAATTTTAAGGTATTTTAAGTAAGTAATTACTTATTCTAAAAATTATGAAGATTACATAATTATGTTTAATTTTCCTACATAATAGGTATATGATAGGTATAGGTATACTATATAGGTAATGTATCTACACACATTTCTACAATTTAATCAAAATCAAGCAGCAGTTTTTCTTAATTGATTTCTTATTATGACATTAATCAATAGGATTGAATAATTGTGTTATATTATTAGAAATTTTATCACCTGTCCTTATTTCCCGTCTATAAAATTTTTTAAAGGTATTGGCTGAACGCCAATTTCCCCGTGCAAGGACTTCATCAAGAGGGTAATTTAACCAGTTCTTCGAAGCCACTGCAGATCTGACGCTGCCAGGACTGAACTCGATTTTTGCGTCCTTGAATAAATGTTTGATCCAGCCTGCTATGACGATTCGGGATGCCGGCTTAGGAGTACCCCTGACCGTCATGAATAACTTATATGATTTCGCGGATTCACGCCGACTTTCTAGCAAGGATATCAAGGTGTTGATCCAAAAAATTGGATTTAACTGTAAACTGTCATTATTTATAATCAACTTCCAACCTGACTGTCTGTGGTCACTATTATCAGTTTTAGAACCAAATTCTGGCCAAAAAATTATATTATTCTGAGACCTGACACAATGTTCGGGGTCTACTCTAAGCAAAGTCAAATCATGAATGCGGCGACCTGAACATAACAATAACAAGATAGCTGTGTGACGTGAAACTTGATAAATATTACTTTTATCAATCGAATAAGTGGACAAATACTGAACTAGACTATTAATGTCCCAAATAGGTGGCTTTACTTTCTTCGTATTTTTAAAGAAATTGATTTTAAAACATGTTTGACTAATACATGAGAACTAAGCTGGCTTGACATATTAGCGTTACAAAGCGTTGATACTACAGATTTATGTAAAAGAATAGTATTATATGATAAATCATGAATTATGTGTAAATCGGCCAAAAACCGAGCAAGTTGAGACCCAGTTGGTCTTTTAAAATCAACGTTATGAGATTTCGCCCATATTAGCCACCTGTTCCACGCTGTTTTATACGTTTTTAGAGTAGATGGTCGCCAAGAATTTTTTAGCAACGATATTTGACTTTCATTCCAGCCGTCTATCTCCTCGGTCCACCCCCACATTTCCACACTTCCAGAGTGAGGTCTTCTAGATTCGGGGGAGGCAGACCTGTCGATGTGTCCATCAGATTCATGTGTAGGTTTCTCAACACAAATGGAGCTTCGAGGGCTCTTGCTTTGAGGTCCGCCCGCCAAAACACCTTGTGCCATCGGGGCACTACTAACAGGAAGACTCCTGCAGACTGGTTGAGATGCGATAGTACCTTGGGTACTAGAAATGGGGGTGGAAATACCCATGCTAGAGGGTAATTCCACTGTACGCTGAAAGCATCGTGAAATAGTGCTTTCGGGTCCTTCAGGTCTAAGGATACATAATTGCTGATCACATGTGCCGTTTTGGAGGCAAAAAATGAAAAAAGGTCTATCATGGGAGTTCCCCATTTTAGAAATATTTTCTCCAAGCACCCTGGTAACAGATGCCATTCCGGAGGATGTCGGTACCTCGAAAGGTGATCGGCATGATTGTTGTACTTGCCTGGGATATAGTGGATCGTGAATGAGATCTGGTACTGGTCTAACAGTGTTAGTAATTGACGGGTTATCTTCATTAATGCCATCGATTTGGTCCCCCCTTCTTTTCTCAAATGAGCCACTACAGTCTTGTTGTCGCACTGTATTAGAACTGAGCTGCGACTCAGACATTGAGCATGCATTTGAATGACATGCAAGATTGCTAGCATTTCTTTTTGATTGCAGTGCAGATTTTGCTCCTCTTGCGACCAAGGGCCGCTCAAGGGGATGTTGTCTAACTGAGCTCCCCACGCCAGATCTGATGCGTCTGTTGTGAGAAAGTGGATCGGAGGGGGTAAATGTAGCCTTGATGTGAGATGAGCGTTTTGAATCCACCACTTTAATTCTGTTTGGATCACTTCTGGTAGTATACATTTTGTCGTTGGCTTTAGCAACAGGGAATTCATGAACCTTAGCAAATGGCGATGGTTCAATCGGCCGCGTGGTATGACAAAACTGGCAAAGTTCAATAGACCTACGAGACTTTGAACTTCGTTTAAAGTTACTTTCTTCTGACCTAACATTTGGCGAACCTTTTTCACAACAGTATTGATTTTGTCTATTGGCAACGACTTTAGATTGTCCCACGTGTTCCAATGAATACCTAAGTATGTTAGAGATTTCTGGGGGATCGTTACCGATTTCTCTAAGTTGACGCTCCAGCCGAGAGTCTGAAGGGTGTCTAGACACAATTGTACGTGCTCGTGCAAAACAACTGGGTCTTGATGAGCAATTAAGAAATCGTCTAGGTAAACTAGGATTCTTATGTTCTTTTGACGCAAGATCTGAGCGATCCAATTGGTCAGAACTGAAAAGGCTTTCGGGGCCGAGCTCAGACCGAATGGGAGGCAACTTATTTCTAGCAGTTCTTTGTTGTAAATTAGCCGTAGAAATCGTCTGTGTACTTTTGCAATTTTGAGATGGAAATAAGCTTGACTCAAATCTATTTTGCACATCCAATCTTGTTGCTGAAGGAAATTGGGTATTTGATTCACATTTATGAGACGAAAATGTTCGCTCTTCACAAACTCGTTTAAAGCCTTTAGATTGAAGATTGGGCGGAGTGACCCGTCGGTCTTTGGAACTAGGAAAAGTGGCGAGACAAAACTGGGAGTCCAATGAGCCGGTTTTAGAATGCCTTGAGCTTTCATGTTTTGAACTAACAGAGTCATTTCGTCTGAGACACGTGTGTGACAAGGGTGATTGACATTTGGGATAGATAGAGGAGGTTTCTGGATGAATGGTATACGGTAGCCCATTATCATTTTTAAAATGATATCTGGGGCCCCCATTTCGCTCCATTTTTCGTAATAATGAGCCAGTTGTCCGGCTCGAAATGACCTCGAGTCATTGTTCATATCGCTTGGATTGACCTCTAGGGGCATGAGCAGAGTTCGCTCGGCCTCTCCCCCCTCTTTGTGAACCGCGAGGCCTCGAGCCTCGGTATTGAAATGACCCCCGTGTATTGTCACCTATACCACTATTACCTGGGCAATTGTCGTGGCTAATATTGTGGCATCCACCCCTCGAGAGTGGTGCATACAAAGGCTTATTTAAACCAGATGTATAGTATGGCATGGTATGGGTGCCGCTCGACGGACCCGTATATTTCTTGGCGGTTGCGCCACGAGAGGACTGGTAGTTAGCTTTATTCGATAATTTTTTGGAATGTTCAGGTTTATGGGGCCAAAAAGCTTTACGGACACCACCTGCCTTTTCTAACGCGGATGAAAAAACATCCGCTTCAAAAATATGAGTAGGCGATGGGGGTATTTTGTTAAGACAAGTTTTCACTACAGGATCCTTAACATGTTTGAGAATTGCATCCCTCCTTACTTGAATAATTTCCGATCGATGGCCGCAGACCAATTGCAAAAGGTCTGTCGAAGCCTTATGGAATTCTCCTTTCAGGAACAATTCCTCAATTTTTTCCTTTAAATTTTCAAAATTATTATCCGATTTAGCCCAGCTTAACAAGCAACGAATATTTTCTTCTAAAGATTCTTTTTGTTTCAAAATGCAAAAGGTAAGTGCCGCGTATGCTTTGTCGGCTTTGGCTAAGTGTGGCAAAGAATCATAATTTCGTATCTCCTCATTAGATTCAAGATCTACGAAACCGGGAGTGTGATTGTAAAGCTTTTGGGTATCCGCATACCTTACTTCAGACCAGTCCTTTTTGCAAAAATGTTGAACATCATTTATCATTTTCAAAAAGTTTTGAGGGGTCTTCGGAACAGGGGGTTCCTTTAATTTAGTTTCAATGTCAAAGGTAAAGTCAGATTGCGAAACTTTAAGAACGTCTGGTTCATTATTCACATCAGCATAAAGCTCGCCACTTACGCCCGAACCAAGAGATATGTGATCATCATAATGCACGTCATTATGATAGGTACGGGGCTGCGATATAAAATTGCGTAACTCACTGATTTCCTTGCTAAGCTGTCGCATGGACTGCAGTTTCTTGCTTTTCTTATGACGGCGTCGACGCGAGCGTTTCCGCTTTGAGCCCGAGGAAGACGAGCTTGAGCTGCTAGAAGAGCTGCTGCTGCTGCTCGTACTGCGCCTACGCTTCCGCTGTGCGCCGCTAGGTCCAGCTTCTGGTTGCTCCTCATCAAGAGATGGTAGAGGAGGATTCACTTCACTCATTCTGAAAATCGTTCAGTATTATAAAAATGTTCGAAGTTTTTTTATAATAAAGGGCGTTGCTTAATTATTCTCGAACGGAAAAACCGTTAAAAATAAGTCTAAAAAACTTTTAGTTGTGTAAGGTAGATTAAAATTGAGTCAAAAGAAACGATACTCATTATAATAAAAAGGAATATTCTTTTTTCAATAATCTATCACTGTGCAAGCTGCTAAGATTCACACGTTCGTAATGTTAACTATATTTCATATTTCATAAGTAATATGTACTCACTTTTTCTTTACACTGCGAAATAATTGTACTTGTAGTTTCAAATTTCTTTCACAAGTAATAATCATGTAATAAATAGGTACTCACTTTTTTCTTACTCCAACACAACTGTATAAAACTTTTATAGATTTAGCGTCTACAATTTCACTCTTCACTTGTGCATAAGCACAACTTTTCACTACGGGAGTTAAAACGCCAATGAGAAAAAATGGCGCTGCACTAGTTTTAATACTCGTTAAATGGCGCCACTGCCTGCTGAGCCAACGGAAATACGTCATCATAAGGTAAAAATTAGTACGAAATTGACTAAAACTACGGGAAACGGAAGTGCCTATCTCATCTATAAGCTTCGAATTACGGTCAAGTACTTTTAATAAATATATTTTTATGTATTTATTTTTAGAACAATGTGTGCGAATCGTGTTGTCGATGTCGTTATGTTTTTGGATGACTTCTGCTCAGTGATGCCCACGTACTAATTTACTCGTACCGGTATCGATATTTCGCGTTGCATATTCCAGGAGTACCGGAGTACGGAGTGCCGCCATGCGAGCCGCTAATGGTGCCATCTCTGTCAGTGCACCAATCCACGGGACCTATCTCCGTCACCTCAGCATACTCTGACGTCACCGTGAAGGGGCCCTCCAAGATGAGAGTCAAGGATGTGCAGTAAGACCTCCTCATAGTCTATATTTACTCTAAGTAAGATCCGACTAAGTCAAACTTACATTTGAGCTAACATCTGCAATAGGTAGGATCTGTGTGTAGACTTGCGAATAGAAAACAATCGCCAGGTTTTGGATTGACTTTAATATCAATACTCCTGAACAAATTTCGGCTTCAGAGGCCAATCTCCAAAGTACGCAGGAGATAATAAAGTTCAAAAGCTGTCTGTTTTCTCTCTAATCCTGTGGAACGATAGTTTGTCACGGCCGGAGACAGATCACATTACCAACAGCTTAATGTGCTTTTCAGTACAAAGGGGGTGTTAAATTCAATTATTAAATGTATTGAAGTAAATATAAATAATGAATAAAAATAATCGAGTTTTCGATAGAATAAGCTGGATTGACTTCCTGACTAGCCCACGAACAACCGACTATAATTTAGAAATATTTCTTCTTTATTTTGTCACCACTTAGAGATGTGCTTTGTTTTTTAGGGTAGACGCCCAGAACCAAAGAGTTGTAGCAAAAATCCACATCCCAGAATTGAGAATGAAGGGTAACTACAAGTTGTCAGGCCAACTCCTCATGTTGCCTATCGAGGGAGATGGAAAGTTCTCTGCAAGATACGGTAAGTTATAAGTTAGAGAATTTTGAGACGATGATCAAATCAATCCTTATTAATCATCATCATCATCATCATCAATAGCCTATTGCAGTCCACAGCTGGAAATAGGCCTCTCCAGTTGTTTATTTACCATTTAGGGCAGTCATCTGGAGGACATACGCATAATCGTCACGCTAGGCAGGCGAACTGGCGATCGCAGGGCGTGGCTCCTCGCTCCGGTGACGCTGCTGCCCGTCATCGGCCTGTGGTATTTAGCTATGCCTTCAATTGTGATGGTTATACCGCCACCAGTCGGTTGCCAGAGCCTTGTTGTTATTCGGCAGGATGCACCACGGGCAGGTGCCTCCTCCTTTCGCACCGTTACGTCCCTCATATATCCTTTATATGCATAGAGAACTACTCAATTTCAGGTGACATCGATGCTCTGGTTACCATCGTGCTGGGTCGTCTGCATCAGCCCAACGACGTGGATGCTCTCTCGTGCGAGCATCTCGACGTCAAGTTCCACATGGGTGACGCCACTATGGAGCTTGAAAACTTGTTTGGTGGCAACAAAGATTTGGGTAAGTTGCATAGGTTTTTATTATACCATTAAGGTGGCAAACGAGCCTGCGGCCCGCCTGATGTTAAGCGGTTACCGCAGCTTATGGACGCCTACAACCGCAGGTGTTTCGCACGCGCGTTGCCGACCATTTTAAACTTCTTCACAACCTTTATGAATGACAGCTATGAGTAGCTTTGATGAGACAAATAGTTACGTTAAAAACAAGTTCTCATTTTGAAAATGGAAAACTAAGCGGTTCTAACGTGGTTCTAACAGTAGCTATTGGCTAAACAAGATTTTTGACCTGTCAGGTTTTATGACAGATTGCCTTAAAATGCGATTTTAGTGGTGGCATGAAACATCTATAGGCACTATGCCATGAATTATAGGTGTTAAGTTTTCAGTCAGCATATAGGTCACTTACGGCCTAAAATCCTATAGGTTTTTGGGTACCTGCGCGTTCCCACGACGCATAGTAATGTTTGTGAATACAGCCGTTAGCCATACAGCTTTGGTACCATACCCTGTTTATTTGAGAGTTTAAATTGAAGAGATTACACAAGATCCGTCGTGAAAAAGGGTGTGACCGAGACTTCACAATACTCATAATTTTTCTAAATACATTTATGTTCAAACTGCTTATCTCCTTTCTTGTGTCCAATTCAGGTAATGCTATGAACAAGTTCCTCAACGAGAACTGGCACAAGTTAGCTCAAGAGCTGCAGACGCCGATGGAGGAGGCGCTTCACGATTTTCTGAAGCCTTTAGCCGACCACGCCTTTGCCACCCTCAATGCCGACGACATACTGTCCCCTTGACAATATTCAAGTGTAATATGGGGTGCTATGATCAATGTTCAGTGGTGACGATGTGAAATTGATCATGTATTTGATTCGAGACTCCTGTTAAAGAAACTTTTTACCATCACTAAAATCGCACAAGCAATGTATTTTGACCCATATTAGCATGTCTATTGTGATTTAGTCACACATTGCTTTCGGAATTTCAAGAATTCTAATGATTTATACATACTTTACACATATAGATTACACCATAAAGTTAACTAAGACGAAGTATACACTTGTATTATTTATGCGATCTTATCGCTATATGTTTGAAATGATTGTGATCAGTTTCACAGCGCTTGTCACTGGTGCACGAGAAAGCATCAGATTAATGTATAAAATAAGTAATTTATTATATTTATTTAAGCCATTGTTACATAAAATTTGTTCATTGCTAGTAAGTATGGTTTTATTTTTGTTTTCCTTTTATGATACAACACAAAGCTTACCTTTATTACGAGTAGGTACCTAGTTGTTTAATTACTGATTCCCCTGACACCCTCGATTACCGGTTGGGTTTTAGATATAGTATGTGCAACACCCTGCCCAACTAACGTACGTATCAGTATGTTATTTTGACTAACTCCCCCCTATGATTGGTTCCCTATCTCTTGAGCACTTATCTAGTCTCTACTGTATTTGGAGTTTGGTCAAGAGAGTAAGTATTATAAATATTTATTGTTACAAACGAAAACTAATTTCTATCTAAATAAGAGAACTCAATCGCATATTCTATTTATTATTATTATCAATCACAGTACAAATAACTCACAATATCAACACAACACACACATTCATATTAACGTCTAGTGTACACATTTAATGTTTAATTTACTAGAAATACCAAGCGATTATAACTAGTTTTGGTAACTTACACAAATAAATAAAGCTTAATTACATGCCTTACATACAAGGCACTGGTATCAATTCATGATAACAATACAATCAGTATAGTACATTTGATGTAATTGCTATACATCTCATTTGTCGTCTTTTTCATAGGCCTGTGGTTTATGGTACCATCAACATCAAAACTCGGTCAACAATTTAGCACCATGTCAAAATAAGAGATTTTTCTGTTTCCAAGCGATTTCTAAGCATGATGAACTTAACTTTACTTTGACATGATATTAAATGATTCTGATGCTGATCGTACATGGTTTGATTAAGGCCCATCAATAATGGCGAAAGGTGGCTGAGAACATAATGGCGAAATTTCGTGTGGGAGACCAAGGCCCATTTGGGGTCGCTGAGCCAACGCAGTAATTTTGTTACCTTATAGGTAACATAATAGGTATTGCATGAAACTTTATAAAATCGAAAGTTTTCTTCAGAAGAGGTATAAGAGTATGTACTTGTATTTGTTGAAATATATTTCGCAGTTTGATATGTTATGAGAATACCTACTTACATAAAAATGCTTCAATTTTACAACAAAATTACTACATCTAGCTTGAACTAAAACTTTTAAATCTCTGAACTGTCAAAAATTTTGTCTATAAAATCTTGTCGGTTTATTTATAACTCATTTGTTTGGACTTTAGTACACTATAGCACTTTAAAAATAAGTCAGAGTGTAACCTACTACTCTGAGAAATACTACGATATTTGTAGCAATAGACTAATAGGTAATATTTATAAGACTTGTGAGACTGTTCCCGCAAGACTAAGACCGAGTAAACGCAAAGCTACTAAGACTGGATTAAGACTTGTGTAAGTCTTTAATCTAAATAGCACGAATATTACGGTGGGTTCTAGTAAGATTTGTGGGCATTGGGCCACTGGGTCACTGAGCTTAAATACTAGAACACAATTTATACATTTTAGAGTATAAGTAAGTAAATCACGGAGGTTCATTTTCTCTGTCCCCAAATTCTATGGGAATATAATAATCTAATAAGCTGACTTTGCTTTTTAAATGTCGAAATTTTCAATATATTCATATGCTAAGTATTGTGTGTATTTTAATGTACACAAAGGTAACCATGCAGTTTTTGAGTTTAAAACAAATACTATATTGTAGTCACAATAAACTTGTTTTGATGACATTTGCAATTTTTTGGATAAAGAGTACGTCAAGTCATTATCTTTACTTAATGCATACTTTCAGTTAAGATTTTTTTATCGTAAAAGAAACAGATTTCAACTCGCTTACTAACATCACTGAGTTATTCTGAGAGGGTTTTGTAGATAGAGTAAGGCTTAAGTGGTGTCTTTCATTTTGAGAGAATTGTCAGAGCTTCGAATTTTGACTCTACGATGGGAATTTTGCGAGTAAAAGAAGCTCAGAAACCTCTTTCTATAGACGGAAATGCTCTATGGTTCATATAAACAAATGACATTGTCCATAAGGTTGTAAAACATGCTACCTTAAGATTGATTTCCTCCTACGCTGATATCGGTTGAGCGTATTCAAGAACGAATTAAGAGAAAGTAGACTTAGGTTTCAACCACACCTATTTAGTCTGGTAGAGTAAAACTTAAACGGATCTGTATCTTATTTTCAGAAGATTGTCAGAGCTTCAGAACTTCGACTCTACGCCGAGTGTTTTGAATATTACAATCTGAACTCTCTTCATACGCTAACGTGTCCTCAAAGCTTCGTTCTCCATAGAGTTGTGGGCACCTTAGGGCTTCAGCCAGACGTCCATAGGGATCTTGGTGAAGGCAGTGTTGACGAACGCCTGGAAGTGCTTAGCGATGGCAATGGAAGCCGCCGGTCGCATCTCGTCTATGATCTCTGCCGCGTTGTTATTCAGAAACTGGTTCATGGCTTCACCTGTGTACGCATAATAATGATAGTGATGAGAAAAATTTGAGACTAATTTCCTTTTTTTATTCAAAATGGGTTTGCGCTTGATGTGCTCTTTGGAGCAAGTCTAAGTAGCTTAGCTCTAAGTAGCTTTAGTGTTATGGGTATCAGAACAACGAATGTACCACAAATATATTATACTTAAATACAAATATAAACACCCAGACATGATACAAACACAAATGTTCATCACACGAATGTTTGTCCCGGGTGGGAATCGAACTCATAACCCTTGGTTCAGAAGGCCAGGACCGATTGGGCTATCGGGCTATTCAAAACTTATTGAAGTTGTGTGATACATGTGTGACTTTGTCAAATTCGAAGGCTTGGTGTTTTGCTGTTGGCACACTGTCTTTGTTTGATATATAAATTATGATATCTGTTCTATCCTTGATACCTTTAGGTATGGTATTGTTACAGCTATTTCGTAGTACCACTTTTTAATCTCAAGGAGGATTCTCCATAGTAAAAATTATCTTAGAGCAGTAGAGTTCTCGAAAACTCTAAAATTGAGAAGAACTCTCCCCAAACCGGTGTTAGTGCGAAAAATACAAGACGCGTAGTACACGCGAAGTATTTTTTTGCACGAGGCTGATATAATGGAAGCAGTTTAAGGTCACTTACCAATAACACTCCCGTGGTTGACGGTATCCCTGACTTTGAATCGAGCCCCCCGGAGCTTGAAGTCGACCAGCATTCTATCGGCCATCATGTACTTGATCTGGTCCCTTTCGATCTGTTTGCCGAAGATCTTCGCGATCGCCGCGACGTCAGCTGGAATGAAGAGAAGGCATCCACTTAGCAATAGTTTGCAATGAAGAGTTATACAAGGAACCGTCAAATAAAAATATTTTTGTTATATGTATTATGTTACATTGTAAAAGAAACATTGTTTAGAAGTAATCGGTAACGGTCACATATTTTTGTAGCGTAGATTTCTAATCTTTGCAGCAAAGCTGCATAGCACATCTCTGGTGGAAAAGCATCCCTAAGGATCCCCCGGTCAAAAGAGTATCTCAACTCCGAACATTAATTTATAGATAGAAAAAATCCCATCAATTTGCCACGGGCCTTTTATATACAGCTTTGGTATAGTTCTCACCATAGTTATATTTCTCAGATTCAAGAAATTTTGGACATTATACACTTAGTCGGAAAACTGCGGAACATCATTATAATTGTATAATCAATAGTTTAACTTAATATTAATTCAGATTTCTGAACATACTCGTATAAGAAATACTACCTGTGCCCGGGACTTCGTCCGCGCGTACAACCGTGTATGTACCTACTTGATGTCATTAAAATTTTGGCGTGAAAGCGCGACAGATACCTGTCTGTCTAGACAGAGTTACTTTCGCGTTTATAATATTACTTAGTATAATTATCTCGCTAATACGCGTAAGGATTACGACTTCTTTATTTATTGTACTACTAGCTGTGCTCGAAACTTCGTCCGCGTGGAATAGTTATTTTTCCCCCGTTTTTTTTTACATTTTCCATTATTTCTTCGCTCCTAATAGTTACAGCGTGATGTTATATAGCCTAAAGCCTTCCTCGATAAATGGTCTATTCAACACAAAAAGAATTTTTCAATTCGGACCAGTAGTTCCTGAGATTAGCGCGTTCAAACAAACAAACAAACACTTCAGCTTTATTATTAGTTATTATTAAGATTAATAATAAAGCTGAAGCTAAGATGGTTGCAATGTGTACAAAATAATGTGTAAAAAAAAAATAAAAAAAAAAATAAAGTCTGTTCAGTTGGCACCAAACCGTCGTTTTACTTACTTGTAAGAGGTTATGGGCGGAAATTTTTTCTAGTTAAATATAAAAAATAGATCGTGATTTTAGTGAAAGATGTCGGGAAGTATCATTACCAGTATAGCCAAACTGAAGGGGAGGGAAAATTACGAAGAATGGGCGTTCGCAGTAGAAAATCTACTAGTACTTGAAGGCGCGGACGGGTGCATCAAAAATGAAAATGAATCAGTTACAGACGCCAAAGCAAGAGCAAAAATAATATTAACCATTGAACCAGCGTTATTTGTGCATATCAAGAACGAAAAAACCGCTTGTGGGCTGTGGAGGAAACTGCAAAAAATGTTTGATGACACCGGCTTCTCAAGAAGAATTGGATTGTTAAGAAGTCTTATCTCAATTCGTCGAGAAAATTGCGAAACCATGGCGCAATACGTGACTGCGATCGTGGAAACAAGCCAGAGATTAAATAACACGGGTTTTTCCATCAGTGAGGAATGGGTCGGATCTTTACTTTTGGCGGGTTTGCCTGAGAAATTCGCACCCATGATCATGGCTATAGAACATTCTGGTATCGACCTAACTGCTGATGCAATCAAATCGAAGCTCATAGACATGGATGACTCGAGTGAAGTTGGCATAGGAAGCAGCAGCAACCATAGTGCATTTGTATCTAAACGTTGGCAGCACTCCAAACATGGCGCGAATGCGGCTAATGTCACTGCTCAAACGTCAAAGTCAAATATTCAATGTCACAAATGTAAACAACGAGGGCATTACAAAAATCAATGTAAATTTACAGACTTCAGAGAGAAGAAAAAGCAATCTAATGCTTTTAGTGCAACCTTCCTCAGTGCAAAGTTTAATACTACAGATTGGTATATAGATTCAGGTGCGAGTATGCACATGACGTCGAGTAAACAGTTGCTGAAAAATATATCGACGCGACCAGTTGTTGAAGAGATTGTTATTGCTAACAAATCGAGAATTTCAGTGGATTGTTGTGGTGAAACCCAGATAACAACAATAGTGAAAAACAAAGAATACAATATACCAGTCACAAATGTTTTGTACGTGCCCAGTCTTGCCACAAACTTGTTGTCAGTCAGCCAGTTAATTACTAAAGGAAACAGAGTAAACTTCACAGATAATCACTGCAAGATCTATAATAGGAAAAATGAGTTAGTAGCGACCGCTGATTTGGTGGATGGTGTATATAAGTTAAGAATTAAACAAGTTGATTGTTTGTTTACACCAGTGTCGGGACGTGTATGGCACAGACGGTTTGCACATCTGAACAGTGCTGATCTAGACAAGATGAGAGATGGTGCAGTCAGGGGTATGTCATACACAGATAAGTCCCAAATGAACCAAACAAACTGTGTCGTTTGTTGCGAAGGAAAGCAAGCACGGTTACCTTTCTCACATGTTGGTACCAGGAGTGAAGAGTTACTTCACACAGTGCATGCGGATATTTGTGGTCCGATGGAATCAAAATCCATTGGAGGATCCAAGTATTTTTTGTTGTTCGTTGATGACAAAAGTAAGATGGTCTTTGTTTATTTTTTGAAGACCAAAGATGAAGCACTGGATAAATTCAGAATATTCAAGACAATGGCAGAGAACCAGACAGGTAAACGGATAAAAATCCTCAGAACAGACAATGGGTTGGAGTTTTGCAATAAGCAGTTTGATAAATATTTAGAGGAAGCAGGAATATTGCACCAGAGGACAAACCCATATACTCCACAACAAAACGGATTGTGTGAGAGGCTAAACCGCACTGTGGTAGAAAAAGCCAAGTGTTTGTTGTTTGATGCAGGTTTATCTAAAAGATATTGGGCAGAGGCAGTAAATACTGCAGTATATCTTAGAAATCGCTCAATAGCATCAGGATTAAACAACATAACACCTATAGAAGTCTGGACTGGAGAAAAGCCTGAGGTCAGTCACTTACGGATATTCGGAAGCAAAGTCATGGTTCACATACCCAAAGAGAGGAGACTCAAGTGGGACAAGAAAGCGAAAGAGTGCATCCTAGTAGGCTACTCCGATACTGTGAAAGGATATAGAGTGTACAATCCCAACAACAATTCAATAACCACCAGTAGAGACATTGTTGTGATTGAGGAGGGGATGCGTACTTCTGAGGTTCCAGTCAGTATAACAGAGTCGAGTATAGAGACACCAGAAGTTATATCGGAAACAGTGGGAGTCACTAGTGATTGTTCGCCAAAGATAAAGCACGAGGTCAGACCTGAAACAGTTGAGGTAGCTGCCAGTGAGGATTCAGTTACAGTCGAGGCTGTAGTCAGTGAGGATCCAGGTAGCAGTTCTGAAGACGAGTTCGTGGATGTTCCCGAGGCAACAGCCCCTACCACACCAGTCACGCAACAGGATGCGGCAGTTCTTCGAAAGAGTGCTCGCGTTCATAAAAAGCCACAGCGATATGGCTGGACCAGTGTCAGTGCAAATAGTGAAGTGGACTACAGTGATATATCGGTTCAAGAAGCTCTAAACGGACCCGAAAGTGCTCAGTGGACTCAAGCTATGGAGGATGAACTCAAATCATTCGAAGAGAATGATGCTTGGGAGGTAGTAGACTTACCAGTTAAGAGTACAATAGTGCCGTGCAAATGGGTGTTCAAACGTAAGTTGGACAGTGACAATAACATTATATATCGAGCCAGATTAGTTGCAAAAGGTTTTGTCCAAAAACCTGGTGTAGATTTTGATGAAACATTTTCACCAGTATTGAGGCACTCGTCATTAAGGTTGCTTTTTGCTTTAGCGGCTCAGATGAGGCTTAGTATAACTCATTTAGATGTGAAGACTGCATTCTTGAATGGAGAACTAAAGGAAAATGTTTACATGAAAATGCCAGTAGGTATTAATTGTGAAAATGCCAATAATAAGATACTAAAACTTAAGAAAGCCATCTATGGTCTAAAGCAATCTTCGAGGGCCTGGTATCAAAAAGTAGACAGTTTTTTAGAGACATTAGGTTTCAAAAGGTCTCAGTTAGAACCATGTCTATATACCAAAATTAATGGATCTGATAAGATATTCATTGCTCTGTATGTCGATGATTTTTTAATATTTTCGAATAATGTAACTGAAACTGAAATTGTAAAGAAAAATTTGTCTTCAGTTTTTAAAATAAAGGATATGGGTTGTGTCAGGCAATTCCTAGGCATAAGAGTTTGTGTTGATCAGGAGAAAGGCATAATAACTTTAGATCAACAACAGTACATAGAGAAACTGTCACATAAATTTAAGGTTGAAAATTGTAAAGCTACTTCTACACCTATTGAAACTAAATTAAGCTTAAAAAAGGGTGAATATTGTAACACACAACTTCCTTATCAACAGTTAATAGGTAGTATGATGTATTTAGCGGTACTCACTAGACCAGATATTGTTTTCTCAGTTAATTATCTTAGCCAATTCAACAACTGTCATAGTGATGAGCATTGGGCTTATGCCAAAAGGGTGTTAAAATATTTAAGAACTACACAAGATTTCTGTTTAACATATACAGCTAGTGGCAATTCCAAATTGCAAGCATATGTTGATGCCGATTGGGCAAGTAATGTTTTAGATAGACGTTCTTACACAGGTTATTTCTTTGCTCTTGCTGATGGTGCAGTTTCATGGGAAACTAGAAAGCAGGCCACAGTAGCTTTATCCAGTTCGGAAGCTGAATATATGGCTATCTCTGATTGTGTTAAAGAAGCCATATATCTCAAAAGCTTGCAGTATGAGATAACAGATGAATCTTATACAGTGATTGTTTTTAATGACAATCAGTCTGCACAGAAGTTGGCAAATAATAATTGTTTGCATAAAAGATCAAAACATATTGATATTCGTTATCATTTCATTAGAGAACATTTAAATAATAAAGTAATTAAATTGAAATATTTGGCAACTTCTGATATGCCCGCAGACTTATTCACTAAAGGTTTAAATAATGTGAAACATCATAGGTTTATGGAAATGTTGGGACTGAGTAAATAAGAATAATATTGTCGAATTATTTTGTTCAGTGGGAGTGTTGCAATGTGTACAAAATAATGTGTAAAAAAAAAATAAAAAAAAAAATAAAGTCTGTTCAGTTGGCACCAAACCGTCGTTTTACTTACTTGTAAGAGTTATTAAGATTTGTTTCAGAAAAACATTCCGCATTTCCACAAACGTATCTAAACCACCATTAATCCTCTTCCCCCCCGGACCGCTCATGGAGTGCACGTCTTCACTAAATTCATATTTATTTTAAATACAAAAATTAAATTAACTTTTAACGTGATTAATTCCGAAGAGAAAATAGGAGTGCATAAACGACGAGAGGTTACGTTACGCCCGATACCTCAACTACGAAGCTCCGCCCATTCTCGTAGCAAACTACGAGTGCACTACCCAAGGACCCGACCGGTGTACTGTTTCTGCGCGCCTGGTACCTCGTCGCATGCTACAAGCCGCTACGCCCCGCCCTTCTTCCTGCGTCACTGTCTGCGGGCTACTCACCTGTGCTACGAAGCTACACCTCTACGAGCTCCTTTTGTCCCGGTACTTTCGATCTTCGGACGCAGTGAGTACGAGAATATTTGTTCATTTTCTGAGTGGATAAAGATTGATTTGCGGTACTAAGTAACACCTGCTAATAACTTATCATATCCTATTACCTAACATGGACCAAACGAACAAATCATTATCAGAGACGAACATCGCGGGATCCTTATCCTCTGGCTATGTGCATCAGCGGGTTAAGCGTAGCAGAGAACGGCTTGAATATGAGTCGGATCTGAGCGATTTTAAGGAAGAGATGAAGGCAACGATGACATCATTGTTAGCAGAACAGCAAGAGGAAATAAATAAGATCCACCCGATACTTATTGAAATAAAAAACACAAACGTCAATATAGAAAACTGTATGGCTCTTCTCACAGCACAAAATGAAGAACTCAGAAAGAAAATTGAAGATATGGAAATCCAGAAGAAGAAAGACAAAGATTACATTACTTTATTGGAAGATAAGCTTGAAGATCTCCAGAGAGGAACTAGGAAAACAAACCTGGAAATTAAAAATGTCCCTAAAATCACCAAAGAATCTAAAGAGGACTTAATAAAGATGGTAACAAAACTATCAAAAAACATAGGCTGCAATGTTCTGGATACTGATATTAAAGATATCTACAGGGTTCAGAGTAAACGCGAAACAAAAAACAGCCCAATAATTGTCGAAATGGCGTCTACTATCCAAAAAACTGAATTCCTGAAAATGACAAAAAGCTTTAACATTAAACACAAAGAAAAACTCTGTGCAAAGCATGTCGGATTCACAACAAATGAATACACTCCAATATATGTATCTGAACAGCTGACTGCCAAGGGTGCTCGCCTACATTTTCTCGCACGAGACCTTGTCAAATCGAAGTCCTACAAGTTTTGCTGGTCTGCCTACGGAAGGATTTACGTAAGAAAGAATGAAAACACACCTATTATACACATTAAAGGCGAAAATCAGATTGCTAGTCTACTGCAACACGACTGACTAGTTTTTGATATACAAAAATGGTGCTCAAAAACTGATAGTATCATGCTCATTATTGCGCAATGTGCACAAAATACAACTTACCCTATTTATAACTTGTACACTAATAAATTAATTAATTTACAGACACAAACACATACAGAAACACACACAAATACACATAGCACACAAACAAAAACACACACAAACATACAAAACAACTTTCTAGATAATGTACACATACACTTGACATTACCTAAATATGAATAGCTCCCTATACACTATGAATGAAATAGATAATACAAAAATAGCCCAAGTATATAACTGTGAGATTGGAGAACTGTCTGGTCTTATCAATGCCAACACGACGGATTTTACGATTGTTTCCCAAAATATAAGAAGCATATATGCAAATTTTAATGACCTTCAATTAAACCTATCTAGCCTAAACACAAAACTTGACATGATTATCCTTAGCGAGTGTAGACTAAACCCTGACAAGCCAATTCCTTTCTTAAATGGTTATGATTCATTTCAAACGACAAATCACCAAAATAAAGCTGATGGTGTAGTTGCTTATATTAGAAATACACACAAGTCTAAAATTAAAGAGATTAAACTAATCCACGCATCCTGTCTTCAGGTTAGTATACTACCAGATCTCATAGTCTTAGGTGTTTATCGCTCACCCTCTAACTCTAACGCAGTAGACTTTATTAATTCCCTAGAAACTCACTTAAATACTCTTACACGTTATAAAAATATAATAATTACCGGTGATATAAACATTAATCTAATATACAAACAAAATGAGAACTCGCAAGATCGCACAAATAGATTACACTATCTTAATATGTTCGCTATGCATGGCTTTCTTCCAGGGCACACTCTGCCTACCAGAGGCCAAAATTGTCTAGACCATTTTATTATAAAACTCCAGCCGGAACACAAAAAAGCGAAGGTTGCCATTGTTAATACTACTGTAACTGATCACCTCTTGATTTTTCTTAAAATATCGAATCATAAAGGCATTCATAAAACTACAAAAAGCAAGATAACCATTGACTCAGAACGAGCACTCGAGGACTTAAAGTCTGAAAATTTGAGGGAAATGCTTAAACTAGCTGATCCTAATCTACTAACAGATAACCTAATTACTGAAATACAAAACAGCCTAACTAGAAATACCGTCATATCTATAATACCTCAGAAAAATCGCCTTATTAAACCTTGGATGACTCTCGGCTTAAGACGGTGCATCACAAATAGAAACAATTTACAAAGAAAACTTAAAGAGGACCCTCATAATGAGATCCTCAAAATAACGTTTAAAAGATATCGCAATCACTGCATTAGCCTCATCAAAAAACTCAAACGTAATTATGATCGCGAGCAGTTATCCAAGTCTTGCAAACACCCGAGAAAATTATGGAACACAATAAATTCTATAACACAGCGAAACCTATCAAAACACAAAATCTAGATTTATTGGAAGCGGCTGGATCACCACAGGAATCTGTTAATAATGTAAACAAATACTTCTCAAAGATTGGTAAATATTTAGCTGAAAACATAACAAGTAGTGGTACGCAACGGTCGGCTTTGTTAAATGAAAATAATTATAAACTGTCTAATTCATTTCTTCTTTCACCTACTGACCCTGAAGAGGTTGAAACCGTTTTAATGAACTTGAAGACAGATAGTGCTCCAGGTTGGGACAACATTCCGACGAGCTTCTTAAAATATGCCTCTCGTGAAGTAGTTCCAATTATATCACACTTGGCTAATTTGTGTTTTGAGCAAGGAGTTTTCCCCAATGCATTAAAAAAGGCAGTTATTACACCTGTGCATAAGGGTGGGGATAAGGCTGATGCTTCGAACTATAGACCTATCTCGGTACTGACATGTATATCAAAAATTATAGAAAAACTCATTAATACACGGATAATTAACTTCTTGTCTAAATTTAATATACTCTCTCCCTCACAATTTGGTTTTCGACAGGGCATGTCAACTGAGGACGCAATCCTGGACTTTGCATCAACTGTTATAGATAAAGTAGACCGTGGTGACCGGTGCTTGGCTGTCCTACTTGACCTCAAAAAGGCTTTTGATACAGTGTCTATCCCCATCCTTCTGCATAGGCTGGAGAACATAGGTATAAGGGGATTGCCTCTAAGACTGCTTAAAGATTACCTACACGAGCGCAAACAAAAAGTAAAAATAGGAGATTTTGTCAGTTCAGAAGAGATTATTACATACGGAGTCCCACAGGGAAGTGTCCTAGGGCCGACGCTTTTCCTTATCTACATAAACAACCTCAGTGGCATGTCTATTGAAGGTGGACGTATCATTTCATATGCGGACGATACCGCGGTGGTGTTCTCTGCTAAAACTTGGGATGACGTACGTAGAATCACTGAAAAAGGTCTTGTAAAAGTAGCAAGTTGGCTAAATGAAAACCTATTGACCCTAAACACCAGCAAGACCAACTATATCTGTTTTACAATGACTGAACGCACACAACCAAAAGATGACTTTGAAATCAAAATACATAAGTGTGACAATAACCCTAACCAAACTTGTACGTGTACAAAAATTAATAAGGTCCCAGATACTAAATACCTTGGAATAACCATAGACCAACGCTTGTCCTGGCATTCGCAGACGGAAATGATTTTAAATAGAATTCGCAAACTTATGTGGATTTTTAAAACTTTACGACACATTACAACAAAAAGTCTCCTGCACCAAATTTACATCTCCCTGGCCCAATCAATCATAACCTACTGTTTACCAGTATGGGGAGGGGCGACGAAAACTAAATTCTTGGAACTAGAAAGGGCACAGAGGTCCCTTTTAAAAGTAATGTTCTGTAAGCCCTTTAGATTTCCCACGGAAGAACTATATCTGATATCGGACGTTCTCACTGTTAGAAAATTATATGTGTTGCATGTAGTCCTAAGAAAACACAAAAGTATCCCATACGTTAAAGAAAAACTCACAAAAAGAAGGAGTCATAATGTTGCAGAACCTGTTATTGTTAAGACCAAATTTGCCAAAAGACAGTTTGCAAGCCGAGCAGTATACCTATACAACAGTATACACAAACAGATAAATGTCTACTCTTTGAGTCACTTCGAATGTAAAAAAAGAGTTACTGACTGGCTCAAGAATAAAACGTACAATGAAATTGAATATCTAATGAATATCTAAATGACATCATTTGTACGTTTATTTAACTATTACACGTTAGTCGGGGGTGCCTAAACATAATAAGTAAGGACCTTTTCGATCCCAAGATATCCATGTCGTAGGGCTAAGTAACAATCATATCATACTTACTGAAATTTACAGAAGCACACGCGCGCACACACACCATCCACACACACTCACACACACACTACACATACACACACACACACTACACATACACACACACACTCACCACACACTAATCAAGATCTTAACAATGTTTTTCTTTTTTCTTTTGTGTTTATACCTACTATGTATGTAATATTCGTTGTCACAACTGTATCATTATGGAAGAGCGGAATCTCCTAACACAAGCATTTTCTTGCTTAAAAGGAGATTCCTACCACTGTATAGAAAATCTTGTAAGTTGTTGAAATAAAGATATTTGATATTAGATATTTGATATTTGATAATTGTAAGATTTTGTTCCAGATAAAATAATAGTTAATACGTACTTAACATTCTCGACATTCTTATTATTGTTAGGTATTTCTTTCGCAGAATCACATGGATAAGCCATGGTTGGCAGAACATTAAGATGTTTCGAACTTACTGAAAGCAGCCCAGAAGTCTCCTTGTGACCGAACGGGGAATAGAAGCACCTGCCCCGACACCTCGTAGCGGCCGGTGATCTCGATGCGAGGGAGCACCAGACCCATGTCGATGCGCAGCTTCTTCAAGTCTGACCTGAAACACACGAGATAAGAATGGTAGTTTTTTTAGTACTTCCAGGATAAAACGTTTATAAGGGTCACATCATCATCAGCCAATTACCGTCCACTGCTGGACATAGGCCTCTCCAGTTGTTTGCCACTTAGGGCAAACGTCTAGAGGATATATCCATAATCTCCACGCTGGACAGGCGGGTTGGCGATCGCAGGGCGTAGCTTCTCGCTCCGGTGACGCTGCTGCCCGTCATCGGTCTGCATTTAGCTAAGCCTTCAATTGTGATGGTTATACCGCCACCAGTCGGTTGCCAGCACCTCGTTTGGCAGGATGCACCACAGGCAGGTGAGGTTGGCTTGGAACGAAAAGATGATAGACTGCTCCCTTACATCCATTAGGGTCACATACAAAATATGAATAATGGGGTAAAAACAAACTAATTACACTAGGTAACACAAAACGGTGTCCACTCAGCATGAGCCGAGGCATCTTGGTAAGAAGCCTCGACGCTGTTCTTCCGTAGACACCAAGAGGTCGGCTGGGTGCAGCGACAATAAAAAGAAACTTAAAACTAGTATTAACTATGTAATAGCTTGAAAGTACTATTTTTGGGGGCCTTACGGGGTTAGTCGGATGCGTTATATTTACCAAAGGCAAACTGCATTTGACTTGTTTGTGTCTGCAAACAAGACTGCTTATGCCGGAACAGCATTTTTGAAATTTTCAAATTTTCATTTCGAATCAGTGAATTAGTTTTGTTCGGTCTTGTGATCGCATGGAATAAAAAGAAGATATCTATATAGATAAGAGATTTCACATGTGTAATACCTATGTAATGGTATGCATCTTCCTAAAGAGCTGTGTCAATAATTTAATAGTTTCGTATTGTTGTTTTTATTATGCCTTCTAATTTGCATTTACTACAAAGGAAAAATTGCTTCATCTTACTGCATTTTGACATTTAGCTACAAGATCCATCTAGGCACGTTTATTATTCTGGAATGTTTGTACATATAACAAATAATGGACTTGGACACATTAGGTGCAGTAAACTTTAGTTTTGCAATCGTTTGTCATCCGAACAATCGTGTCGCAAGCCCCCCAGTCTTTAGCTATTAGTCAACTGTGTGCCCATAATAATTTGAGACAGACATCTTAGATTGCCGCGTGGCATGTTAAGTAGCTCCATTTGGTGACATCCTCTTATTACTGGGAAAACGACGATACCTACTGTGTTGCTTAAGAAAATATTGGGTAAGGCAGTCAACTGCTTGCAACAGAAATGTTCTTAATGGTCGTTAAGAATCTTGCTGGTTTAAGTTCGTTATTGTTATTTACTTTCATTCTTTAGCGACAATAAGCGTGGAGGACTGAGCTCAGTTTTGACAACTGAATTATTGTTATTATGGTTCAATATTTATGAACTTTGATAAACATTTACAACCCAAGAGGTATTTTCAAATATATTGAATAAATTAGTTTAATTCAAAGAATTCGAACTGGCACGCGCTTACTATAATACACGAGTTATAACAACCTTGACATAGCCAAAGAAGTTATGTCATCGGGTGTCATCACGAATACACCACCGCTTTATAGTCGCCTATAGTATGTTAATTAGAAAGCAAATTTACAATGACATCATGGCTTAATTCTAATGTGATTTACCTTTGATCCTAATAATTTTAGGAGTTGTTGAGCTGGTTGTTGTTAAGGGAATACTTGGGTGATTCTGTCACTATTTATTTTTAAAGGTTTTGTTAGCCTGTTGCTGTATAAGACAAAGGGTGCATCCTGCTGAATAACAAACGAAGCTCTGGCAAACGATCCTTGGCGGTTTAACCATCACAATTAAAGTCGTATTAGAATAGGTGTTACAATAGGTGTTTAGTGAGTATTCTGCGCTAGATAGGAGTGAGGTCCACTTAACCCAAGAGCCCTTCACATAAGGTCCTGGTGTATGCGTAAAGGCATCTTACGAAAAAATGGTCACAGGGTCAGCAAAAATCGCTTACCTAACTTTGGTGATAGTGTAGTTGCTAGGACCAATGACGGTGATGTTGCTGAAGGCAGCGGTGACCCGCACAGGGCCCGCGTCGTTCTCCATCACCAGCCGGTCGATGAGGAGCGGCTCCACGGGCGGCACTCCCAGCTCGGGCAGACCGGCTGCCAGGTACGAGCGCAGGTGGTTGAACGAACGCTTGATGCAGTTGTCAAGCTGGGGGTCGCTTTGGCTGCATGGCAGGATGTATTCCGCTGGAAAGAACAAAAGAAATTAAGTTAAGAAATTAAATTAAATTAAATTTGGAAAAGCTTGGGGGAGACTTTTGCCCAGCAGTGGGACAACATGGGTTAGAAAAGAAAGAAGAATTAAATTAAGCTCTAATAACCAATAAAAATTATTAAATCCAATTTAATGTCAGTTCTGTTTTTATGTTTTGTTATTCATAAAAAGAAATCATTTCAGGAATTTTAGCATAGATCTTAGGTATTGTACATTTCTGTTGCAAATATTTCTAGAGTGTTTACCTAAGTTATTTGTCCATTACCCAACACCTACTCTATAATTAAATTAGTGCTGTTTAAAACATGTTAAACAATTCAAGCAATTTACATATCGCTTAGCCATATCTACACGTTATTAATATTAAGTAAATACTCAGAAAGCCTGTGACTTTGGTATGTTCTTAATCAATTAATAAGTCAATTGGTATTTAACATGTTAAGTTTTATGAGACATCAATAGTAAGTAGATATGATGCAATATTTGTGAACCTTATCCAAACGTATAGACAGACTATAATAGACTCGTACCTACATAATTTTGTCGTTAATAAAGTCTCTGTGACTACGGGAAAATAACTGGTCAGTTACCTGTCAGTCGCCACCGCCATGCCGGCCCAATCCTAACCCCCCACGAGCTTTGTAGGTATTATTTAACATCATTTGACCACCACCCATTGTTTCACTCTGGAATCTAACTGAATGCGATTTTCGTAAGTTACTCATCACATACAAATATTTCCCCTAAATAATATTTCTTTAGTTATACATAAATCATTTCTCTTCATTCTCAAATGTAATTTACATCTCATGTTGTTACTTTGAAATGTCTGTACAATGTAGTTACGCGAAAATACTCGCTATACGCACTCGATCTGTTTTCTACCACATTGCAAAACAATAGTGGCTGACAGGAGGCTGAGGTAACTTATTTGTTACCACAGTGACCTGGTCACCAGAAAGGGGAAGGGTTAGGTAAGGTTATATTAAGGTAATACAAAATAAACAAGAATAGTTGTCGGTAGCGTTATAAAATATACATACTTATAAAGTAGCTTAGGACAAGACGTCGCTTAATGCACTGTATTCACCCACAATACTTATCTATGAGAATTAACAACACTATGCGAATTAACAATGGCGACCGGCACTCTATGTGTTGTCTATGATGAGGGTTTTGGGTAGCTACTGTGCGTTCGCGCGTTACATACTCGTAGTAACGTTTGTGAATACGGGAGATTACTTCTTACTGAATACACATGACTTTGGCAATCAGTCGTCTTATCTTTTATCAGTCATTAGACTTAAGAAAGCTTTACGTGACCGAGTTATTTTCAGAGCTTAAGGTACTTTTGTTAAGTTAATCTCGGCTTCAGGAGGCCTCTAAACCCCATAAAGATTTCAAGGTGTAAAAGTTATGGCTTAAACATTGAGTCTTAATTGTAGAGTCTTAACTCTTTTACAACATTTCTTCTCTCCGTTCACCTCATACACTCCAAAATTGGAAATCGACAAGCTACGACCTTTACCCACTCGTTTGGGCAAGTGGCCCGATTCTCAAGGACGAAAGCGACATGGCTCGCCACAACAAACAAATGTGGCCAGCGTTATGTAACGAGGCGGGCAAACGAGCAAGGTGGCAAGGTGATGTCGCAAAGAGCGATGACCGCTGCTTTCGTGAACTGTTGGTTTTTTTTTATTAGAGTCGTCTTGAGGCTCGATCATGAGAGTCATGATTGGAGCTTTTTTTTTATAGTAGCTCGACATAATGGCTTCCCTACGCCTGATGGAAAGCGAAAGAGAAGCCCAAGTCACTGTGACAACTGGCAAGTAACTGATCAGATACCTGTCAGTTACCTGTCAGTTACCTGTCAGTTACCTGTCAGTTACCTGTCAGTTAAATGTCAGTTACCTGTCAGTTACCTGTCAGTTACGTGTCAGTTACCTGTCAGTTACCTGTCAGTTACCTGTCAGTTACCTGTCAGTTACCTGTCAGTTACCTGTCAGTTACCTGTCAGTTACCTGTCAGTTACCTGTCAGTTACCTGTCAGTTACCTGTCAGTTACCTGTCAGTTGCCACTGCCATGCCGGCCCAAACATAACCCCTCACGAGCTCCAGAAACCCTACACATCGGCAGAAACACAACCCGGAGGTCATTTGGCTGCGGTATCCTGTAGGGTGGAGGTCCTTCCCTGGACAGGCAGCCCAATTCGAGCTTAGCGCATTGCTCGTTGTATAGGGTTAGGGATGGAGGGGACTTTCATCTGTCGACTAACAGACAAGGCTCTGGCACCCACTGGTGGCGGTATAACCATCACGACTGAAGGCGTAGCTAAATACCCCAATCCGATGACAGGCAGTAGCATCACTGCCTTAGAATCGCCTTCTCTATTTAACTACGCTTTCAATCGTGATGGTTTAACCACCAGTTGGTTGCCAGAGCCTCATTTGTTATTCGACAGGATGCATCTAGAGGAGGTGGCTTGGAGCGAAAAGATGATAGGTCGCTTCCTTACATTTCACCCAGGTGCGTATCTATCTAGGGGCAAAGCGGGACAGTGCCCCGGAGCCTTCAAGCTTAGGGGGCTCGCGAATCCTCTTCGCTACTGGTCGCACCAAACAATCAAAGTATTGACCTTTAACAGATTCAGCTTAATACATCAAACATTATTCATGATATGCATAATATCTATTAGACAATGCAAACATTGGCACAGCGTTGAACTTGAACGGCAGTAATCGGCTATTGCACAAGGTCAGCGGTTACATAAGGCGTTGCCCAAGCGCCGAAACCGCTCGGCCTAGTGACCCCCTTACTGCGTAGACGGTACGAGTACTCGCATACTCCTAATGAATGGTATCAACTTTTGTTTTTTTTATGAGATACAGACGTTTAAAAGAGTTAGTGATCCATATTGAAGCTCCAATAATGTAACTCAAGGTGTGAAAAATTACCAAAAAACGATCTTACATCGCGTGCGTTGCGACAACTATTGATTATAGAACAAAATAAAGTACTAATCACGACTTTACAGAACATAATGAATGACTACAAAAAATGTCGCGATAGAATATTATCTGTTACTAGCTGTGCTCGCGACTTCGCCCGCGTGGAATAGTTATTTGTTCCCCTTTTTTTTACATTTTCCATTATTTCTTCGCTCCTAATAGTTGCAGCGTGATGTTATATAGCCTAAAGCCTTCCTCGATAAATGATCTATTCATCACAAAAAGATTTTTTTAATTCGGACCTGTATTTCCTGAGATTAGCGCGTTCAAACAAACAAACTCTTCAGCTTTATAATATTAGTTAAGATAGTTATTATCTGTTATAGTTACATCGCAATAATCCATACTAATATTATAAATGGGAAAGTGTGTCTGTCTGTATGTTTGTCTTTCTTTCACGGCAAAATGGAGCGACGAATTGAAGTGATTTTTTAAATGGAGATAGTTGAAGGGATGGAGAGTAACAGCTACCCTTTATAACCCCCCACTTCCCTAAAATGGGGGGTGGAAGTTTGTATGGAGCATTCACCCTGAATTCAATGCTAGCGAAGCCGCGAGCAAAAGTTAGTCTTAAATACCCAAAGCTAACCCAGGGCGGGTCGCTAGTGAGTTCACCTATAGACTGCTTTAGCCAGTGTCAAGTCAGAGCTCTTTATTTTTGGCATTTGTTTTTTTTGCAGTTGTCTGTACAGGTTGGCACTACAACCTGTCGCATTATATAATATTTTTTACAAGTTCACGAGCGCTATTCGTCACAATAATCTTGATTTATAGAAGCAAACGTTCACCCAATCACCCACCAGCAGCTAAGTTATTTTAGCTTAGTTCTATTAGTTCTTCATGCATGTGGGTTACTTTGCGTATGCGCAAGTATGAAGATCTGGCCCAATTTGACGAGCTAAGCTAAGCTAATTTAGGTACTGCTAGCTGTACGCGCATGTAAATTGTAAACTTTCTATCTGTACCAAATCAAAATACAAATGGTTTTCGAATAAATAGCACTGATATCATTTCCTATTTTGATAGATCATCACTAGCCTATTGCAGTGCACTGCTGGACATAGGCCTCTCCAGTTGCTCGCCACTCAGGGCAAACATCTGGGGGATATGCATGGGCATATTTGCCACGCTGGGCAGGCGGGTTAGCGATCGCAGGACGTAGCTTCTCGCTCCGATGACGTTGCTGGCCGTCATCGACTTGTGGTATTTAGCTACGCCTTCAATTATGATGGTTATACCGTCATCAGTCGGTTGCCAGCGCCTCGTTTGTAGTTCGGCAGGATGCACCACGGGTAGGTGAGGTTGGCTTGGAGCGAAAAGATGATAGGCCGCTCCCTTACATCCCATTTGATTTGATAGAAAATGCTTTAAATTTTTGACTAGCTTTAACTTTCTATTGACGCGACTTGCTTTAACGCTGTAGAACAAAACAAAATAAAAAATATTTCTGATGTAAAACAAAAACAATTGATGTTATATATTTTGGAGTTTGTATAAATACAACTGCTCCTGCGCAGTGCCTCGGGAGCAACGGTTATCGGGAATATTGTAATCTCAATGAACCAAAACGTGCCGATACACGATACACGTGAAATATAAAAATCAGACATTACTAAACGTGACCTTATGTAGATGAGATAAATATATTTGTGTTTTTTTTATTAGTATAGTTACTTAAGTTGATCACTTGTAAATTTATGAATAAAAATTATTATTTATTAGATATTTTAGATTTATAGGTATTTTAAATATCATATATCAGAATATCTCATCAACAGCTCATGTTTGCCGCCACTGAGAGCCCAACTAAACTAGGATGACAAGGACTTTTCGTCGGGTATGCTACCGGGGCGTAGGGTACAGGACTCCTATCTAGCGGTGATGGATCAGTAGGAATACTTAGACAGAGCACTTATAGGACTGGGTAGGTGTCTGAGAGGAGTCACTGTCGACATTCCACAACCTGAGAATTTCTTTATAAGTGTGCATTAAACTATCAATCTCTTTAAGGGCGATTCACAAGTCTGTCATTAATAGGAAATTAGGTATGCTTATATTGAGCCAGGCTTTTGAACGTGAATTGAACCAAACATTTCTACCTTGCACCAAACATTTCGTGATACAACAATCGATCCCGTGTTCAAAAGTTCAAGTAGATACAGACACAGGTATATTCTATGTTGCACATAAAATTTCTTTGTATTATCACTAGTACATAGTATCTTTTCCAGTCTACGTTCTAGAAGAGCAATTTATGCGATCTAGCTATTTAAGTATGTATATTGCCTGAAATTTTATTACTATTATTTTAAAGGCTGGGACTATATCTGTTGAGACAGAGTCTTGGCATAATTTTCTAGATAAGTATTAAGTACATACTTGTTATATGAGAGCGTAACTGGGTAAGTGTAACTTACGTAGGTGAAAATTGAGAATATACTGTACTCTGAATCCGATTACACATTATTACGTGCAATGAACTCTTGTACCTACGTATTACGTAAAGATTGGGTATTGTATTACTAATGTGAAGGTTTGTTTTTTGCTGTTTGACTACCTTATTGCTTTCCAGCCTAGGATCGATCAAAGTGGAGGACATTGGGAGAGGCCTATGTCCAGCAGTGGACTGATAAAGGCTGATGATGATGATTGCTTTAGTGGTCGTAGGTGTCACTTGATAACTGAGAAGTATATTCGTCATCATCATTATCATCATAGGCCTGCAAACGTTCCCTGCTGGACATATGCCATGCCCATAGACATAGGCCATTTGGGGAGATTTTCTTGGCAGGCGGGTTGGCGACAGCAGTGGGCTTTATTTGTATCCAAGTTGACGCTGCTGCCCGTTCCCTGATAGTCGTCTTCTACGACACCCATGGGATAGAAAGATAGATATTCTTTATTGCACACCAAACAGTTGACTTAAAAACTAGACACATTGATAAATCGAGGTACAAATAAGGCGCCTTCCTCTTCCAGACAACCTTTGGATAGAGGATAATTAATAGAATGGGTAAGGTGTGATAGGAGAGCCCTATTCTAAATTCGAAAACCACACGGACTGTATGTATCATCATTATATTCGTGGTTATTGCAAATACAAACTATTATAGGTACACACAAAAAATATTCAGTGAAGCGATGACCAGTAACGAACACAGCATTGTACCGAGAAGATGCTAGCAAAAAATTCATGTTTTTAAGAATTATTATATAGGTAATAAAAGTTTTAATTATTAAGTAACTGTCGATTGGGCCGCTGCGTTGTGTCACATAAATATATAAGTCTTAATGATAAAGTAAACTTTTTTGTCGCCTTTTGTGATGCTTTGTACTACATATGCACACAATACACTTAAACCTATCTACCTATGTGCCACTTTCCACCTTGCTTGCATCACTTTACTTCGGGGGGCCGTTGAGGCGAATTCCAGCAAATGTTCTTTCGCAAATCTTTGCCTCAGCTCCATTAAGGTGTTAATAGAATGGCCTGGATAGTGATATTACCCAGCGTTTATAATAACGAAGCTTTGCAGCAACTTAGAGTATTTTAAATTACGCTTTATTGTAATTCAACTATTTTATACATTAGGTTGTCGTTCTAAGCGTCGTAGTAGCTGTAATCATTACACATGCCATCAATACAACATTTATAAAATTGACATGAATAATTGAAATTAAAATCTCGACTGCGGAAAGAAATAACTATCTCTAAATGAAAAAAAAACTAAAATCAATTAGATGTTTCAAAAGTCATATCTTCATCAGCTTTAAATAATTCTGCATCCGATGCACAGCACACGAATGACGGCACTCATGTTGAGGATACGATCAGCATCAAAAGTCGCTGAACACTTTATAATACCATTTCAAAGTAAAGTCAAGTTGATTATGCTTAGAAATCACTTGGTAACAGACAAGTTTGTTATTTTGACAAGTGTTTAGCTACTCGTACTTTTAATCCTGGCTTGAAAAATATAAGGTAACCTATCTGTTTCTGTCTACCCAACTCCATCACGGTCACAATACACGATAATGGTGAATACAATGAGGAGAAGCATAAAATTATCATAATTTATAACATACAATTATTTTAATCGTCATACAAACGACATAATAATAAGATGCTGAGTCCTATTTAGGCGTACATTAAAAAAGTTGCTGAAATATTCATATAATCGCGGCAATTGTGGTCACACGAAGTACAAGCAATGCGGTCAAGACCATTTTGCGGTATATACCAATCTGTGTAACTCATCGTGGGTAGTTCATTCAACTTGATGTAAATCATCATCATCACCATCATATCACAGTCCACTGCTGGACATAGGGCTCTCCAGCTGTTCCCCAATTTGGGGGCATTACCCATAATCGCCACGCTAGGCAGGCGGGTTGGCGATCGCGCTGGGCGCAGCTTCTCGCTCCGGTAACGCGCTGCTGTCTATTATCGGTCTGTGGTATTTAGTTATCTACGCCTTCTATACTGATGGTTATACCACCACCAGTCGGTTGCCAGAGCCTCCTTTGTTATTCAGCAGGATGCACCACGGGAAGGTGAGAGTGGCTTGGAGCGAAAGATTTATAGATCGCTCCCTTACATCCCTTGATTGATGTACGTAAACTGATAATACCTAGTAGGTAAACTAGTACTTACGTAGTAGTATTTGCATACTGAATGAATGTGACAATCATGCTTATAATCCAAGAATACTAAGTGTCTGGGTGTTAATATTGTAAGCAAGTATAAATTTTTGGTACCTCCATTAATTCCGATTAACAAAACACAAGCTACTTGCTTTGAGATTGCGTCAATGAAAGTGATAGATAGATACTCTTTATTGCACAAGACACAGACATTACAGGAAAACATAATACAAACAAAACATAGTAAGGTAAACGCTCCTATTACGGAGGTATTTCGCAACATTCGAAACTAGGAGACAAAAATAAGCATTTGTAAGTATTTCTAAATGTGCAAAACCACTTCATCGTCAAAAATGGTTATAATATTTTGTATTTCTACTGATTTTGTGTTTCTTTTGATGTTAGTTTTTTTTTTTTAAATATTAAAATAGCCGAGTCGATTGTTCCTAATTCGGAGGTATAATTTCGGTCAGTGCCTATTACGGCGGTAAACGGTTCCTAATTCGGAGGGTCAGAAACAAATAATGTTACGTACATTAAATAATATAAAATATGTGTTAGTAAAGTAAATTGTATGTAAGGGATGTAAGGGAGCGACCTATCACCTTATCGTTTCAAGCCATCCTCACCTGCCCGTGGTGCATCCTGCCGAACAACAAACGAGGCTCTGGCAAACCGACTGGTGGCGGTTAAACCATCACGATAGAAGGCGTAGCTAAAAACCACAGGCCGATGACGGGCAGCAGCGTCACCGGAGCAAGAAGCTACGCCCTGCGATCGCCAACCCGCCTGCCCAGCGTGGCGATTATGGGTATGTCCTCCAGAAGTTTGCTTTAGATGGCGAACAACTGGAGAGGTCTATGTCCAGCAGTGGACTGCAATAGGCTGATGATGGTGATGAAAGTAAATTGTAAGGTTTTCATTCATTGATTTGATAACATTGATTCTCTTTTAATAAAATTTACAAATATAGCAGGGATGTATGAATCACTTGAATTTTCCTTATTCTCCTGAACCTAGCTCCCTCTAAATTCTAGCAGTGACGTATTAAAAAAGATCTCGTTGAAACGAATTATTATTACTATATACAATAAACTACTCGTAGTAAGTATAAATGTTACATTTTTGGAAAATAGGTTTTATACCCCGGTTCAAAGGTCAAAAGTAATAATATTTTTTCTAGATACCTAATACAACTTTGGTTTTGATGCAACACTTAACACAACTGTACTATTCTCCATACTATGATGGGCATTCTTCTCTTTAAATAACATTATTTACATACATTGTTAAGGTTTTATCACTTTTGGTTTTATTAAATAAGAATCCATAAAACATTATAGAAAACTTTTTATTTATTTACTGAACCCTAAAACTTGTAATTTTATATTTTATGAATAGCGCCATAATAGGAACCCATATAACCTAATACGGAGTTACCTGAAAATAACTACCACCGTAATAGGAACACTACTCGTGTTATAATGTTCCTAATTCTGACCCATCAAAATTTCGATAAACAAAAGAGTGTAAATGCATAATCACACGATAACAGTTTTTTGGCTCAGTGTGTTAAATTTTAGGCAACAGTTATAAAAAATAAACGATTTGTGATCAATTAAAATACAGCTTTTTATTTTACCGCTTCTAAGAAACCAACATTTTATGCTCAACAATTTTTATATTTAACTAGATTTCTAAAAAAGATAGCATACCGCAGAATATGGTCCTTAATTTAAGAGATTAATGATTATTTCAATAAAACTTGGAACTAATTCAATAAGTTAATAAATTAAAAGTTATAAACAATTAAACATGTCCAGTATATTTCCTAATTAGGAGGTATACCACCGTATTAGGATCAACCTATAAAATTTGTATCCTTTTACGGTGGTATTTTGTTTCTTATTTTTTTGGGTAAAAATGAGTTTAAAATATGAATTAAGCTATTTAAATAGCTGATGTGATAGTAGGAAAATGCAATAAATAACACACAAACGAACTTGAATGGGTTATTAATACGAAAAATTTAGTTTATAAATATTGGTGTACTTTCATTTGATGTTGCGCGTTTGTATGAAAACCTCTCTCACATCGATGTCGTTACACTAATTGATTAATTTTGTTGTGTTGTATATGTGCTATACTTGCAAAATTCGGTCAACTGATGAAGGAATAGATTTGGAATGAATAGTATACATTTTGGTGCACTTATACTGAATAAAATAGGAATAAAATTCGAAAATAGAAATACCACCGTAATAGGAACCGATTTTGACTACCTCCGTGATAGGGACACTTACCTTACAACATCTATAGGCGGTCTTATCGCTTCAACCTTCAGGTAGATGAAACCAATTTCACTAAAGAGTCGGGTATCTTGTGATGTCTGATATGTATTTATTTATCCTTAATTTTAGAATATTTTATTATTGAATCTCTATCGCAGCTGTCAAAGTTTCAACACTTCGACGACACGACGTAAGGGATTAAAGGTAGGATCAACGGCTTAACATGCTCTACGAAGCACAGAGGTCGTTCACCGCTAGAGCCCGGGTTTGATACTAAGTTATAAAACCCAGTAACAATAGTTCACCCCACCCGGAAATCAATCCCTCTTAGCTCTTAAGTGGGAAACTGGATAAAAAATATGATTAATTTCCTCGTGAACTACTTGTAACTCGACTATAGAATGGATGAGCATCGTTTACGGTGATTAATTCTGCTAAATACATAATTGATTATAAGTACCTGCATATTCGCATAATTCATCAGGCCATTAGGTACATGTTACATGACTATTATTCAATTTACTCTGTTAGTAGTAGTATGTTAGTTTAGAAATGATTTTTGGCGGAAATCTTTTATTAAACATAACAAAACAAAGTTATAAAGGTTTTTGTGTAAGTTATATTAAAAAGATTTAGTTTAATACGTGATAATTACGTACTGTTTTGCGGAATCGAATCAATTAAAAGAAGGTTAAAGATGTAAGTAATGAATAGTTTTCTTATCTTTATTGATTCAAATTCCGTCCATAAACATTTTTTAATGTTTGCTTATACAATTAGTCTCAAAATGTAAGTTTATTGTTTATTTATACTTAGAAGAACAAAGAAAAATAAAATGTTTAAGTGGTTGACATTTACAAGTGTCACCTTGTATATTCAATATTTAAAGTACGAGTATTTATTTGTTCTTTTAAAGTAAAAGCTTATTTAACGATATTTACTGACACATCAACCCAAAGTCCCAAATGAAATAAAATATTTTCAACGTACGTAAATTTTAAAAGAACCTATCAGTAGTGTAAATACTCGTGTAGGTAGGCATAATGTTTGATATAAAAATATAGGTAGGTACCTATTCTCATTCTTTGAAGGACACCAGAGCCTTGCTTTTTACTATCATTAGATGAAAGATTTTAAAAATAATACCTTATTGATAAATCTCGTATAAGGGCGGGCCATCCCCGACACGTATATTTTACTTTCTGGGACTAACTCGTGACAACCTAGCTTATAATAATCTTGAGCAATAAACTTTTATATTCATTCTATTTCATTATAACTGGTAGTTGGTTTTGCTCCTGACTCAAAGGTTTTTCCAAACTAACACGTTGTGTATTTATTATGTAGCACAGTGCGTTTTTTGTTCGAGAGAGCCTGACTGCTGTTATGTTTCTTAGTTGTAAACTGGGTAGAAGGTAAATAAAAAGACAGATGTACCTAGTCTTATAGATAAAGCATTAATTTTTTTCCTTAACGACTACGATAATAGCCAAGACTTTTTCATCATCTCCAAACTGCGGGAGAGCAGGAGGCTCTCATGCATATAGAGAATGAATGAGTAGAGGCTTCCACTAATGAAAATAGAGTACCTTCTTTAACGTCGTTTTCTAAATGACTACTATAATAGCCAAGGCCTTTTCATCATCTCCAGACTGCGGGAGAGCAGGAGGGTCCCATGGATATGGACGATGAATGAGTAGAGCCTTCCTCTAATGAATATAGAGTATTTATAACGTCGGGTAAGCTTTTACGCATGGTGTCCTGGGTACGGGACACTTGGGTTATGTGGGGCTCACTCCTATTTAGCAGAGTGTTCAATACATACCCCCGTGCTTCAAGCGCTTAGTCTGAGGAGGGGGCGGGGGGGGGGGGGGGCTCTACTCAAACCCCCACAGCGTGGCAGCGCTGCTTTGATGACCTTGGTAGCTGGTAGTCGATGGTAAGAGGCCGTAAAAATAAGATGTAAAACCAAAGTAATGCCATGCATGCAAATTATGTTGCTTTGAAAATCATATCCAAAAATACATATGTAGCGGTCAAATGAAGATGATATCATCACGGTTTTAAAATCTTTTTGGTTATCAACGTCTTCTCATTGTCTTGTCATGACAAGAATATGAAAATGAAGCGATACAGTGTAAGAAATTCATTACTCTAAAAATATTATGAACTGCAAAGTTTACAGCAATATTCAAGGCATTTACATATGTACCTACACATGACTTTTGAAAACAAATATCAACAAACAAGGTAACCTTTCAAGACTTCTCCTGTATATTACAATAATATTTATTTATTATTGAATGTAGGTAATCAAAATTAGAACTTACTTACATACATTTCGACTTAATCAGTTTAGGAAAGATTATTCCTTAAATTGAACGACTCTGTATTCAAACTCTGTATGTCTGCCACACTTAGACACCTTACTACGAAATAAAAGTGCTATACCAAGTAGACATTTAAACACGATATATATTACTTCATTAAGAGGTAGTGTTAAGAGGAAAAATCGCTAGGAAACGTATCGAATATTTCGATAAGTTCCGGATGTCTAAATGATGTGATGATCCAAAATAGTCTAGTTCCTCTATCATGTTACGAGTGTAGAATGCTAAATACTGATGAACAAAACTTTTGTATATTGAAGTCCTAGGAATTAAAAGATCAGCCAATCTATCCACGAGCGTTGGAATCGATACGGAAAGTCTGTTGGTGTTTCGATCTATATCTCGATAGTGATCAATATGTAAGAAACTATCAATTGACGTCGACCAAATGATTCAATCGATCAATTTTAAAGATCGATCGATCTCTGAAAGCCTTTATTATGTACATCATCAAGAAACAGGTAGCAAATACCTGGATACAGATAAAACCTACTGCTCTCACCAACCCATCTCACAAAACCACCAAATGATAAATTTCATTGAGGGAGGTCTGTGTCCAGCAGTGGACCTATGCAGGCTGATGATGGTGAAGATGATGAGAAGAAGACAAGGCGTGAATACGAATCCATTTCCGGAGGTTTATGAATAGAAGAGACACTTTGACAGAAGAATAATGTGAAAAGAAACATTGTGGAATAATATCTTTAGTGTTTTACGATCACGAACTTTTATTGCCATTATACGGTAATCAGCTGTGGCCGGCCGGCAGCCTTGACATCGCACGTTGCGTCAGCGTTTGTGAAACGCTTCGGAGTCGCCTCACGCCGCCCCTATGGTGCACGGGCACTGTATTTGGGTTGCCAGGCGTAGGTCTTTTGTCTCTGGAGCCTGTCATGACACTTTCAGACGTGAGCGTTTAAGGTCGAAACACGGGACGGCGATGAGACAAAAAATATATCTTATAAAAGCTTGTAATGGTTCGAAGAAATAAACACGATCACGCGTATAACGAAATATGTATTTCGATCGGAAGTAATTATTTTCGAAATTTCGGTTTGTCTTTCGGAATTTTGCGAAGTTGGCCAAACTTAACTTGCAAGATTTATAACAAACAGCCGCCATGTTAAGCTAAATGAAAAGTTGAAAAAAAAAATTACATCGCAAAATCGGCGTGACTTTCTGTTCATTACACATTACTCCTCATATACTTTATATATTTCATTGCACTATTGCTTTTGTTTACATGTAATTTCGTGAATAAAGTCACTTTGTAATCAGTGTGTAAACGTCAGAAAATAATTTAAAGTTGATAATAGTCTTCCAAAGAGCGTCGAAAAACCTATTGAAATATCGAGTGGACTGCAAAACTCGTTTTGAACCCACAAGTTTTGTAATTTACCCCTAACTCGATAACAGCCCAACAAATAGTTTAAAAATGAGGCATATTACTGGACTAACATGATTAAAAGACACGTATGTTCCTTGAAATCTTCTAAGCGTAATAGTAAACATCGCGTGCCTTAAATGGAAGAATGACAATTATTTTTATACGCCTTCATAAAAATAGTACAATAGGCAATAACTTTATACATGACACCCCTCGAGTTGTTCCAAATAACATATCATTGAACCGACATATTGAGCAAAAGATGAGCTGGTCCAGCCTTGTAGATCACCATAAAAGGACTCCATGAGTTTTAATGTCACTGAAATACGTGAGTCGAATGGTATCCTGTTGGTGCATTACTATGCCTGCGTCGTCATAGATCTGTTGACTCAGTCTGTTTTCGAAGACCGCAATGTATTGCTTCATTGTGTTGACTTCCTTAAAGCTTCAAGGAAAACATTAGTTGGATAAATGCTATTTGCATTAGATTAATTGCGGTTTCTGCGGCTTTGTTTAGAGAGGGTGTTTGTTGGCATTATTATTCACATTCTTCCTTTGTAAGAGTTCTGTGAAATTTCGGGATTCAAATGCTTTATTACGAAGTTCCTTTCATATCGTTCTATATTTGTTAGATGAATTTTGTTAATTACCTACCTGCAATTTTGAGCTTAATCCGTTTAGATACTTGTAAACTAAATAACAGAGTTGTCACCGAGCGAACATCTCGCTGAGCCAACACCCTTTTGCATTGCTGGAGCACACATGCCTAGGTTTTAGGTTACTACGCAGTTTTATTGTATTCTGTTTTTGTATGTGTATGTGTGCCTGCTTTTGGGAATAAATTTTTCTATCTATCTATCTTCGATTTTGGTCTTATCGCTTCATTAGATGTGCTCTTCGAGTATACTAGCTTTTTTGTCAGTAAACTTGTCTTTGCTTTTATACTGTCGTAATATTATTTCATAGGTATTTAGGTACACAGTTATGAAAAATGTGTCTATAAAGAAAATTAAATCTAGAATTCAAACTCAGTAGTTTCTGATGTAGGGTATTGTAGTTTTAGTACACAATAGGACATTTTAAGAATAAAATGCGTGACCAATCGGCAAAACGTTGTGTTGGGGTAATAAGCATAACACAACTATTTTACATAATATACATTGTTATGTTTGAGGAAGTGGAAAACCTTTTATTATATTTTGTCCAATTTTTGTATGTATTATACATACAAAAATTGGACACTGTAATTTATTTAAATAAAGTAAAAATTAAACTTTTCAAATAATATGCTAGTAACTTTTGGCAACTGTACTATAATCTAACAGACAGATTTAGGTAGATATTTAGTACTAATATCTTTTATATCTGATGATATCAAAGGTAAAGATGGAAGGATAGCGTAAAAAAGGTAGTAGAGAGGACACGATTACCCGATATAGAGCTATAATACGATGTATCGATAAATCCACGTCGTTTGTCTCAATAGAGGCGGGATGGCTATACCCACCAAGCGAGTTCGAAAAGCCATACAATATAGCCCAGGAGGCCCCTATCATATTATGTTAATGACGCTCTAGGGGCTCTTTGCAGTCATAACATAACTCTACATACATTTGCCTAGCATCCAAACATAAATATGTATTATAAATTAGACGAAACAACATAAATATAAAAATAGAAAATTAGACGCGTACAGGAAAATGTAATGTCAATAGTCCCCATTCTGAAACAATATTCGTTGATGTCTTTTATTCAAAGCCAAAATTTACTTAATAACATTCGTATTTGTAACATTTATCAGTTGTTACATTCTTACTATGCTAAAGTTTTAACTATAACCAGTCATTTATAACGGTCATTGCAAAACAATACTTATAATTACAGTTAATTTTATGTTTGATGTAACCCTCCATGTTCATAATATGGATCTGTTTAAGCAATGTTTATATAACGCCAATTACACCATGTTATGTAAATTGTGATAGACAAAGATCTGCATCTAATTGAATATGGCCAACATAGAATCTTTTCGTCTATGAAAAACGTTATCACCAGATTTAATCGACATTATAGCTATTTGCAACTGTACTCGTATGTGTTTACTCACTGCGTAAGTTGTGTTAAGGGGGCGGTCTTACGAGACTTGCCTACTTCTTCATTCATAAGTAGTTAGAATAATTATACTATTATGTTGATAGCATACATTTTTAAAAACTTCGTATGTTACCAGATATATCCGAGAGTTGTAAACCGATTTGGATTATTCTTTTTTCTTTGAAAGGGTGTACTTCCTAGTTGGTTCCATTGCCATCATATCGAAGTCAGTTTTTGATAATTTGTTTGTGTTTTTATAAGTAATGCGTAGCATATGACACAACTCGCCTGATCTTAAGCGATATTATGTGGGCGTATCTAAGGCTCTAAGAGCCTACGATACGCCCACCCAACAAAACCCGATTCACACTTGAATTGAAAATCTGAAGATGAATCTTTCGGGGAGCACGTACCTCTTGTTAAGAGTTACATAGTTAGCTTTTCGCACTATGAATGTATAGACCATTCATTGTGCCATGTAATTCCGGGAAAAGTAATCTAAAAGACCAGCATGGTGTTGGCAACTAACATGTGTGTGATTTAGTCATTTATCGGTTGCCAAAGCAACATGTCCTCTTTTTCTCTTCCCATCAGGTAACAATGCTGTGCTATATATAAAAGACTGCACGCAGGCAGATATGGCTTTCTTTGATGCCAATTGGAAAAAGTTTATCCAGCAGTGTGAACTACGATAAGCAATCAAGTTATTTAATATGTGCTGTAGTGTAGGACACCCTCAAGCTAGGTGGAGTGACGATTTGCGCAAGATGGCTAGCAAGTGATGGATGCGAGAGGTCCAAGATCGATTAAAGTGACGAACAATTGGACAAGCCTATGTCTACCAGTGGACTGCGATAAGCTAAGAAAATAATAAAAAAAAAACATTTATTTCTGCAAATAGGCTGATACCTTTTTTAAAACCTTGGGTTTTTAAAAAAGGTATGCGCGTTAAATCCCGCTAGTTATATATTATTATATTATGCAACGCGAAAGCTTAAAAGTTAAAATAGGCTGATGATTATGATTATGAATGTGGAAATATAAACACAGGTCGTCTATACTTCATTAGCATTCGTGGCGGGACTCTGCCTGTTGTTATGACAAATAATTGCCAATCGCCACATCCTTCCACCACGTCCTGTTTAAGTACACGTCTTATTTACTTTATCTGTCGTGTTTGGTTTGGCCAGCGGAACACAGCTTGACCTTAACGAGAATGGCTTTATTTTTTGACGTAGTGTCAACAGCGGATAATAATGGACGCGGCAGGAAACTTGACGATTGGTTGATAAAGGTGCAATTGTCTGTCAGTTATAGTGGCTAGTCAATAATTGGGACTGCACATTACTTATAATTGCTAAAGTGCAGTTGACACTAATTTTACTTATAAAATAATGATGGAAATTAAAAATTTCAGTAATAAATAAATTTCACAAAACATTACATACATTGCTCCGATCCCAAAGTAAGTAGCTAAAGCACTTGTGTTATGGGTATCATAACAACGAAGGTACCACAAATAACGAATGTTGGTCCCGAGTATCGAGCCCACGACTCTTGGATCAGAAGGCAGGGGTCACACCAATTTGAGCCACCTAGCCGGTCAAAGTATCTCTTATCAATAATGTAAATTAATAAAATTATATTTGGCATAAACAAATTGTTTGCTCTTTTATGCGCAAAAGTTACCTACTATCTAACAGATGTAATTACCTACTCTTGATCTCAAACATCTTTTAATGACAACATTTAGACAAAGTTACGGCTTTACATGCGTATTAAGTCACAGTAATATTTATATGAAATGACATTAGCTGAGTCTTTGGTTTAGCAAAAAATGATTTCGTTAAAAACCGTTAATTAAGTAAAAGGTCAGCTAGTTTATTAAACGAGTTTGGAGTTTATGTATTTACTTTACAAAAAATACAAGGAAAAGCCATTTCCCCGGCACTACCAGCAAACCTACAAACGCATATCTAGCACTAATCTAAGGTCGCCTTTCCCAATCTCGTTACTCAACCAGTTTCAACACTGAACAAATGTTAAGTCGTTGCGGGTCGCGCTGGGATGTTTCTCAATGCCATCTCTTTTGAATACAATCAATATTGCACCGGTGGATGCAATGAGTGCCCTAAATGTTGATACACTGACTTGTAGCATAATAAACAATATGATATTTAACTAATGGCTTCTTTTGATAATAACAATGAGACTTGTCTATCATGAAATGTCAAATTTTACGAATATTGATCTGCCTGCAGTCTGCAGCTTTGCTCGCGTGAATATCGTTGATGTGATATATTATGATAATATCGTTATAAATTATACGAGTAGCCTATATGTTAATCTGATGTATAAGCTACATTAAAGACAAAATATTGCACAAAACAAACTGTAAACTTTTGTTTTTTCCTTTTGTTCATGTAACTTATAAGTGACTCCAATAAACGTTTTTCTATTTTATTCTATTCTAAACACAAACGTTGCTCAAAAAAAAACGTTACTGAAAAGTACATTACAAATTTAATGTCGTACGATTTTTCTGATATTTATTTATTAGTAGATTGTGTATATTGCTTAAATCACTCAATAATGTTGACTATTGAATATTTTTGTGCCCATTTACTAAGAAAATGAAATATTACAGTCTAATTGTAAAATACCCTTAAGCAAAGTATATATTTTTAGTTAATTCATTTTTAGGACATGACAGGCGCTTACATTTCTAAACTTAATATAATCTAGTTTGGAATAATAATTGTTATTACCTACCTATTGTTTATTTTTATTTTGGGTCAGTATTATTATAACATGGTTTTCTTTACTTACGTGTAGTTAGCGCATTTTCGCTTTCCGCAGCTTCACCGTTGTGGCAGATAACAGCCAAACACAGCACCAGCAACGATGTTACATATTTGCCGGCCATTTTCAAACTTATAATTTTTTTTAAAGAATTAAATAATTAAATATTATCCAAAAAGGTTTTAATTTGATTTAAAGTTCATAGATAACAATCCATTCCTTGTGTCACAGAACGTCAGTCACTATTTATTTAAATATTTTAAAAGGTTAGCTCGTTCGAATTTCAAAATTTAACCGCGTGCGTTGCGCGGCAGATTCAGTTATGGATAGCCGCGACTTGGCTCGGCCGTACGGGCGCGTATTTCATGTTTGAAGTGAAAGCAACGACCGATGAGTTTTATTCTCCTACAATTTTCGTCATCCCTTGACTCCCCACTCCGTTGGTCTATTTACTAATGCCACGTGCGTGGATGAAGAACCGTAGGACATAATTGTGTCCATATTATTTCATGGCGTTTGCGCTAATCTTGGCTGGGCATTTGTTATGTCACATGTCACAGTGAAGACATGCAACTGGCGGAACATTGGGGCCAAATTGGTCAACTGGCTGTCTCCCTACATTTTCCACTTAACCGAAATGACTGGTTGGTGGGAAAATGTGAAACCGGTAAATGAGGGCAAGATAATGCCCGCAGTTAGTATATTATTGCATTGCACAAAAAACTTATGGCCAAAAAAAATTCGTGAATTTTATTAAACATTACTAAAATTCGTCAAGGTGATTCAGATCAATACGAATGGGAGGGATTTATGGCGCAAAAATACGCGATCAGTTCAACGAACGATCGTTTTCCATTTTGGTGGTAGGGGAGCTGTAAGCTGCCTTGGAGCTATAAGTTTCCGAATTCCGAGATTTCCAGAAACAATATCTCCCACTTAGTTAAAATCTTAAATTTATTATTCCAAGACACAAATTAAAAAACCTATAAAACCTTTTGTGACTATGTCGATGACTTTGATTCTCTGTCGGATTTTTTTTTTTTATAGTGGCTCGACATAATGGCTTCCCTACGCCTGATGGAAAGCGAAAGAGAAGCCCAAGTCGCTGTGACAACGGGCAAGTAACTGGTCAGTTACTTGTCAGTTGCCACCGCCATGCCGGCCCAACCCTAACGAGTTCCGGAAACCCTACTCACCGGCAGAAACACGACCCAGAGGTCATTTGACTGCGGTATTCTATAGGGTGGAGGTCATTCCCCGGACGGGTGGCTCAATTCGAGCGAAGATTCGCTATGCCTCTCTCTGTCTGTATTCTCTTAATCACTTTATTCACAGGATCACTTTATTTCTGATTCGATCGACACGCCGAGCATAGCCCTTCCCATAGGTTGCTGAGACTTTCAAGTTGTGGTATGGTAAGGTTAATTTATTTTTCAGCTACATATGTCTTGACGAGTAAAACACTGATAGAAGTCTTTCGTCTATAAGCACTATGTGATTAGAAGACTAGATCCCATACCGAAAGAAGGATCATGTACCTACTCTATGGGATGTAAGGGAGCGACCTATCACCTTTTCGCTCCAAGCCATCCTCACCTGCCCGTGGTGCATCCTGCCGAACAACAAACGAGGCTCTGGCAAACCGACTGGTGGCGGTAAAACCATCACGATAGAAGGCGTAGCTAAATACCACAGGCCGATGACGGGCAGCAGCGCCACCGGAGCAAGAAGCTACGCCCTGCGATCGCCAACCCGCCTGCCCAGAGTGGCGATTATGGGTATATCCTCCAGAAGTTCGCCCTAGGTGGCGAATAACTGGAGAGGCCTATGTCCAGCAGTGGACTGTAATAGGCTGATGATGATGATGATGTACCTACTATGAGTAACATAATTTAACGAGACGGCAAAGAAAGGAATTGCCAAGGTTGTACGCTAAGGAATGTTTTCTGCGTTTGTATACAGGTTACAGGTTAGTGTAGGTACTTGATATCACAAAGACTTTTGACCTCGCGTGAAAATGACAGATATAATTTTTCCGTGAAACAGCAACACTTTAGGTAGGTAATACAAGTAAATTATCTGTAGTAAATTTACTACGCACTTTTTTTTATCGAAGTCCAATAATGTGACTTGTAAACAATGCGATATCTCTATTTGTGATTGATGTTAGCTAATTAGTTTAACTTCTTATTATTTCTTTGCTTATTAGTCTGGCGGATAAAGGGTTTTGGATAAAGCCTACAGAAGTACTAATCAAAATAATATGGGTAGCAAATAGGTATGAATATATTAAATAAATATCAGACAACATTATACTCCGATCGCAAAATACGAGTAAGTAGCTTGGGCACTTGTGTTATGGGTCAATCAAATAAAATATATGACATCCAGCTCAATGACCCGATTGGCCCCTGCTCCTGAATCATGGGCGATTCCCAAGCAGTCGAGGAATGAACTTTTACGTTTGTTCCGTGTTTGGGTGATTGTATTTGTATTTAAGTAGGTATATGTTTGTTTGTAAGTAGTATATTCGTTGTTATGATACACAAGTGCTTAAAAGCTACTTACTTTGGGCATTGGTGGGTTTGGTTCAGATATTTACCTATTTTTAATACAATATGGGTTTGCGCTTGAATGCAATTCACCTGATGGTAAGCGATATCACAGTCTACGATGGAGCGCGCTCACCCATCAAAAACGGGTTCACTCTCGCCTTGAACAACGAAAGATTGTACGTCTCGGAGAACAAGGAGCCTGGCAAAGAGTTCCATAGTTTGGCCGTTCGTTAACTGATTTTAAGTTGTGTACACAAAACAAATCATTACATAATTAATATGCTTTGTTGAAGTACCTATCTGTAGCTAATGGGATCCACGCGTCTCAGATAATCATTAGCTAAGTGAATATAAATTGCTGATAACTTACTATATGCCTGGGTTCAAGAACTTTGTAGTTAACCTATTACTTGTAGACGATTTATCCAAGATAGATAGTAAATTATTCAACACAGGGCACGTTACCCGTTGGTGGACATATGGCTCATTTGGTAGAGACCTCTGCCTTCTGAACCAAGGGTTGTGGGTTCCGAGCCAGTTAAAAAGCTGATTCCATGTTGAGTGAATTTAAATAAGTTAATTCTCAAAAATTGGCTTCGAGTGCTTAGATGACTACAGGCGTCTTTTGTTAAGTTATAATATAGCACGTCTAAGTTTTAAGGGGCAGCGCAGACGACAGACTATCCGTGACGTACTTTTTTGCAATTATATGCAGTAACGCACACGATGCGCAAAAATCTGTCGCGGATATTTCACAGACTCAACACACACGACGCACATCTTTGATCATTTTGTCGGCAGACCTAGACGCTCTTTTTAAATGTCTCAGACGTAGACTCTATCGCACAAAAAGTGTGCCGTCTGCGCTGCACCAAAGCATACGTTTACCCTACAGATGTAGTACGCAGGTATGCTGTAAGGATGTGAAAGAAAAGCTACAAACGAAACTATATGACGAAGACTATGTTTCCACGGATACTAAGACTGAAATGTTATGGAGTAGTAGAAGTTAGCTTTGTCTTCTGAGAATACATCTAGAACTTAGTCATCTTGATTTTTTTTATAAAATAAAAATAAACATAATTATTGGTAACATTCTTTGTCAATTACTCATCAAGCACATGTTGATCTGGAACTAAATTTACTTCTCGAATGTAACGTAATGTTCTAGAGCGCGTTATCAAAGTCTCGATTATTTAGTTTGTAGAGGTCTCTGGGTTCCGCCAACCTTCAATTTATCCTCCTTTTAGGTCAAGGCAATGGTTGTCTATGTTCTAGTAGATAATTGGTAAAATAACTAAATTATAAACAAAAAACAAATTAGATATCGGGTAAGAAATACATTGACTCAATTCTAATTAAATAAATTACCCAAGACATGCCACGCTGGGCCACACTTCGCCATCAAGCCCCACATTAAGCTGAAACTATGGGTACCTAGACAACTGATAAACTTACTTAGATACTTTTTTAAAAATAAATACATACTATTATACTCGTACATAGAAACCACCTAGCCCAGATCAATACAAACAGACATGTTCATGAACACAAATGTTTGTACTGTGCGGGAATCGAACTCACGACCCCTGGCTCAGAAGGTAGAGGTCACTACCAAATTACCCATAGAACCAGTCAATTAGGAGGTTGTTGGAGAAAATACATATAGCGAATTTCGCTCGAATTAAGCTGCCCGTCCGGGGAAGGACCTCCACCCTATAAAATACCGCAGCCAAATGACCTTCGGGTCGTGTTTTTGCTGGTGAGTAACTGACAGGTAACTGACCAGATACTTGCCAGTTGTCACAGCGACTTAGGCCTCTCTTTCGCTTTCCATCAGGCGTAGGGAAGCCATTATGTCGAGCCACTATAAAAAAAATGGGCTATTCATCTGCAACCTATTGCAGTTCACTCCTGGACATAGGCTTCTCCAGATGTTCGCCACTTTGGGCAAACATCTGGAGGCTTTACCCATAAATCGCCACGCTTCTTCTTCTTTGTGTTTCGATGGCAAATCGATATCAAACACGCTGTACCCAGTTCTCCGCCACCCCGACCGCACCCCCAGTCACGGACATTAGCTTAGTGAGCGAGCAGGTCTCTCAATTCGTGGGACAGCAGACCAGGTGAGACATACATTATAAACGGAATTTCGGAGAATGAAAATATATGAATAGATACTCTGAATGTTAACGATTTATATAATAATAGAGGTTGTTTGTGTAGAATAATTGCGACACCCTTTATTCGTACGGAGAAAGATGTAATCTATCTATACTTATAAGAGGTAGAACGAGATAGGCCTTAGAAAGAGATAGTAGGAGTGGCACCACACTCGTAGGAAAGGGTCAGAACCCATCAGAGTACTCCCACTTGAACATACCCTCCTTCCCTCCTTACTACGACCAACCTGGGTACGGAGTCTGTTCTGTCTGGCAAATTCTAATCGCCACGCTGGGCAGGCGGGTTGGCGAACGACTGGGCCATTACCTAACTGAACCTAATCTCACAATCTGTGCAATGAGGGTTTTCTAAAACAATAAATGTACCACATACGCAGCTGGACCAACTGTTATGTAACCAAATTTTGACATAGCACTGACGTTTACTTACATAGCTTTTTTATATTATGAACTGTATCGCGTGTAGATTTTATGCGGATATTTCGCCAATGTCACGTTTACTTAACAACTGAACAATTACGAGTATATGATATCTGAACCGCAGTCTACATCCATCAGGCTTTTAAAACACCCTATTATGATTGCCTACAACCGTAACAAATGCTTCTATTAATTTTTTTAAAGATCACACGACATCCCGAACACATTTAATAGAGCCAATACTCTAAAAACTAAATAAAAACAATTTGACGCATTGAAATGACTCCTAGCTTTCGTTCATAATGTTGGTTAAACTAATCTTTAGTCTTTATTAATGCTATGATCGTTAAGCCTATAATAAACAAAAATTAATTATTAGCGTCGCATCCCCTTTTGTAAGTTTGGCTAAGTACACACATTATTATATTTGCATAGAAATATATAATAATTACACTTAATTGTACGTAATTAAAAAAAATAATTACCTACTTTTATCTCCTGCAGATATTTTAGTCTTGTTTATCTTTCTAGCGGTCATTACTTCTTCGCTACTCCGTTCAAATACATCTCGTCTTTCTTAATGTATTAATACTTAATTGTGTTTAATGACCATTGCTGTCTCCGTACTTGGAAAGCTTTGGTAGAGTCCTAGTGAAGCGACAGTGTTTGTGAAAAACGGGAGAACGTACAAAGTTCAGTTATCGACTAGTTATCAATGTGCGACTAATAATTAAGTCTGACATCCAGAAAATGGTTCTTCTTGAATCAGTTAACAGTCCGTCACTGGGATACATACTCGTGCTTAATTCACAATTTTGGATAATGAATTCGTGTTAAATTTCCTAGAAAATATTTAAAAGATAAACATTGTCGTATTTAAAATGACTCTGAAATGTGTACTTAGAAAACTCTAGTCCAATACAAACAGTATCCGAAAATATCAGTGATTTAATTAAGTTTGTTAAGTTTTTAGACTGCTTAAACTAAACTGTTTTAAGTGTTTTTCATAAAATGGGGTTCGACTTCAGTAGAAGACAATGGTTGACAATAATAGTTATATCGATAGCAGATTTTTGTAACGCAATTTGTGTTGCGTTACAAGCGCCATTCTACCCCCAAGAGGTAAGTGACTTTTGATTAACACACGTAGAAAAATTATAAACAAGTACTTTAGACTGAGGTCTCTTGTTCGGCATATCATCTTTTTGCTCCAACTCCAAGCCAACCTCACTTGCCCGTGGTGCATCCCGCCGAATAACAAACGAGGCGCTGTCTACCAACTGGTGGCGGTATAACCATCACAATTAAAGGCGTAGCTAAATACCACAGACCGATGACGGGTAGCAGCGTCACCGGAACGAGACGCTACGCCCTGCGATCGCCGCGATATGAGTTTATCCTCCAGATGATAAGTGCCAGCCCTAAGTGGCGACCAACTGAAGAGGCCTATGACCAGCAGTGGACTGCAATAGGCTGATGATGATGGTGAAGGGTTAACAAAATTTTTATTTACTAGCGATCCACCTTCTCTTCGCTTCGGGTATTTCAGATAAACATTTCATCAGGTTACATAGCGTTTTAGTAAGGACGCCTAATCTTTTCTATGCCATGCAACTCAGGGTGTATGTAGCTGGTAAAGAATTTATTTACTTGTAGCAAATGGAATCATTATATGTATTATATAATTATAAGTAGATAGGTACATACCACAATACATAACTGTATAAATCAATTATAAGTATGGCAGTAAAAACAATAAATAAAAATCACTTTAACTAACTAATTATTTGTATGTAATCTTATCTAATATTCCTATTAGCCATTTAATTTGTTTTTTGCATTTGAATTCCTCCATTTTTCTGATAATTAGGTAATGTGTATTAAAGGAGTTATTTTACGTAAAAGAACATATTCAATTAAATAATAACGTCTAAATGATTGATGCTCATGATGTAAGCGATTGTCCGATTATGAAACCGACTGAAGCGTGTCTAACCATACTTTGCTAAAAAGTTAACAAACGCTGTTGATATTTGACTAAATCTACTTATTAATCTCTATGTACATCACAGTCATGATGTTATACCTATTATCACTTGATGATATACCTGTTGCAGTCAGAACCCTTAACCAGTCAAAAGTACTATTGACCAGCAAAATCAGTCAAAAGTACTTTTGACCATATGCTTTGGTCAATAATACTTTTAACTAAAATAACAGTTAAAAGTACTTTTGCCCAATGGAACTGGTTAAAAGTACTTTTGACTAAGTTATTTCGTCAAAAGTGGTTTTGAATGGATGTATCAGTCAAAACTCTTAAAATTGGTGGTCGATAAAAATAACGACAAACGCACATAAACTTTAATATTACCCATTCTTTTCTTCTCGAGACCAAAACTCTGAAATGCGGATCACTCTATCTCTGGCTGTCAGCAAGTTTTCGTGCAGACAGGTGTTCGGACACGCGAGACTCTGAAGCAGGTGTGCCATAGCTTCAGAAACGACACCGCATCCGCACCGATTGGCAAATGCGTCTAAAAAGCCTCACCTTGACAGTTTATCCTTACAGCGGCCAATCTAAGTGCGCAGTCTGTTCAGAGTCTTCTACATTAGCCAGGTCAAGGTGTACCCCAGCAAGCTCTTTGACTGTACAGTGAATGTGGTTGCACCCACCACACCGTTACGCCCCAATAAGTGGATCACGCCCCAGCACTCACCACTCGGGACACAAAGAAGAGGCTCAGAGGCGTCGTATGCTCTCCAGCGACGCCCGGGCCTGGGCGGGGTGGCGCACTGATGGCATAGAAGTAGACCCCATAAGTACAGGCAGAACCACCCATGTCCCGTGAGGACCTGGGCCAGCCATTTCGTTACCACACCGTGAGGGCGCTACATCTACTCTTCTAAGGACGCTACCCTGTGGGAAGCCATTTTTCTGTAACCACTATCTGACTTTCTCATCTCCGCAAAACAACGATAGTGGAGCACCTCACTAAGAACTTTGAAAATTTTTGGTCCTCTGTTATATCTGCCACCTTCTGAAGCAGTTTCCTTATGTTGACTGTATCATAAGCTGCGGATAGGTCAACAAAAATGGCCCCTGTAATCTGATTTGACTGGAACCCAACCTAGATGCTGGATGACTTTTAAGATTTGACTGCAGCAAGACTTATCAGGTCTGATGTGAAATCATTTAAGTATTACACATAGTATAAAATGATTTCACATTTAGGTCTTAATAAATCACATCACATCGTATTTACATCTAACGAGTTAATATTACTTTTTAACCGACTTCGAAAAAAGGAGGAGGTTCTCAATTCGTCTGTATGTATAATATTTTTTTTTTTTTTTTTTATGTTTGTTCACCGATATTTCCGTCAATTATGGATGGATTTCAAAAAAATTTCGACAGTTCGACAGAGGGCACTTCTGAGGTGGTCACCCATTATCACCAAGTCAGGATCTGATGATGGGATCCTGGAGAAATTGAGGGCAACAACCGAAAATTGTATGCTCATGTGGTGTTTTTGTTACGTAATCATATTTTACTCAGGTATATGCTTCCAGGCGTCAACATCTGGTGCTGATGATGAACCCACAGAACTCCTTAACGGTTAGGAGTTAGGGGACAGTACTGACATTGGTCGATATTAAACTAGGTAGTAGTATGTACTTATGCAGGGTTAATAGGGCAGGTGATTTGGTAAGTGATATGCTTGATTCTAGATCGCAAAGTCTTCACTTGACTTAAATCAAAATTTTTCATTCCTAAGTAAAACTATTAAGGACATTAATTAGCCTTTATTCAAGGTCACAGCACATTACCGCAACTAAAAATAGAGAAATAAAATTATTTTTTTAAAAAAATTAAACCGACTTCAAAAAAAACACAAACGACCAAAACTAAAAAGCGATAAATAACGTAAATAATTCTATCCTTAATACATAATTATTTAAATATTACAATTATCACTTATTTTTGAAGTCGGTGCCAGTCATACAAATAAATGCATATTGTCGTGTGGATAAGCCCGCCGGGCGCGTGCGTCATACTACAACAGTCGACGTTAGGTACCGAGAGGCTGGCACCGACTTCAAAAATAAGTGATAATTTTGTAATATAATTATGTATTAAGGATAGAATTATTTACGTTATTTATCGCTTTTTAGTTTTGGTCGTTTGTGTTTTTTTTGAAGTCGGTTTAATTTTTGACTGATGCTTTTTTGCAGTTGAAAATACTATTGACCAAGAGCGTCGGTTAAAAGTACTTTTGACCGCAAATTTGCAGTCAAAAGTATTAATAACCAATATTTTTCAGTCAAAACCACTTTTGACCAACCTGTTCAGTCAAAAGTAGTTTTGACTGATTTTGCTAGTCAATAGTACTTTTGACTGGTTAAGAGTTTTGACTGCAACATACCTATTATCACTTGATGTTATACCTATTATCACCTGATATTATACCTATTATATGTAGGGATATAGATAAAGTTTGTCTAATTCCGCTGACAATCTGACTGTAACTCAGAACCAAATCTAGTGTCGACTGATCCGGTTTGATGTGTTATTTGTAAATTATCTAAGTATCTTTTCAAATATTAGGTATACCTAGCTGCATGTGTAGTAGGTCTAAGTTGGGTCGGAGCTCGTGGGGGCTTGGGGTTGGGCCGGCATGGCGGTGGCAACTGACAGGTGACTGACCAGTTACTTGCCCGTTGTCACATCGACTTGGGCTTCTCTTTCGCTTTCCATCAGGCGAAAGGAAGCCATTATGCCGCTACTATAAAAAAAGAGTTATCTCCGAGAATTGTGAATCGATTTGGATAATTATTTTTTTGTTTGAAAGGGTGTACTTCCTAGTTGGTTCCATTGTCACTATATTGTAGTCGGTTTATTTTTGGTAAGGCTAAGGAATCTGATACAATGTTCTATCTACACTAATACATATTATAAAGAGGAAAGATTTGTACCTATTTTTGTATGTTTGTAATGTATAGGCTCAAAAAGTACTCGGCCGATTTAAAATATTCTTTCATCAATAGAATGCTACATTCTTCCAATTTGACACAGGCTACATCTCATTTTGAAAAAAATTAGGGATCCTTGGTAATATTTGAACAATGTAACCGAAGGTGTAGAAAAATGAGTCTCCCGTGCGAAGCCGGGGCGGGCTGCTAGTCTTAAATAAATATAACCAATACTATATGTAGATACCCTTAATTTCTGTCTCCAAATTGACAGAATTATTTGTCGAATGTCCTTCTTCAATGAGGCGTAGAATAGCCGCATGTTTTATCTATGGGTGGCGATTATTCGCATCGATAGTTCGCTCAGTTCAGTTCGCAACGTTGGCGTCGTTAGCATTGCTTGCCGACTGCCGATAACCCGGGGGTATCAATTGTGTTCACGACTAGATTTCGCTGGCCCTTGACGTATTGATGCTCTTTTTTTTATTGCGAGTAGAGGAGACAGGGATTACAACAACAACAGTTACAATAGCTGCTAATTATTAGCAACTTCTTTTTTATTCCGTGGAAAATGCATTTAGGCCTCCCCGTTACCCGCGGGGAGGGATGGGTACTCACCCTGCCACCTTGAGGTGGTAAGGAGGCGGGGAATAATTATTAGCAACCATTTCTAATGCAATAAGAACCATTAGGCCGTGGAACTCTCTTCCATCAGACTTATTCTCTCCTTTCTTATAGTATTGGGTCTTTTTAAATGGGACGTGAAAAGATACATAAGCAGGCCGTTATAGTATGATCGATACGTGTTGCACTAATTAGGCGTGATGCTAGTCGCTTACATTTTTTAAATTCGTCTTCTGCTTAACATTCAGGACGCACTCATTTCATAAATATTTGAGAAATCATAAATATTTGAGAAAATTGGTAACATTTTCGTTTTGTGAAGTGAATATGGCTCAATTTTTGTTGCTTTTGTGTTCTGTGTCGCGATTAGCCCCTGTCTCCTCTACATTTACAAATATGACTTCATAAGTTTAAGTGGATCAGTTTTACTTGTTCCGTGTAGTGTACAGGAAATGTCTAGGTAAAACCGAAGTCATGTCAGATTATCTGAATAAATAGAAGTGTATGCATTTCTGGGCATCAAATACTGAGATGGATGGCATGGGGATGTAAAGGAGCTTATCATCTTTTCGCTTCAAGCTAACCCCACCTGCCTGTGGTGCATCCTGCCGAATAACAAACGAGGCGCTGGCAACCGACGGGTGGCGGTATAACCATCCTAATTGAAGATGTAGGGCGTAGCTTCTCGCTCCAGTGACATTAATTATGTACATTATCTTTATATATTTTTTACTTCTTCAGGCAGAAAGAAAAGGATGTTCAGCGACGGAGTACGGGCTGGTGTTCGGCGTGTTCGAGCTGGTGGTGTTCCTGGTCAGCCCGTTGTATGGCGCACACCTCAACCGGCTGGGGCCAAAGCTGCTGTTCAACGGCGGCATCCTGACGACTGGCACCTGTGCTATACTGTTCGGGTAAGTTGCGAAAGTTGTGGGGATGTAAGGTCGCTCCCTTTTTTCTTATAGTAGCTCAACATAATGGCTTCCCTACGCCTGATGGAAAGCCAACCAAAGAGAAGCCCAAGTCGCTGTGACAACTGGCAAGTTTCTGGTTAGTTACCTGTCAGTTTCCACTGCCATGCCGGCCCAACCCTAACCCCCCACGAGATCCGGAGACCCTACTCACCAGCAGAAACATGACCCGGAGGTCATTTGGCTGCGGTATTCTATAGGGTGGAGGTCCTTCCCCGGACGGGCAGCTCAATACGAGCGAAGATTCGCTATGCCCTACCTCTCTTGAATCCCTTACATCTTCTCCCTCTACCTCCCTTACATAGGCGCTCCCTTACAAGTCGCTACTTATCACCTTTTTGCTCCAAGTCACTTTTACCTGCGCGTGGTGCATCCTGCTGAATAATAAACGAGGCCCTGGAAACCAACTGGTGGCGGTGTAACAATGACGATGGAAGGCGTAGCTAAATACCACAGGACGATTAATGCAGCAGCGTCACCGGAGCGAGCCCTTGCCTAAGTGCCTAATGTGGCGAACAATTGAAGAGGCATATTGTCCAGCAGTGGACTACAATAGGCTGATGAATGTGATAGTTGCGATACGAACACGGACTATTGCTCTAATGTTCAGCATCGAGATCTGTGCTATGCTGTTCGGTTGAGTTGGAATTCAAACCCGGACCATTGTTGCTGTTTTTGAAAGGAGATCGGATGCGACATGCCACAAAATGTCTATTGTGACATAGGTATATGACAGAATCTATAATGCATGGAAGTAGTATAATGCTTAATACTTCCATGCTATAATGTGATACAAACTGACAGGCTCGGTGGCTCATTTAGTAGTGACCTCTGCCCTCTGAGCCAAGGGTCGAGGGTTCGATTTCCGCACAGTACAAACATTTGTGTTCATGAACATGTCTGTTTGTATTGGTCTGGGTGTTTTCTATGTATAAAATGTATTTATTTACAAAAAAAAATGTATTTATGTAAGTTTATTAGTTGTCTAGTACCCATAGTACAAGCTTCGGCTTAGTTTGGGGCTAGGTGGCGCTGTGTGGCCCAGCGTGGCATGTCTTGGGTTATTTATTTACTGAAGCCAAAAAGAAATGTTTGCGATATGGTCAAGTCCAATCCAAATGCAGCAAAAACTAAATTTGTTCATGGCTACATCAGAATTAGTCTGTTTACCCTTGTGCCTTATCTAATTCAAATCATCCACAGTTACGCGAATCGTTCGACAAGTATTATCGGACCATGAATAATCCAATTGATTACGTCATAGTTTCGCAACGACCCCTGAATGCGTGTATTTGCATAGCCTTGATCTCGAGGGTTTGTTTCGCAAGGCTATGTAGGTACTGAGCGAAACAGATCCTCTGAAATAGTCGTTTTTAATGACTAAAAGCCAAGTCTACCTTGTCACCATCACCGAACAAATGCGAGAGCAGGAGACTGAATTATTGCATTTATGACGCGTCGTGTCAAATCCTATGATTGGATATATTGGATTTTATTTCTGTACTTTTTTGCCTTATCAAGATAGTTTATTATGAAGTCATACGATTTTCGATCTCCCTTCTTCAGTAGGTAATGTCTTGGCATAAAAATCCAATAGCAAACCTGTAAATTTAGTTCCATATACTCGTTTATATACAATACCTGTTTCTTCCTCAGGCCGGTCTGAATACAATTATTTTTTTTGGCATGACTTAAAAATTAGCTAGTTGAGAATGCTATTAGCATTAAGATACGCTTTTTGTACCATGTTGTGCTATAAAGTTTAAATCTTAACTAATATTATAAAGCTGAAGAGTTTGTTTGTTTGTTTGAACGCGGTAATCTCAGGAACTACTGGTCCGAATCGAAAAATTCTTTTTGTGTTGAATAGACCATTTATCGAGGAAGGCTTCTGGCTATCACGCTGCAACTATTAGGAGCGAAGAAATAATGGAAAATAAAAAAAGGGGAAAAAATAACTATTCCACGCGGATGAAGTCGCGAGCACAGCTAGTCTATAAATAAAGTTTGTTTGTAGGCCATTTCAAAAATAAGTTCCTTCATTACAGGTTATTGGACAAAGTAGAGGGCCACATCTGGTTCATCACCCTCAGCTTCGTCATCAGGATCGTGGAAGCGATGGGCAATGCCGCGTTCCTCACAGCATCGTTTGCGATCATCGCCAAGGAATTCCCGAATAACGTCGCGACCATGTTTGTATGTGCCTTTTTAATTATGTCCATTCTAATTGTATACCCTTACTGACATAGGTTTTAGGTATAACTTAAAGGCTTGAGTCTTATGGACGGCCTAATGTTCGGCTACAATGAAAAAGCCTGTTTATCCCATTGGATCTGGCCTTTAAGCAACTTTCCTCTAGAGCACAGAAGGCCCTCCTAAAAGTAGAATAGGATAATGACTCTGTGCTCTTAGTTGAAAAATGTTTGTGAAGTCCCTTTCACTAATAGTATAGCAAAATCCCACAACGACCACATTTCTCAAAAAGTTTGTACTTGGAAACACTTGAAAAATGCTGATTGGAGCATTAGTTTAAATTGCTCGCATCAAGCTTGCACAAAGCTACATTGCTTTTCACACGTATTCAACATTGGCTTATGTCGTGTACCTATTTATCATCTCATACTTTAATTTTAGGCGTCGTTAGAAACCTTCTTCGGGTTGGGTTTAATTGTGGGCCCAACGCTAGGAGGCGCGTTGTACGGCCTGGGAGGGTACACACTACCCTTTGCTGTACTTGGCTCTGCCCTCTTCTGTGCCGCCCTCATGAGCTGCCTCGTGCTGCCCAGAGGCAACGATGATGAGGACTTCAAACCAACGGGAGGACGTAAGCATCATCTGATTTATGCCACCACAAAATATTTGCAAAGAAACTTCAAAAGTGATGTGTTGATTATGCTTACATGGTGATGTCTCAACAAAATCTAACCAACCCCGTTTAAATTAACAACCTAGTTCCCCATTTAGAACACGTATCTTAACTAATATTATAAAGCTGAAGAGTTTGTTTGTTTGTTTGTTTGAACGCGCTAATCTCAGGAACTAGTGGTCCGAATTGAAAGTTATTTTTGTGTTGAATAGACCATTTATCGAGGAAGGCTTTAGGCTATATAACATCACACTGCAACTATTAGAAGCGAAGAAATAATGGAAAATGTAAAAAAACGGGGAGAAAATAACTATTCCACGCGGACGAAGTCGCGAGCACAGCTAGTTTACTAATATGTTGTCTATTTCCAGCGACAATGTGGTCACTGCTCAAAATTCCTGGCGTGTTCATAGCCGCAATCAGTATCATCTGTACGAGTATGAGCATTGGTTTTCTGCAGGCAACACTAGAACCTCATTTACGCAAGGTAAGGTCACCTTTGCAGGACGACGCCACAAAAACTGCAAACGAATAACAGATAAATTGATACAAATCTGTACGTATAAGCTTGGTCCTTATGTTTAGTGCAAATTAACATCTCATGATCAATGCAGTATGGCTCATTTGGTAGTGACCTCAGCCCTTTGAGCCAAGAGTCCAGGGTTCGATTCCCGCATAGTATAAACACTTGTGGTCATGAACATGTCTGTTTGTATTAGTATGGGTGTTTTCTATGTATAATATGTATTTATTTACAAAAAAAAATGTATCTAAGTAAGTTTATCAGTTGTCTAGTACCCATAGTACAAGCTTGGGCTTAGTTTGGGGCTAGGTGGCGCTGTGCGGCCCAGCGCGTGGCATGTCTTGGGTTGGGGTTATTAAGATTATCCTCACGTGCGTATTTCCAGTTCCAATTCTCCCCGGCTGTCCTCGGGCTGATGTTCGTGATCAACGGTGGCGTGTACGCTGCGTCCGCGCCGGCCTGGGGCTGGCTCTGCGACCGGCCCTTCTTCAAGCCCAAATACGTCACAGTCATTGGCTGCGTCTTCATCGCGAGCGGCTTCATGCTGATCGGGCCAGCTCCTTTCTTGATGACTGAGACGTAAGTCCTTCAGGTTGCATTTTACAAATGAAGTACGGCATTTTATCAAGCCGGTTCATCTTAGAAAAGTGAGCAACACTCTAGTCAGGATCAAACCTGCGTCTTATATAGTAGACACATCTCATCCGGCACTCTACTCACTGCGTTCAGGATCCAGCTTTTGGACGCAGTAGAGATCAAGTTTTTGAAATAACCCTGAATTCTTCACAGTGAAGTCTCTTGCCATACATATTTTAGCGGTCAGTGCTTTGGAAAAAGAAACAAAATGAGATGTTAATGTTTCTTTAATTTGATTAACTACATAAACTACATTTCTACGGAATTAAACGTACAAGTAGAAGAAAGTACTGGGAAAATGAATTAAAAACATTCAGACATATCAGTTTTATCTCTTGATAAAGATGGTAGGTAATCGTTCCAAATGTATATTTCCAGGTATATGTGGGTGACAGTAGCCGGTCTGGTTCTGCACGGCCTCGGAATGGGCAGCCAGTTGGTGGCATCATTCTCGGATGCTCTGAGCACCGCTATGTAAGTTTACGATAACGAATATTCTTTAAAGGCCATTAGGTATCGTTTGATTAATCAATTTAATCATATCCATCCTACAGTTCTAAATCAAATTCGAATGTGACACAATACTACAGTAGCAAACTTTGCAACGAATTTAACCTCAATTGGTCCAATGTTGTCATATTATCCAAAACAGAAAAAAAGAAAGGGTCAGTTGTTTGTCGTCTGGCTTTCGTAAAATTAAGTACCAATGTGTGATTCGTAGATGAAAGAATGAGAAGATCAGAATTGACAGGTTAAGGATTCCAACCCTGGTGATTTCACTGCGTATTGATAGGTAGTGTAAAGAGGTGAGATGCAAGTTCGAGTTCAAATTTCACAGAATGAGAGACAATAATGATAATTAAGTATATTGAAATGTTTAAGTATGTACTTTCAAGAAAGATAAAGATTTTGTAATTAATTTCGTTATGGATTTGTAATAAAACTTGCAATTTCAAGAGAAACGATATATTAGGACGATATTTGCATTTTACTCTTGAAGTACAATTATACTTTTAAAATTGTAGTAAAACAACCTGATAACATCGTCATCATCATCAGCCTATCTCAGTCCACTGCTGAGACCAGACACTTAGGTCTCTCCAATTGTTAATAACTTTGATCGAAAACATATCAAAGAAATCTATTTAGATAGGTGGTTACAGGTAACTTTAAAATTTCTTCGCACTTTAAGTAACTTTCTGAAATTTGATATAAATGATATGATCATTAAATAAAGTACCGTTCATTTCCGAATAAGATACCGCTCTAAGTTACTGATCAAAAGAAGACGGACCAGACAGAGACGTGACCCAATCACCAAGTAATTCCATTAATCATGAACACGAAACCAGAAACTACGGGCTGCAGTCTCCGATAAACGCAGTCAAATTGGGCTCACCACGTTAATGGCAAAACCACTCGGAAGAAAGGCCTAATCGAAATATGATGAGGTATCGCGAATCGTAAAATTTTTTATGCATTAATCATTTTTTTTTTTTGGAAATTATAAGACAGTAGCATTCATTTATTTATTAGTGAAAATTATGAAACATTTCGCAGTTCACTTCATAGGGGAGACCGGGTACAAAAGTAACGGCGGGACGAAAGTAACAAATGCTCTCTAGATTTATCTAATGGGCGAAAGGTCGCTTTGCCGCCTTCAGGTTATAGTCAGGACACAGGACTATCACCTGTAGACTATCACCATTGGATAAATCTAGAAAGCATTTGTTACTTTCGACCCTAACGGCGGGTCTTTTGTACCCGGCCTCCCCTATCATCATAACTGTATAAATAATACAACTTTATAAAGACTGAAAGTTTAAAGAAGATACCCCTACCACACGACGGACCTTACTGAAACTTTGCTCGAAATGAGTTGCCTGTCCGGGAAAGTTTACCTTCACCATATAGCAGCTAAATGACCCCCGGAGCGTGTTTCTGCCGGTGAGTAGGGTTTCCAGAACTGTTAGCTGCATCGGCAGCCGGGGGGTAGAGTGGGCAACGCGCGTGTGATGCCCCTGATGAGGCCGGCCCAGGGGCATAGCTACCCAGGAGCTAAGCGGGGCAATGCCCCGGGGCCCTCAAGCTCATGGGGCCCTTGAATCCTTACTAGAAATCTCAATCGATCTGAAATTGCGAAATTTCACACCTTATCTATACTTACGTTCCTAGGGAACTCCCCTAGACTATTTGTATATTGAGCGTTGCCAGACCTGACCGTAACAGGAGTCTGTTTTTTTACATACAACTGGACACAGTTTTATTGTATGTTAGACTTATCAAAACGGACTCATGTTAACTTTTCTCCAGTTTCATGTTACTTCAGCCACTGATATTGATAGCAGTGGGGCCCCATCTTTTATTTGCCCCAGGGCCCTTAGTTACCTAGCTACGCCTTTAGTGGTATAAAAAAACTTCAATTTGTGATCTTTGTTTCCAGTGCCAACGGTCTCCCCAACTCGATCGAGACATACGGCCTAGTATCAGGCATGTGGACATCAACGTTTGCGCTGGGCGCCTTCATCGGGCCCACGGTGTCCGGGGTCCTTTTCGACTCCATCGGATTCCCTAACTCCACTGTTTTCGTCTTCGTGCTGCATCTATTTGTGGTGAGTAATTAATTAGTAGTTTTTTATGACAGAGGGTGTATATGCAATGCTGATCAGTTTAGCCCATAGACAGCAGCGCAACAATAGAGGAGTCACAGGTACGTTGCCGGTCCTTGAAAAATTAGCCTGATTGGTAACCAGCGTACTCAACCACTCAACGAGACACTCATGAAGTAAAATAAGTCGCATTATGAGATCAGTCGATGTCCAGAACTCAGAATAGGTATCTACGTAAGTTTATCAGCTGTCTTGTACTCATAGTACAAACTTCGGCTTGGTTTGGGGCTAGATGACGTCATGTGGCCTAGCTTGTCATACGAGTATCTTGGGATTTGTGTGCCCCAGCTTGGTACATCTTGGGTTCTTTATCGCTCTAGTAAAAGTTAGGTTCGAGTCTCTCGGTGGGGATACACATGAGCTGTTGATGAAAACAAGTCTTATTCATTTCTTCAGATGCTGATAGTCCTCCTGTTCCTATGGACTTACGACCTCAGCTACAAAATGGACGTCTCAGTCTCTGCCGGGGACCTTCTGCAACTGGACGGAACCCTAGACGAGAGCGTGCTTGTAGGGGATAAGTTCATTGCGCCTCCAGTGCGGACAAAGAGGTAAGGTCTCTCTCAGAAAAGAAAACCTACGACAGTTTCATTTCTGGAATTACTGCCTTAACGCTTATGGAAGCGGCTATTCCTAAAAGAGGGAGGCTGAAATTGGGTTAAGATACTATTTACTATGAAAAGATGCTTCAAACACGATGTATGGCTTGGGGACACAAAGACATGCTAAGTTGTATTGAAGTCTGTGTACAATTTCGTTACCAGAACATGTTATTAGACATGCTTAATCATCTACAAAGTGTTAATGAATAAGTAAAAAAAAGACTGACTTACTATTCTTATTATTTACAAAAACTTGCCTTGCTCAAATCAAAAAATTCTACTAGTATGTGTTTTATGTTGATTACGTACGACCTGGCTTAGCCCTTCACATCAAAAAAGGTTTATCATCATCACCAGCAGCCCTTATCAGTTAACTGCTGAACATAGGCCTCTCCCAATGTTCGGCATTTAGAGATTTTTGTGTCACTCTAATTAAAATTACCTACACGAACACTGAGAGATAACAGAGTTAAGTAAAGATCAAACACTAACTAAAATATTTTTCGGTTATTTTTCACCTATTTTTATTAGTGGAATCGATTCTACTCTCGATTCTGAATAAGTAATATCAGGTTTCACCTACGCTTTTTCATCAACACATTGTAGTGATACACTACTACCTATTTATATACATCAAAATTGATAATATCAGTAACGACAATTAGCCATGTTTAGATCAAACGAGCACGGATCGCGCGCCAGCCTCTCGGGCCAATGTCTCTGTCGGTGTGAACATGTCTCAGGCTACCTCGGACGCAGGAGAAACTTTAGACAAGAACCTCTATTTCACGAGCCTTTTCATTACAATCTTAACACATATCATATCATATGCTTCTTCTTTCGGCCAATCAGCAGAGCGTTTAGACAGATGTTGCGATGTGGCGGCGTGACGCAGCCGTGCGTCAAATGTTCGCTGCAACACAGCGGGGCCACGCACTACGGGAGTATGTCAGCAACCACACCGCTGGTGATAGACTTTTGGTCTGTGAACGACACCTAGAGGTAGAGTGGAGTCTTATTGGTGGCGGGAAGGTGGAAGGTGGGAAAAATAAATGTGGTGGTGGCTGGTTAGCAGAAATCATTTTCTTTTTAAAACAGGATTTTGGTGGCGCTTAACAGGAAAAACGTTTTAGTTTTAAAAGCAAGTCGTACGTAATTTTTTTCGAGGGAAGAATAAGGAAAGGTTTATATTAATGCATGTCGATTTAAACTAACCATCAATGCTACAACGCAAACTAACCATTAATGATATTTTAACTGTAAGTGTTTCTTTGTTGCTTGAATTTTATAGGCGCTTTTGTAGTTAAGTCGTTTTTTTATTTATATCTATAATAAGTACTCTATTCTCTCGTCATGTCATACTGTCTTATTAGAGAGAAGAATGAACAATGGTAGGTATACTTAAGTTATTTAGGGCACACAACCAAAAGTGCAGTAGGTATAGGTTTTCTCTGTAGGAGGATTTAAGCTGTGGCCGATAATTATATCAAAAAGACTTCATTTTGAGTAGGCACCATTTTATAGAGCAAGTTCCAAGGACTTGCAGTACGTTTCGCCAGAACTTTTATATATGTACTTATTTTTACGTAAATATATATATGTTATGGACCAAGTGATAAATTGGGCATTATTTATAATGCCCGGGCATTATGATAAACGCCCAATAAGAGAGGGCAATTTGATAGTACTTGTTCAAATAATCAAATTGACCGGGCATTATATATTTTGTCTATCACCTTTTAGGCAAAGTAATAAAACATATTTTAATAACAATTTCTCGTATAATTATTGCTATTTAACTTTAAGTCAACTAAATGTTAAACAAACAGACTCGTTATATTATTAGAAAACAATAATTACTACCCTTTACATAATTCGTTTTTAGTATTTTTCAGCAAATAAGCTTAATAAAAGTCAAATTATAATTTTTATAATCTAAAATACGGACTAAATGTAATGTAATTATTTTGACCCTGGAAACATCCCTATTGTAAACGTTGGTTTCAGCCAACGATTAAGATATTACAGATTTACAATCAGGAACATAGCGGTTACACGTAGAGTAGTTTAAGAATAAAGAATAAATAACCTAAAGTATGCCACGTTGGTCCTCACATCGACATCTAGCCCAAATAACTATTTATTAACCTGTGTCCAAACTAAGCCGAAACTTGTACTATGTACACTAGACAACTGATAAACTTACCTACATACTTTATTTTGTAAATAAAGTTCATGCACACAAATGTTTGTACTGTGCGGGGATTGAACCCACAACCTTTGGCTTAGAAGGCAGAGGTCACTGCCAAATGAGTATTGGGTCTGTCAGTTAATAGGACATACAATTGAAACTATAATGTATACTATCGTGCAGCAAATAACAGATTTATTTCGTCCATATTCGCTTACAATGCGAAGCTAAACAAATAATATATTAGACGCGTCTTTCCATTCCCGCAACTCGTAAAATTTTGCGTTGTTATCAAATTGACCAATTGTCAAGTAGCAATACAATAATGACCGGCAATGTGATAAATAATGAAGTTTAGATAGTAATTATCATTTTGCCCAAGAGAGTTTGACATTATTCATAATGCCCTAGCATTATAAATAATGCCCGCATTAATCACTTGGTCCATAACATATATATATATATTATATACATATATAGATATTTAAAATATTATTAGTATAAGTATAGTAAATAGCTATTTATATATTATATTATATGTTTGTGTAATTATGTACCTATGCTATGAATCTACATTTAAAACATTTTTTTTATTCTTTATTAGTCCTTTTTTGTTTTGGGTCTTCCTAAAAGTCTCATATTTACTTATTTGTTTGTAGCACACTACCTTCTTACTCTTTCTGCTTAGCCCAATGGTTGACTGGTAGAGAATGCCTACGCGGCATTAAGTCCGCCTTTTGTACAAATTTTATGTGCAATAAAGATTAAATAAATAAAATAAATAAATAAACTTTCATATTGCGATTGACCAAGCTGTGGAATCACGGAAACGTATCAAGACAGAATGACGTTTTGTTAGTAGAGTGCATGTCCGATTACCGATTTACGGTGCAGGTTCCAAAAAGTCTCACAAAGCGCTTTTCAACTACATACATAATATACTGTTATGCTAAGCTGTAGAACACTTTGCCAGTGTCCGTGTTCCTCGATAGATATCTTCTCACCATCTGTATGCAGACGATCTGCAGCTGTACCAGCAGTGTACGGTAAATTGTATCAATGCGACCATTGAGAGTATCAATAATGATCTCCGCCTCATTGCTGACTGGTCGGATCGGTATGGAGTAGCTGTGAACCCTAACAAATGTCAGGCAATTATCGTGGGTAGTGCACACCAACTTCGAAATTTGGACACTGCGACTGTTTTGCCAATCCTGTACCGTGGTGCTACTATTCCGTATTGCGCTACTGTGAAGGATCTTGGCCTGCACATCGATTCCACTCTTAGCTGGAATAAGCATATTGACGAGGTCAGCCGAAAGGTCACCGCTGCGTTGTGCTCTCTCTATCGCTTTAAACATTTCTTGCCTATTAATACCAAAGTTACACTCATTCAATCCTTGATACTTCCTATAATTGATTATGCCGATGTGTGTTTTCCTGACCTCAATCAAAGTTTTGTCAACAAGTTGAACCGTATCCAGAATAACTGTATACGTTTCATATTTGGCCTTCGAAAATTTGATCACATCTCTTCTTACCGTGTTCAGCTTCACTGGTTGCCTATTTCTTTACGTCGTCAAATTCATATTCTCTGTACGCTTTACTCTATTCTTCACAATCCACACTTTCCCACCTATCTTAAATCTATGTTTCAGTTTCTGAGCTCGACACACACTCGGCAGCTTCGCTCTTCAAGCAACTCTCTCCTAGCCGTTCCTTCACACCACTCGAGCTTCGTCTCCAACTCCTTTTGCGTGCAAGCAGTCAGGCTCTGGAACGGGCTACCCGAAAGCATCCGTAGTGCTCCAAGTAGGGCATCATTTAAGTTGAGGCTCCAAAAATATTTTCAACTCCAACATTAGTGAAATAGTTTATTTACTTTAGTTGTCGTCATATTTATCATATAATTTATTATTTTATTATAAGTATGTGTATTATTAATTGATATCATGTATGTATGTATTGAAATATATATTAGTTTATTCTATACATATTGTATGTAAGATTATATAATGTATGTTGCTGTATATATATGTATATTTATAGATTTGTATTTAATTTATTTTTATTACATATTATTATTAGTCTTTGTTTTTCAAACTTTTTTGGCACACTACCTTAATATTACTTTCTGCTTAGCCCAATGGTTGACTGGTAGAGAATGCCTATGTGGCATTAAGTCCGCCTTTTGTACACTTATTACTTGTGCAATAAAGATTAAATAAATAATAGATGTAATGTAGATTCTCAACGCGGAACTCTGTAGGGTGAGTGTGCGCTGTAACGTCTCGCTAATTGAGCGAGTTGAGGTCAAGCGCTAACCATTTACTTTTTTAAAAAAAGGAGCGCCCTATCATCATAAGCCTCAAACACCATCAGGACATTTAATGACAAGTGTTAATCCATTATGTACAAAAAAATAACTTGGATTCCTTCTTCCAGTCGCCGCTGCGGCATCAGCATGGAGCAGTCGCGGCCTCCAGGTATGAACAGCCTCATCGCGTGCTCGAGCTACAAGAACCGCAGGAGTCCGTGGACGCAGCGCACGCCCCGCTACCGGCCCACCTACGGCAGCCTGGACCATAGGTACAGAGGCGCTTACAACAAATGACCCTACTCTAGTCACTTATTCATCCTATCTTAGCGTTATTTCCTTTGTTATATTTAAACCTAACACTCTTTGCCAGTACATGCGTTTTCCACTTCTTATATTATAGTGGCGTAATGTCGCAGCCAACTGGTTAAAATAGCCGTTCAATCAAACAGCTAGCCCTTCGACTGAACAACGCCATTATTTTTCTTTATTTATTTTAAAGGGCAAAATCCATTAATTAAATTAAAAATGACAAATTAAAATTACCAAATTTGTAAGACAACCTTATTACTTATTCGGTTGCACAGATTAAAAATAAGTTATCATCTAAATAAAGTCTCTAATTACATTTTATTATGATATTGTAAGTAATTTTAGATACATACTTACATATGTTTAAATGATAATATAGTTATTGTAATATTAATTTCTGGAAGATAATTTTAATTTCATTCCAAAAACAAATGTTGTAAATAAAAACATTTTCCAAAAAATATGCCTATTGTATTTTCATTTCAATCATCGTGAATTTGACACACACCGTAAAACATGTTTGCCAGTAGGTATGAGTGATGTATGATCCGGTAGCAGACAAATACTCGTAGATATTATCTTTCTATAATAAAACTATTAGCTGTTATTTATTTGAATTGAATAGCTTTGTGAAAGTCCGAAACTTCGTTGAGACACTTCTAAGTAAACCTACGGTCTCGTTTCCGGAAGAAATCTTTCAGAAAGCATTGTGAATGTGAAATGAAGCCACTGGTCCATATAATTCACTGTCTTTTAATAAACTATGTAGTAGGTTCTAGTTGTGCAACGTCACACCCACTCTAACTCACAAATAAACTGTTTATGTAACTTCTGATTTATTCAAGAAATGTAAATCCACAAGACTAGTATTCATACTAGTTATTTGAATAAATCAATACATATGCCGCTAAAGAGATCTCATACCGATTTAATTTTATTTTATTGGCATAAATGTAGGTAATAATAGGTACAATGGTTTGCCAATGCTCATTAAAGAATAAATGTGTCAACTGAATATAATGTGAACGAAATTTTACCACTTTTGAAAATGAAATGAAGATAAAAGAACTCTCTTTAATAAATAAACAGATCTTTTTAAAAAGAACGTAAAGAATTTCGATGCTTCAAAAGACATGTTTCTATCAGTACTCACTCCTACCTACCTACCTACAAACTAGACTTCTCCCGACCCCAATTTCCCTAATGTTACGAGACACATACAAATATTTACAATTCCAATTACTTTGAACACTGCTTTCTGATTACGTCATGTGACGTGATATTGACAGCTTACGAAACCGATCTCGTATAAATCTGTTAGCCCGTAAAATAAACACTAAATACTGAGAACAAGTCTATTTCCTCGCGACTATCTCTTCAGCAGACACATTGTACACAATCGAATGCTGTCAGTATTAAGCAGTTACTTTTGCTTTCATAAGTAAAAGAGTCAATGTAAATCGGACATTTGACGATGACAAGCTATGCAACTGTGTATTGGTGCGGGGGTTGCAGTATTTTTCGAAAGCAAGGCCGTTGCCTCTATTGGTAAACGCGCTCACAATTCAGGGCGTTTTCTCTTGGCCCCACAGCTGATAAGAGCTGCAAAAGTTATGCACTCAGTTTGAAAAAAAGTATCTGTGACTTGTTATAAATAGAAAAAAACGTATTTCAATAGGTTCGTAGACAAGTCATTCAGCGAAAACCTTGGCTAATGCGGAAGTGGTTGATTGAACCCGGCACGTATGACCAGAAAACGTAGGTTTATAGGTTTACTGCAAAATTGGCCTCTCTCAAAGACTCTTTACCGGAGTCCGTATAACCCAAAAGATATTATATCTTTCTTTAGATTTTCAAGGCGAGTGCGAATCGGTTTTTGTTGGGCGAGCACGCTCCATTGTAGACTCTAACGCCGCATAACATCAGACGAGTTGTGGTTAAGCGCTACCCATTTAGGCACATATAAAAAGTCTACAATTCTATAGCTTTCTCGACGCTGCAATCCTCTGTCTGATCCTCAATTGTCCATTTTGCTGGTGGGCGACACACGGTACAAAGGTTCGAACGATCGTTGAAAACGAACAGTTCTTGATGGAAAAGTTTCTAAATGGTATGGATGGTCCCTGCCGCGATGGTGTCGGACTTGGGCTTTGTATAGCACAAGTCGCTGACTCAGTGTTGGTAAATCCAATCTATAGCTAGTGGCTAGATAGTGGAACCTCAGCTGGCTGCGACCTTGTGCACCATTGCAAATCATGGCAAATTTGCTCACTAACCAGCTGTGTCCCACTACGTGCATGGTAAGTACCTTTTGCAAGGCGACCCACAGCAGCACTCAGGTCACCAGGATTTGAACTGATCGTATTTGTCAGCCATTGACTCGATCAGAAAAATGATAAAACCTTACATAAACGTTTTTAAATATACTGCCGTACATTCCGTGATAAATGAAGCATGTACCTAAAAAAATCTAAACATCCATTAATAATAAAGTCATATAAGGTTCAATAGTGGGTGTAGCGAATAAGGTTGGGGATCCATATACGGTCATACGTGTCCGTTCCCACAAGTAGATCTACGATTGCTCCGATTCCGATGGCAATTAGTCTAAACATAGTCTAACGTACCTAGTTGTGTCTTTGTCCTTTATAGTACCTACATAATAATATGGTTAGATAATATTATAATTACAACAAACTGTTGGAAAAAGCTACTTTTAAAAGTTCGTTTAACAGCACATTTTGCACTAGGTTCAAATCACTGGTTTAACTGATTTGATTCTCGTGGCAAATTCATTGTCATATCACTACTGAATCTTGGCAGGGGTCTATCTATGATCTGGCATGGTCATGGCATTTTGCCGGTTTTCCACCCTATAGTTACGCCTCTGATTAATTACTTACCAAAATATATTTTTTAAGATAGAGGCGGCAGACGTGCAAATGTGATGCCTGATGATAAGCAGTGGATACCGCCCATGGACACCCGCAACTCAAATCGAGTTCTAAGATCGCTGCCGGCTTTTAAAGAGTACGCTCGTTTCTTGAAGGCTCCCAAGTCGTAGCTGTTCGGAAAGACTGTCATAGAGAATTGGTTCCACAAAACCAAAGCGCGAGGCAAGAAGTTCCTCATAAAGCGTACAGTCGAGGATCGCCAACCATCGAGACGATGAGAATGGAATTGCAATCAGTTAGGTGTGGTGCGAAAATCAAAATGAGAATAAACTGGTTTAGTTTAGGATACTTGCCCGTTTCCACAAGTGAATCAATGACAAACGCCTCTGTTCATCGTTATCATTATCAGCCTGAAAATTCCCAATGACAGTTGAGATTCGAAGGGATTTGTCTTAATCACCACGCTTAACAAAATTTAATTTGAATCGTTGCTACTTTTATCATAAAATTGCATACGACAATGTCTCAGCTTTCAACAAAGGCATAAGGGCAAGGCCAAAGGTACAATCCATTGTAAGAGCATTATTATGTATATTGATTGGAGACGAAGATGCGGTACTCATGGGGTCTTCATGTCAAATGGGCGGGCGACCTTTCGGAACACTTTCGGAATGTAACCTTTGCTACTCAGTAAATCATTAGAGTTGTAGTTTTGGTAAGGAATTCCCTTGAAACATTTGGTTTAAATGTTGTTTATTTTGTAATTGGGAACCTTATTTCTATGTGGTGTTTTTATTTTTAATATAGTTGAGTAAAAAGCAATGTAGGTAAGTCTATTTAGAGATAAGTCGTTCTCTTAGGCATGTTTTAAGATTTAAGAAGAACCGTGCTTGGATGGTGAAGGGGCTTGGGGCCGCATATACTACTACAGACTGGTGTTGGCTGAAAACCAGCGGTTTGCTCACCGAGCGAACATCTCGCTGAGCCAACACCTTTTTGCATTACTGGAGCACACATGCCTAGGTCTCAGATTACTTTGCAGTTTTATTGTATTACGTTTTTGTCTGTATGTGGGCCTGCTTTTGCAACTAAATTTTTTATCTATCTATCAGACCACATCTACAATTCCACTGGTTTATGATGTCTAGGCTGAAGTGGGCACAGATGCATAAGACCTTCAGGCCGTACCCCTAAGACATAAAAAAACATAAAAGAAAAGTGGCAAGGCTGTTGTGTTCTTTAAAATATAATTTACATTAAGCTTTGACCCTCTTAATGAAGATTTCTTTGTAGGTACCTACATTAGTCATCTTGGTTAGTCATAGATCGTTCACACCAGTGTTCGCGACCTTTGGGCGTAATCATAAATGCTAGATGACGTAGCCGCCGAAAACTATTCTGCAGGCTGTTTAAAACGTCATTAAGTATATTTACAAACTACGAGTATTTGCAAAACTTGCTTAGGACTAACAGATGTTTTCTAATTGTTGTTATCCGGGGTTAACATTTTGTACGAACCTACTCATCATCATTATGTCGTCCAAGTCATATCCGGCGATGGCGACTCCTAACTGTTAATTCTGGATAGTTGTTGTAAAAGGTTCTATTCTACCTCACCTCAACAACAAAGAGCTAGCTATGAAAAAACAACACAAGTACTTAATTACCTACACTTAGCAACGTTTTTACAATACTTTTTACGTCTCCTGCAATCCTTAAGTCCAAAACTAGTTATGTAACTTAAAAATAACATATTTATTTCACTTCAATCAAATCTGATGAAAGATGGATGATCTGATATTAAATACCTAGATTCCCGTGGCAAGTCAGTTATCGTCTATAAATGGCGAGCAAAAAACCAATCGTTACATCCTTGAAGTAGCTTAGTCTGATTCATAATCTTCCGCATCAATTCTTTATTTATTCAACATCATGTTATTTATTAGGGTTCCGTACCCAAAGGGTAAAAACGGAACCCTATTACTAAGAATTCGCTATCCGTCTGTACGTTCGTCCGTCTATCTGTCACCATCTTAAGAACCGCGATAGCTAGACAGATGAAAATTTCACAAATTATGTATTTCTATTGCCGCTGCAATAGAACAAAATAAAATAAATATTTATGGGGGGCTCCCATACAACAAACGCAAATTTCTTGTCCTTTTTTGCTCCAGATCAATAATGGGAACAGGTAGAGACTTGAAGTCCGACTCGCACTTGGCTTGTTTTTTAACCGACTTCGAAAAAAGGAGGAGGTTCTCAATTCGTCTGTATGTATAATATTTTTTTTTTTTTTTATGTTTGTTCACCGATATTTCCGTCAATTATGGATGGATTTCAAAAATTTTTCGACAGTTCGACAGAGGACACTTCCGAGGTGGTCCCATTATCACCAAGTCAGGATCTGATGATGGGATCCTGGAGAAATTGAGAGTAACAACCGAAAATTGTATGCTCATATGGTGTTTTTGTTACGTAATCATATTTTACTCAGGTATATGCTTCCGGGCGTCAACATCTGGTGCTGATGATGAAGCCACAGAACTCCTTAACGGTTAGGAGTTAGGGGACAGTACTGACATTGGTCGATATTAAACTAGATAGTAGTATGTACTTATGCAGAGCTAATAGGGCAGGTGATTTGGTAAGTGATTTGCTTGATTCTAGATCGCAAAGTCTTCACTTGACTTAAAGCAAAATTTTTCATTCCTAAGTAAAAATCATAAGGACATTAATTCAAGGTCACAGCACATTAACGCAACTAAAAATAGAGAAATAAAATTATTTTAAAAAAAAAATTAAACCGACTTCAAAAAAAACACAAACGAACAAAACTAAAAAGCGATAAATAACGTAAGTAATTCTATCCTTAATACATAATTATTTAAATATTACAATTATCACTTATTTTTGAAGTCGGTGCCAGCCAAACAAATAAATGTATATTGTCGTGTGGATTTGCCGGCCGCGCGCGTCATACAACAACAGTCTACGTTAGGTACCGAGAGGCTGGCACCGACTTCAAAAATAAGTGATAATTGTAATATTTAAATAATTATGTATTAAGGATAGAATTACTTACGTTATTTATCGCTTTTTAGTTTTGTTCGTTTGTGTTTTTTTTTGAAGTCGGTTTAATTTTTTTTTTTAAATAATTTGTGTGAACTTTTCGCCAGTACCTATTACGTGTAGATGCGTTTAGCAACGTCATCGTTTGTCATTTGTCTTTCCCAAGAGGTGTGAGTGAGGGAATTTTTGAACCCACATCAACCGCAGACTGTATGACGTCTGCGCCGTTGGAACGGCCGGGTGATTGCAGAATGTTAAGATAAAATTAGTTAAAGGTGGATTTAGTTATGATGACTACCTATAGGTACTTATGAAAACTGGAAATATGCATATACCTACATACTTTTATGCACACAACAGTTTTACATCGGTAGGTACCTACATGTTTAATTTATAGTTTGTAAGTAGCTAATTATATTAGGAACTTATTTTATAAGCCATATTATGTTGCTATAATTATTGTTTATAATGTTTTGTTGTTTCTAGTTATGCTTGGCATTGATATGAGAATGTTACCTACTTTGAAATCAAAATATCTAAAATTACCAGCCAAAAATCATAGTCAGTTTGTATGTGATGATTTTGTTAAATTCACTGCTATTTGAACCCGTTTCATCCTTTACACTCTGCAGAATCCTCTGAATAACAACAGCAATAAATTAGTAGGATATGAATGAACAAACACGATACATTTCTCATGTTTGGGAAATTTTGTTCCGTTCAATGTATAAAAAATGCAGGTCTACTACAAAATCATTGTCCCGATTTTTGCATGGTTAATACAAATATTATTTTAATGCTGAGTGATACTAAAAGAAAAAAAAACGCAATAGGTATTGTGATTTTCGCGAGAGATTGTAATATCAAAATTTAGATAGTGATTAAAAACATCTTCTCTTTTCAGATGTACCTAATAACATTTAAATATTCGCGTTTTCAACGACTATTGTAACACGGCCGAAACGTCGGGCGTGTCAGCCCGAATGAAAAATTATGAAATGGTCGGGATTTAACGAACATCCCGAACATTTCATGTCCCAATATAACATACATGGTGTTTATAGCTATATTTCATCTCTCAAAGCCTTGCCAAGTATCATTCACCCCACCGGCATTAGTAACCGAGTTAGTACCCGCGCTGTTGTGTGCAGGAGTTGCGTTGTTCCGCGGAACCTGTCAAACTGGCTGAGTCACGATCGCGGGGTCAAATTTCGAACTGAGGTCCCCGAGACTAAATAAAGGAAAGGATATTTTCAAACTCGTGAACTTGAAACTGGCGGTTCTGAGTCAGTGAGCATTATTCAGCCTTAAATGGTGGAGTTTTAGTTGATGCAAATTGTTAAATTAAATATATTTATTTTAATGGAGACATTATTTTTATGAAATAGGGGCAGACGAGTAAACGGCTCACCTGATGGTAAGTGATAAACCGCCGCCCATGTACATCTGCAACATCAGGAGTTACAGCTGCGCTGTCGGCCTTTAAGAAAGAGATACGCTCTTTTCTTTAAGATTTGAAGGTCGTATCGGTCCGGAAACACCGCTGGCGACAAAGCATTCCACAGTTTTGTTGTGCGGTAGTATAGTGGATTTTATCTCATCTTATCAAAGCGAGAAGATGAGCCCAAGCCTACAATACCCCAATGCCTACATATCATATATTTTGCAGTCTAAGAAATTTAAGAATAGGTTATGTAGGCAAGCATCCGTCCTATCTAAGGTAGTCCCTACTACAGGAAGTAAATTGGCTTATAAAACAAAAACCAGAATCCTTAGATATTTATCATTCATCACCATATACCTACAGCCTTAGAAAGTCCGTCCGCCTCTTCCAAAGCCTTGCACAACGACCGATTGTAAGCTGCCCGCATCCAGCCCCATCCTGCGATGTTATAATATCGCCAGTTCACATCGTAAGAAGTTGTCCAATTAAAAAAAAAACTTCTACCCCTAGCGGCCATCTGTGCTTCCTGCTATTTATGTAGCCTGCAATAAATTATAAATAATAAAACATAACCACAAGTCATACAAATTGTTCGCCAGGGGTCACAATCGCAACCTACCTGCCACAAGGTGCGCGGTAGTACGTCATCGGCGCGGGCGCCTGCGCGATCGACGCCCAGTTGTAAACTACCTGTACCTATATAGGTAATATTTGTAAGAGACTTCCTCGCTGATCTAAAGGTAGCAAGGCTGTGGTATTCTATAGGGTGGAGGTACTTCCTCGGCTACCTCCACCGCTATAAAATAGGTTAATGATCTGCGGTTCGTGTTTCTGCCAGCGAGTATTGTTTCCGAAGCTTGTGGGTATGCATTGGCAGCCGAAGTTAGGATGGCCAACGCGCGTATGATACTCCTGGTGTAGCAGGCATCCATAGGCTGCAGTAACTGCTTTACATCAGGCGGGCCGTAGTCTTGTTTGCAACCTTAGTGGTATAAAAAAAGAAATAATCAAAAGCAATTAATTATTTATTTATTTATTTAATAATCAAAAGCAAGTTGTAAAAGGCGACTAAGAGGGCCGTTGGGATCGTAGCGCGCTCGAAGATGCTTACATTCTGGTTAGCGGTACTGGTGATGCTTAAGAACCAATAGGTACCGGATCCAGAGGTCAAGGCAGGCCAAAGGCCATAGTTATTAGGTGATTTTTTATAGTACCACGACAAAGTGGTTTCCTTTCGTCTAATGAATGAATGAATGGAAAGCTAATGAGAAGCCCAAGTTAAGCCCTAGAAATTAATTACTAAGAACGAGCCGAAAACTTAACTTTTATCTAACATTATCATTAGGATGACAATCCTTTATTACTTTTTAGCATAAAATAAGTCTCGCTCCTCAAGTGTTAATACATGCGAAGTGATATTAGATTACACCGAATTATTATAAGTATTGAATATGTAGATTAAAAAGAATGACGTATCAACCTGATCTAATCAAACAAGTTTAGCAGTTTAAAAGATAAATGTCACCTTGGCTGCTAAGAGCAGCTTAAATAAGGTAGAACTATTATTAAAATGTATAATTTTACATTAGAATGATGAATAGAACACAATATAACAGCTGCGTTTGCCATAGAGTATTCTTTCATAAAACATATATTTTAATTTTCAAAACATATATTTTAGGTAGGAATATATTTTTGAATTAATTCATTATTAGGTACACTAAAATATAATTTTAAAAACGTTATTAATATGCTCTATAAACATAAAATGGCCTAGACGCATTCCAATTTTATTAAGACGTCTAAATATTCCTACTTAAATTTATTTTATACCATAATACCTATATTTAATCAAATAATATAACACCAATGAAACATTTGCAACTAGACATACCGTTACTGCTATTAAAAAGAACCCAAACATCCTATGCCTCAACTTCGGAAGACTTTTTAATCTTTTTGTTGCCGTTTAAAAGAAAAGGATCACGTCATCGAGAAGTTTGAATGAAAGAACACCGCGATTAAAGTTTAGGTTACTAAATTTTGACATAATCCCTTGCTCTGACTGACTTTAAGGGCATAGCGGATATTCGACACTTGGGTTTAGGTTACAAGGTTTATTTAGTAGTCATCAATATTTACAACAGGAAACACTCCCAAGAATTTCGGTCACCTGGCCCATCTCTACAAGAAAACAATACCACGGGAAATTAAAAGGAAGAAGAGGATGAAAAAGGCCAACACAAATGCAGTAGCTGAAAGAGAAAGTTGTCATGATGTACTGGAATTTGAAGGTGCTGGCGGAATCCAGGGAGGAGTGGAAATTGCACTGACAAGAGGGAGGCTATGAAATGTCAATCTCTCTGGACAAGTGAGAGGGAAGGACCTCCACCCTATAGAATACCGCAGCCAAATGACTTCTGGGTCTTGTTTCTGCCGGGTAGGGTTTCCGGAGGTCGTGGTGGTTAGGGTTGGGCCGGCATGGCGGTGGCAACTGACAGGTAACTGACTAGTTACTAGTCCGTTGTCACAGCGACTTGGGCTTCTCTTTCGCTTTCCATCAGGTGTAGGGAAGCCATTATGTCGAGCAAATATAAAAAATAATAATCTTAGAACGTTTCCTGGACTACACAAGTATGTATGTGTCGCAGTAAGATGCATTTTGCATTTTCTGTATGACTCGACTCCCATTGTGAATACTCCATTACAAAAATAATACAAGAATTATTGTAATTATACAACTCATTACATTATAGTGAATTAGCTTGTGAAGCCGTTGATAAACATGTCGGTATCGTATCGATGCGACCTCCAACGTCCTTAGGTGACCCATGCACAAATATTTTTGGATATAATATTTTAATAATTACATACTTTTTATTAGAAACTACATAGCTCGTTTCGCTCACGGATACCTGTCGTGATCGATCCCGGAACTCTACATGCTGTGATATCAAAGTTATCATGAAGAATTTAATATTTTCCTCAAGAAATAATTTGAAAAAGCTTACTTTAGTTATGAAGAAATTATCCTCATAACTTTTATAGAACCGTGGATGAAATGTTCCTTCTATTTGATGACTAAATTCTGTTTATTTTTTTATGACTAACAGTCATTAGGAACCCTCATACTGTAGTAATGTGGACTGGAACCTTATATATATACGCGTATTATGGAGATCTACATTATACACAAGTAACTTAAAGACAGCGGAAAATCCGTTAAGATCTCTACAATTGAGTTGGATCATTAGAATAGTTTTGTGATTATCGGACCATAAAATGCAAAATGGCTACTCTGTATTTATATAACCTGATTTTCCAGATACGTATGAGTAAAGAAGGTAAGTGTCTAGGGAAGTTGAAAGCTCACTGTTTTAATTTAACCTTTTATGACGAACATTCTTATTAAAATAAGTGCGCCATAAAATTTATTTTGAGACAAAGAGCTCAAACTAGGGCTTTTCCTTACTGTGAATACCAAACGATAAATGAGAGCTCACCTGGTCTGCTGTCCCACGAGTGGAGAGACCTGCTCGCTCACCGACCTAATCTCCATGACTGGGGGTGCGGTCGTGGTGGAGCACTGGGCACAGCGTGTTTGATTTCGATTTACCATCGAAACGCAAAGAAGAATAAAATGGCTTCCCAGAATACCAAAATCAATTATTGTCGTTGATTAACCCTAAAAGGAATCGAACCCGTTGCCGTAGAGTCGTCCGCGCTTCAGTATTAGTGCTCTAACCATTGCAGAAGTTTCCTACTCCATTGATCATCAGTTCTACGGCAGATGTGGCCAGACCATGGCCCCTTCAGCTTGCTCATCATTGAAACATAAGTCGGTACCTTGGTACTTTATTAGGGGTTTCATCCCACAGAATACAACAATACCTAACTTTTTTTATAATACCTATTTATTTAAGAAGAAAAAATAATACTCTATACTTGGCTAAATACGCCTCTGTCTTTATAGACAGACACTCGTACTTATACAGGAAATATAAATGATCATGTGCGTTTACCATTGACAGTTTCCTTACAAAAACCACAAAGCTTATGTAGAACCACGTGTAGAACCTACGTTTATATCAAGCAAATTGTTTAAATAGATGAATAGGTGCGTATGTACGTACGTACAAGTCATTTAAATGAACGATTATTTTAATTCTTCATTTTAAATTCTGTTTTTTTAATGGTACACAAACAGAACTAATAGAACAATTCTTGGTACTTAATCGTAATCGTAAACTCCTCCATAAAAATGTGTGCACAGTATGAAAAACTAAAATACCTATTTCTTAGTTACTTTTGCTAGGCATACCTAAGTAAACTGTATATACCTGAGTTAGGATATAAATAACATGTTATACCCGTATGCATTCCGACAAAACAAAGGTTTGCATCATCACACGATACCTCACTTTAAGTTTATACCTGCATACTAGGAAATGCTCATATTTTATTCCAATTGATTCATTCATACAAAATTATACATTGTATATTAATGTCTATCTATACCATATGCAGTATTAAGTATTTTTAAGACGTAGTTCCCATCTACCTTCCCGGGTATAATCAGAGCATGATTCACGGTTAAGTTCTTAGAATACTATAATCGTTTATCCCTTGACGGGCAATAAATATTGATTGTTCAAAGAATATTCCAAGATGTCGTAAAGGAACTCTATTGTTTTAAAGCTGGTGTTATGCATTATCCCCACAAGTACTTACGAAGAGTTAGGATCAACTTGCACTGTAGACAGTAGATCTGGATCTATTCTTTTTGATATAATAGCGTACTTCCATGTTGACGTTATAGGCAATATTAATATCCTTAGAATCGAAGTAAAATAATCCTCAAAATATAAATATACGTCACCGTAAAATTTTACAAATAAATAAATAATAAATAAATAACCCAAGACATGCCACGCTGGGCCACACAGCGCCACCTAGCCCCAAACTAAGCCGAAACTTGTACTATGGGTACTATAACATGTTCATGAACACAAATATTTGTACTGTGCGGGAATCGAACCCACGACCCACGAATTACGTAATTTTACAAATACCGTTAGATTGTGATCTATTTCGCGAGATTGTAAACTGTCAAAATATTGTATTTTTATACTTGTATTATTATAACTATTATTCGGTCACAGACTGATCGATCGATGTAAAATCCTTAAATTAAAATCTGTCACGCGTTTAATTTTCAACAGTTCCACTTTGGATCTGTTCTAAATCTCTACAGTATGGTATTAAATCCCAGACAGGGAGCCGAAGAGACAACTAGCATCCGACTCTTCCCCAGCACAAGGAGCGAACAAACTCGAAGAAACTCAAAACGCCAGCCAAAAAAACAAACTGAATTCGATTACAAATCGAACACCGAGTCACCAAAGGTCATCGAATGACGCGCATTCATCGATTAAGTTACCGAAACGCAAACTCACATGTACGATTTAAGATCGTTTCTCGTGAGAACATCGTTGCTGCTAAACGTTGGTTTCGCAAGTTGCCCGGAGGATGCTATCTTTAGCACGAACGCTCAAATCGACCCTGCGTGTCCTCTGCATTTGTGAAGAATTTTTGTGTGCAAAAAAGCAGTCGAATCGTACGACAGTGAGAGCAACTATATTTTCTGAAGATTATAATATGCCACAGCCAGCGAGTTTGCCTGCGTGAATGTCAGTGATATGTGAAATGATCTTCATAAATTCTATAATTTCCTTTCTATCTCCTAATCTGAAGTATGAATTACTGTGAAGTTTAGTGGGATATAAGGCAGACCTATCCTCCCTCAACTGCCATGGTGCATCCTTCCGAATAACAAACGAGGCCCTGGCAACCGACTGGTGACGGTATAACCATCGCGATGGAAGACAAATATATCACAATACCGATGACGGGCGGCAGCAGCGTCACCGGAGCTAGGCCCTGCGATTTCCAATCCGCCCGCCCAGCGTGGCGAGTATGGATAAAGCTTCCAGATGTAAGCCCAAACTGGCAAACACTGGAGAGGCCTATGTCCAGCAGTGGACTGCGATAGACTGATGATGATGATTAGTTCAAAATAGTTTAGAAGTTTTGTTACTCTAACAAACATCTATGAAGACGTACAGCTAGTCTCGTCAACATAAAAACGCAATTCCATCTCGGTTTCGAATTAGATTAAGCAACATAAAACTTTAACGCCATTGTAATGTGAAAGAGACACCTACACTGCGCCAGAAGGAGACAGCGATATAATAAACCCAGGATAACGTTCTCATATCACGATGAGCCTTCAAGGAGCGGGCCACGAAAGCTCTAGCGTGCAAAAAAGAACCTAATGTTTGAAGTTCAAGGATTGTTTTACGTCAAAGGATTTAAACGTTGGGCGATGACTCATCCATGACCATGAAGAACATCGCCGACCGTTGGGATTCACGAACAAATCCGTTTTTTTTATTTTATTATTTAAAATGTAAACAAGACTGGCTCACTGTTCGCATGACGTGGTAAAGTTTGCGTTGGCGTCTGTACAAATAAATGGTACTTTGGTCGTGTTATTTTTATGAGATACTAATTGTTCAAATCGATCGATAAGCATTCATGTTTATGCACATGACTTTAGAGGATCCTATTCGTTTTTAACAGATAAATATTCTCAAAAGCAGCCGAGCTGAGAAAAGTGTGCTTAGATAACTTAGGTAGGTACCTAAGTGAAAAAAAAAGATAAATGTCTCTAACTTTGGTGGTGTCGATTGGGCTTTGATGAGTCAGCGACGCGAAAAAGACGTTTGTCTCTATATAATTATGAATGATAATTAAAAAGCATGTTTGTACTTCTATAGATTGTTAGATACTTAAATAGATTGTTCTATTTTTATAATTTTATGTCGCATTAATGCTGAAGGATTTCCTTTGACATTCATTAATTTTGTTATTTCATGTTTATTTGCTTATTTACTGACCATATTTTGTTTCAACTGATAGGCAGGTATTTATTTATTTTTTGGTAATCTTTGATATCTCTACGAAAATGCGTTGTGGTTGCAATAATTACATTACAAAAATACAAATATCAGATAACAGATCTGATTAAAATAGAATTTCTTAAGCAAAAACAAATGACAAACTGACGTTCTTCGAACGATTAGGTTCAATTGTTTCGAACCCACGACCTATACTCGTATTATGCACCAACCAACAAATTCCACTTAGAACACTCATTAATAAATACCTACCACCTGGCCTTGATACACCTGTACAATTATTACAAATTTCATTCCAATGACGCCCAAATCCATGAATGACTTAAAGAGCTTACTCATTTCCATTCATTCACAACTAATGACTCATTAAATAGTGTAATGATTTAGGCATTCTAATATTTATCCTATGCCTTGATTACGCAAACAATGGCGAAGATTACATTGTGGAGGATTCGCCTCACATCCTTTCGTTCATGGCTGCAGTTAAACGATAAACGCGTCGGAAGTCGTGTGTCTGTCGTATTGTTCAGAAGTGATGCAAGGCTTCATCGCGCTGAATTAAGGTTTTATGATTGATCGTAATAATGCCTACACAGCCAGTATCCACTTTTAAAATGTCATTTTACCATTCTGATATTCCGGTAACAGCCGTTCAGAGAATACATCAGACATGATCAGGGAATACAACAATCTTGGGCATAGGCGCTACCTATTGTAAGGATAAAACTCCATTAAAGACATGGGACCTAGACTACTAAGTATACATAATAGATAAAACAATGAGATTTGGATCATATAGGCTTCATGTGGAGAAAACGGGATGTAAGGGAGCGACCTATTCGCTCCAAGCCATCCTCACCTGCCCGTGGTGCATCCTGCCGAACAACAAACGAGGCTCTGGCAAACCGACTGGTGGCGGCAAACCATCACGATAGAAGGCGTAGCTAAATACCACAGGCCGATGACGGGCAGCACCGTCACCGGAGCGAGAAGCTGCGCCCTACGATCGCCAATTCGCCTGCCCAGCGTGGCGATTATGGGTATATCCTCCAAGTTTGCCCTAAGTGGTGAACAACTGAAGAGGCCTATGTCCAGCAGTGGACTGCAATAGGCTGATGATGATGTGGAGAAAACAATGTCTTGGAATGCAAGATGAATAAATAAATGCTAAAATCGTGGTTCAACCATAACGATATTATGTATAATTTTCCCAACGAGTCGAAATCGAAGTTCTTTTAGAAGTCAAAAAATTAAAAAGAAAAAATGTCCAAACATTTTTTCGCTAAAAATATACCCTTGTAGCAGTTCGCTTGAAGTCTTCAATTTTTCCGTTACTACTACATTCCGTCTCCCCTTGATTGCTAACCAAAGAAAGAATAGAGTGAGCCAAGCGTGAAGTAGGGTTCAAAAGACATTATAAGGATGTAAAGCATATTCATGAGTGTTTTGTTGAAGAAAGAAGTTATCTTTCTAAGAAAGCATTTGACCCGTCTGATCTGATGTTAAGTAATGAAGTGGCCTAGGATGGAACATGCTTACTTAGATAAAACACTAAGTATAGCCTTAAATATTTCCAAATAGTGTCGTTCAGGAAAGATGTCAGCTGGCAAAGAATGAAAAAATTTAGCTGTTTGCAGAAATAAAGGAATTCGTTAATCTGTTTGTGCGGTTAGATGGTACTTCAACTACGTAAAGATGGTAAACCAACCTACGTCTTGCATCCTGATAGTAAAATCGGCCAAATCAATTCAAGAGAGGTAGGGCAAGAGAGGAAGTGAATCTTCGTTCGAATTAAGCTGCCCGTCCGGGGAAGGACCGTAGGTGAGTAGGGTTTCCAGAGCTCGTGGGGGGTAGGGTTAGGCCAGCATGGCGGTGGCAACTGACAGGTAACTTACCAGTTACTTGCCCGTTGTCACAGCGACTTGGGCTTCTCTTTCCCTTTCCATCAGGCGTAGGGATACCGAGCCACAGTAGGGATGTCGAGCTACTATAAAAAAAAACTGCGTATTGCCGAATGTGTTCATGAAGCCGACTTGCCACCGGCTAACCACAGAAGGCCAAAGTCATCAAGTGACAAAGCCGGCGCATCTCCGCGCACCAGTGAGCAGCCCCGATGCGCCCGCGCCGGCACCGGCCAGTGAGGGCAGGTAACGATATCCGCAACACACTTCTGAGACACACGACACTTTGGAAAACTTGCCAACACGATTTGTGTGTCGGCTATAAATAACTAACCTCTTTATCAGTGGTAGTGAACCCTGCATCTGATACAGTGGTCGCAGGTTCGGACTCCGCACAGGTTAGACATTTGTGTGCATTGTCCGTTTGTATTGGTATTTGCTTTGTATAATATGTCATCTATTAGTATTGGTCTGGTTGTTTGCTACGCATAAATTGCATTTTGGAAAAAAAGGTCTTACTTTACCAGTTGTCTAGTATCCATAGCACAAGTTTCGGCTTACTTTGACACTATATAACGCTTCGAGGCTTTTGACACTACTTAATAACGATGTGTGGCATGTCTTGGTTTATTTTGACTGGCTCGGTAGCTCAATTGGTAGTGACCTCTGCCTTCTGAGCCAAGGGTCGTGGGTTCGATGTCTGTTTGTATTGGTCTGGGTGTTTTCTATGTATAATATGTATTTATTTACAAAAGAATGTATCTAAGTAAGTTTATCAGTTGTCTAGCACCCATAGTACAAGCTTCGGCTTAGTTTGGGGCTAGATGGCGCTGTGTGGCCCAGCGTGGCATGTCTTGGGTTATTTATTTATTTATTTTTACTACAATGGCTCTCGCCGATAGCACGGCAATCCTAAGGTTATGGGTTTCTTTCCCAGTGGGATCGATTTATAAAATAGACGTTTCTTAATTGTCTCGGGTCTGGATGTTCTGGGAGGTTTTTTTTTTGTATAAGAAGAGCTTTCAGGATGTCCTCACTCCACCTGATGGTAAGCGGTCGTGAGGTCCAAAAGTTAGGTCGACAGGCACAATAGAACAAACCCATTGCTCCTGTCACCCTCACCCTGATGAGGTGTCGCAAATCATTATCTAATACTCATATACTAGAAAAACCTTAGATTGAGAGCAGTGGTTGGTGTGAAATATCTGGCGCATTTGCTCATTGTTTTTCAAGTGTTTTTTGGGCGTAGATAGACGTACAAAGATTTTGTCCTTTAAAATGCTATAATTAGAAAAAAGATTGTTTAAAAAATCAAAAATTCCATACCTACGTCAAGACCTTATGCGACACTCGTAAACATTTTTGACAGATCGACATGTTTTTAAGCTTATGCATGCCTATAAGTCTCTTTATTTTTCTGCATTTTCCTTACCAAAACATCTCAAAATTATTTACTTTGCCACTATCATTTTACGCCCATGACTTGTTTTTAAATATACGAATCGAAAAGAAATTTATTTCAGTAACTACCTACCTAGATGAAATGAATTGCTTCCCTAACAAATTCCATTTAATTGAAATATGAATTAGACAAATCATCATCATCCTAGCCTTTTTCCCGATTGTCTCAGGGTCGGCTTCCCAAACTGAGAGATTTGGCGAGGGCCAAGCTTTTACACAGAGCGACTGCCATCAGACCTCCGCAACACTTAGGGTAAGCTATACCCATTCCCAGTTTAGGCGTCAGAGTTATCATCATCTCTGATATGATGTAACGACTGCTATCTGAGTTGGTAAAGATAGCACCCGGGACCAACAGCTTAACGTGCCTTCCGAAGCACGGAGGAAATCGGTGTCAAATTTTGGTCACCCATCATTCATCACCCGAATTGACCGCGCCAATGGTTGCACAACGTTGCGATCATTGTTAAGCGAACAAGACCACGGCGCCACCGAGCTCCTCTTAGAAATATGAATTAGACAAATGTTTATCTTTATTTAATTATGCTAAGAAGTATTGAATCTAGGTGTAGGTAGATACTAGGAATATAAGACATTAGGTACCTCAATTGAATACATAATAGGAAAAAAATCCTTTTAATAAAATCGATTAATGTGATTACTTGCTTACCACTATTACGTCGAGTGCTCATAATGTTAGTCGCTTTAAAGCAACGGATATTTGAAAGCTTTCCATCAAGGGGGATGACTTGCCACAGTAAATAATGACTGCGTTTAACTGAATACTCGTATAAGAAACTAACTTTCCGCCCGCGGCTTTGCTTACGAATCTTACGATAAAACTAGACAATAAAATGACATTATCATAATACTGAACAAAACAGGTATTACAGACATCTTGTAGTCAACCTAGGCGGTTTTATGCCTAATAAGCGATTTCTTTCAGACAACTTTCAGGTAGAGAAAGTATAATTTTCTAAAAGCGAGGGGCAATGTTATACACGCCGTTCATTTCTATAGATAAAATAAGTAAGTACCTATAGGAATAAAAAAAATCATAATCCTACTAATATTATAAACGCGAAAGTTTGTTTGGATAGATGGATGGATGTTTGTTCCACTTTCACGCAAAAACTACTGAACGGATTATAATGAAACTTTACAGGAATATAGTTTGTACATCAGATTAACACATAGGCTATGTTTTATACGAATATTCACGCGGGCAAATTCACCGTCTCTCGTCATAAATACAAATCGGTTGCTAACATTAAATCTCCATTGTTTTGAACTAGAACAAAAGCTAATGCGCTTGCGGCGGAATGCAGTTCGCGAATGCGACTCACGCGCACTCAAAGATTGAGCGAACTTACCTGAGCTTTGGCCCGGCGGTATAATGCGGCTCAGTTTGGGAGGCCCACTCATACTGCGGTGGGAGAGACAGCATTCACTTTTGATTTCGAGATAGAAGTGCAATATTTTATGCACATAGTATTCACAGGTTTAGCACAGTTTTTTGACATACACCTACGTTACAATCATCAAGATCATCAGCATTTACAATCGCCAGTAAATTAAAAAGTCCACTGTTGGAGATAGGTCTCTCGTGGTTAATCGCCACTTTGGTTAAATTACTATAAATAACACAAATTTGGTTCTTTAACTCCAAAAAAGTAGGGCCTTATTCGGCCACGAAACAAAATAGATATGTATTTGTAGATTGTATTTGAATGAAATTATAAAATAAAACTAAATACTTTTCTTTTTATTATTTATTAGTGAAAATATAAATATAGCTAACCCCTGACTCGGCGATTAGACTCGTAAAAAACAATCACCAGTAAATTGATATTCGTTTTCCGTCACCACAGACGCTGCCCGGCTGCAACATTCTATTGTCCTTGCTTTATTTTTATGCCAGCCGCAGAAAGGAATAAGCAAAGTAATTTAATTGTTTTTTACCTCGGTGCGCTATTAGTAGGTATTAGAACGTCACTCAAAACTATTTATGATCTGTACTTGAGTATTTTTTTTTTGTTACGCAATCAGACCTTTTTATTTGCCTGATTTTACCATTGAAGGACTAATCCGATGTGTAGAAGAAATATAAAAAGATTTATCCAAAGGGATCTGGTCGAACGAACTATTGGATTATAATTTACACATGTTACCGATGGACTTACGGTCTTAAATGTTGGATTTTAAGTTAATTATGTATTGAAGAAAAAATAGCAAATTTAACTTTTTTTTTCGACAAAACAATCATCGTAAAAAAATACCAATGGTTCCATTAGTTCAAGGGTTCCAGTACACATCTTAGAAATGTGTCTTCATGACCTCTTTCATAATGATAAGTAATTCAAAAAGTTTGTAAGTATTGGAATATAAATACATAACTACGCTTTGTTTAAAAAAAACTCACAGTATAATAAAGTAATATCCTCTTTCTTTTCAATATGTCAAAAGTTGAACTTTCCAATCAAAGTTTTACGGTTAACTTTGACGCAACCTGTTCCCTTCCTGTCCCCATTAAAAATAAACCGACACCCAGTGCAGTGTAAAGAGGAAGAGCTTCCACGCAACAGATGCAAGGATAAGATATCACGGGACAAGGGGCAAGTGCGGAAAGGGGAAAAAACCACGGCCGGTAGCCTACTCAACTCGGCCGCGTAGCAGGTGGGCGCGCCGCGCACGTGAGACCGCCACTCGTGCGCGCGCCGCGGAACACGCCGCTTCCAATTTTGAATACGGAACGTTAACCGTTCTATTTTCAAACTTTTATTTTATTTTTTTGTTCAATTGAAAAGTGCCAGTGAAACGAACTGTTCAGAGGATTTTGTGACTGTGTGCTATTGTGTACTCCTTTGACAGGTTGGTTTATTTTTCCTTTTATTGGCTTTTTTATTTTATCTGTGAAAAGTGTTTTCGGAAAAGGATTTATTTAACAAAAATCCCATGAAGAAAAATTGTTCTACGTGAATAAAGGTTGAAATAACGTGTTAAATGTAATACGAATTGAACACATGTGATTCGTTAGCTAAAGCTCGTTGGTAGAGAGCGTCTTAAGAAAAGATATCAACGAGACGTAACGGCCGGTGATAAAAACTGGTATATTGAAAACTGCCCACGATTCCAATTTTCCAAGCATAATCTTTTCATTAATAATACTTAACATAATTTAGTGTCAACTTTCTTTAGGAAAACAGCGTTTTGTTACGTAATAACCACGGAAATTTTTCCAATGATGTGAGAAGAGCACACTTCGTTAAATATCTATATTATTGCACGTACTTCTTTGATATTGATGCGTGGTATTTGTAATACGACTATAAAAGTGTGATTTTTGCTAATTTGAGTGGCATCGACGTGACCTATCTGTGTCTTAGGTGATATGCCAACATGCACAAATAAGTGAACGCTAAACGGATAAATCATCAAGTCTTTTTTTAATAATAAAAAGAAGAAGTGTTATTCGGTTATAAAATATGCAAATAAGTGTTTTGGCATGAATTTGAAAGACTTATTTCTTATTTTTTCCTGTAGTATTGGCCACTAACTAGATATACTGGTGAGTAGGGTCTCCGGAGCTCGTAGGGGCTTAGGGTTGGGCCGGCATGGCAGTGGCAACTGACAGGTAACTAACCAGTTGTCACAGCGACTTAGGCTTCTCTTTCGCTTTCCATCAGGCGTAGGGAAGCCATTATGTCGAGCTAATATAAAAAATATATATATACGGACGGATATATGTATATACGGACTTTTACAATAAATTACGTAATAAAAAAGATGCTTGCTAACTCGCAACTGAGAAAAACTTTACTATTTTTAATTAACACGCTCAGACCGATCCAATAAAGGTACTAATCGAAAAGGTACTAGTAATGCATGTATAGGTATGTGTACTTGTGGTATATTTAGCCACATTACATTCAACTTGGGATGTAAGGGAGCGGCCTATCATCTTTTCGCTCTAAGCCAACCTCACCTGCCCGTGGTGCATCCTGCCGAATAACAAACGAGGCGCTGGCAACCGACTGGTGGCGGTATAACCATCACAATTGAAGGCGTAGCTAAACACTAAAGACCGGTGAAGGGCAGCAGCGTCACCGGAGCAAGAAGCTACGCCCTGCGATCGTCAACCCGCCTGCCCAGCGTGGCGATTATGGGTATATCCTCCAGATGTTTGCTCTAAGTGGCGAACAACTGGAGAGGCCTATGTCCATCAGTGGACCGTAATAGGCTGATGATGACATTCAACTTAAGTAAAAATTCGCTTAATTATTCTACCTAATTAAACATTTATTAAGCACATTGGTAATTATTGGTTGCAAGTATCGGAAATATTAACACCTGTGAAATATTCTGTAGTCTAATTTTCTCACCATTAGCTTACGGAGATAGATAATAATGATTAATGACTTAGTACTGTTCTGACAAAAATACATGTACTCTTTATGAATCATTGCACATACCTCATGCATTCATTATGTTCCTTATCAATTCGTTTCCGGCTATTTTTAAATTGTTATTTCTAGAAAGTAAACTTAAAACTTTTCAAAGGCCAGCAATGCACCTTTATCCTCAAGCATTAGTAGACTTATTATGTTATGGTGATCCATTTATAAAAAGAAGTTATTAGTTAAGAGAGGTAGGGCATAGCGAATCTTCGCTCGTATTGAGCTGCCCGTCCGGGGAAGGACCTCCACCCTATAGAATACCGCAGCCAAATGACCTCCGGGTCGTGTTTCTGCTGGTGAGTAGGGTCTCCGGAGCTCGTGGGGGGGTTAGGGTTGGGCCGGCATGGCAGTGGCAACTGACAGGTAACTAACCAGCTACTTGCCAGTTGTCACAGCGACTTGGGCTTCTCTTTAGCTTTCCATCAGGCGTAGGGAAGCCATTATGTCGAGCTACTATAAAAAAAAAAAAAAAAAAAAAAATTACTAAAAAAACACCCAATTAGAAAAAAGAAGTTACCAGTTAAAAAAACAACAACAAACCTTTTTTTTTTAATTATAGCATGGCACCATTGTTCTTAAACATTTTACCGTAACTAAATAGAATCCTGTTTATTGATTTCATCGTTTTTTATGGCGGGAAAAAGGGCCTTAATTTTTTTTGTCTTCACAATGATGTCAGAGGCCTCTTATTACTCCTTTTCTTTTCTATAATGGTAAAACGTAGTTACTTCCTTTCGACTGATTCATAGATGAGAATCCTCAGTTTTGCAGTCAATTGCAAAAGCCTGATGCACAATTCTTGACACTTACTTTAAGGGGTCCCGAATTTTCGGAAGGGGAAAGATGTCCTTTAGATTGTCCGTGTCGGCCGAAATTTATGATTTGTGTATTATTTAAATTCATATAAGGATATTTTTGTAACAGACTCGGGTGGCTTGATGTGTGAGCGTGTGTTGTGTTGTTTAGTGTTTTTTGTAAGTTAGATACATAATTTTACTGTATTGTTTATGTTATAATATTAAAATTCGATTTATCTAAATATCACATCACTACTGTAATACACAACTCTAGGTCTACTTTGCCTATGCCTATTCTCTGTGGAAATCTCTCAAATTAAACTGTTCGTTAATTTACAAATATCTTTAAAACAACCGTTTACTATGTTATTTTGTTATCCGTGTTGCCTATAAACACTTTCTTATCTCATATCTCTATGATTATGTTTTCTCGATTACTGTTAAGTTTGCACCTTAAAACGTATTCAGTAACGTAATTCACAAATAATAGAAATTGCACGGATCATAAATTATAGAAAACATGGGTTATGACAAACACAATGTGCTAAGTAAGTTAAGCACGTGTTATTTACTTTATGCATGCGTTCTAGCTCATACTGCAATATTTGTGCTGAGTTGAGTCACTTTGCGTTGAGATTACACTGGGTAGCTAATGTTTATCTAAACAATCTTCTGGCAAAGCAAAAAATAAACATTATATTACGAGTAGATGAAGATAACTTTGCCCCTATCTTCAGAATAACACTCTTCTACCTGAAGGTTATCTGAAAGAGATTGCTTACTAGCGATAAGACCGCCTAAATTGTACCACTAGCTATCTGTAATACTTACCTTCTCTATAAAGTATATCTATCTATCTATAACTTTGATATGGCTGAGAAAGGAGTGAATAGGAATGGGACGGCTGACAGGCATATTGGGAGCAGGCAAATGATGTTTACGGAAAGACTACTTTGCTACTTTGAGGGGAGCAATATGTAATTTTTTAATTCACTTTAACAAATACGAGTACCTATAATTAGTTATTTATCCGTTGCTGTAGAAATGTGGGCTTCTTTTGCTTTGCCCATTAGATGACGAGGCCACTAGAAAAGTCGTTCGAAATTGGACACAAATTTTAAAATGTGCAAAAAATGTGTTTCTTTATATTTATGATGATAATAATTACGCAACCGCAAGATGCCAGAACGCTTACTTAATTGCCCAATAATTAATACATCATTAAAATATTTAAGCTTTATGGGAAGCGGGCTGTTCGGGTGGTTCGTCAGTTATCCTGTGACGTCATCGATTTAGAACCAGGGGTAGCGGTTACCGAAGCGTGAGTCACTCCGAACCGTGCGGGCCGGGCGCGAGTCAAAACAAGTGTAGGTATTTGTTGCAAAGTTTTCGCCGTGACTTGCACTGACTCGAGGTGACTCGCGACCGTTGGTACGTGGTAACGACGGCAACCATAGATAAGAGTCACGTGATTAACGTTAAATACTATACTATTGCGTAAGTTTGTTTTAATGGATGCATGAATGTGTGTTGCTATTTTTATGGATTTTAATGAGACTTTGCAGTAAGTAATGTATCTCAGATCAGAATAACACATAAGTACGCTCTGATGTATAAAAATATACTCCAGGAATTCTGGAAGACACCTATATTCCGAAGAGTTCTTTTGATGGGTAATAGTAGTACAAGGGAAACCTTTAGAGCTAATTTAAGGAAATACGGGGGTTATCATATCACTGCTTCTTGACAGTGTGTCAGGAGGCATTCCTGAAACAGTGTAATGCCCTCTTCGCCGTATGTTTGTGTTTTCTGCTGCCCGCTTCGCAAAACGCGACGCGGGACATATTCCATTTATGCAAAAGCTGAGATAAATGCTCCATAATCCTTAGTTTAAACACTTAGCTATCATACGCACACAGCTTTTAGTTACCTGTACGTGATAACAAGGCATTTACCCCAACCAAGTGTTTTATTTAATGTTTACATAAGATTATACCATATCGTAAATGTGCATCTGAGACTACCCTGCAGTTCTCTGGCATATTATTTCTTCCCTTCTTCATCTTATTTACTATCTTTAAGTTCTAAGTTACAACTTAAGTAAAAAGTTTAAGTAATACCTACGTGGTTTGAGGTCATAATATATGTTATCTATCCGAATCAATACGGGTTCCAAGCGGGTAAGGGAACGACTGATTTACTATCTTGGTTTACAGATGAGGTTAATAAGCACTTAAACAAAAAAGAGACTGTATTAGCACTATTTATTGATTTCTCACGTGCTTTTGATACACTGCAGCATGGGCAACTGATCGCGAAACTAAGTCGATGTGGTATACGTGGCCCTATGTTGAAATGGTGCGAAAACTATCTCCAAAATCGAAAGTTTACCGTCAAAGTCTGCGAATCACTAAGTAAATCAGTTAATACAACCGTAGGCACGGCCCAAGGGTCAGTACTCGGGCCCTTACACTTTTTGTCGTATGTAAATGACATGAGTAAGTGTCTTCTTAACAGCACCTGCTTTCAATTCGCAGATGACACGTGCTTACTAGTGGCGGCTAAAGATCCACAAATAGCTCGCAACCTGTTGCAAGCAGATCTAAATTCGCTACTACGCTGGTGTCACGATGCGGGCTTAGTACTTAATAGCGATAAGACAAAGCTCATGGTTATTAAATCCCCCTACTTGAAACATGTACCCATTGATTGCTTAGTAGCCCACAACCACAGTTGTCTTCATACCCCGTATAACGGCATGTGCCATTGTCCACGGATAGAAATTGTAAAGAGCATAAAATATCTTGGTTTGACTATTGATGACAAGTTCAATTGGGAAAAGCATATAGATTACGTATGTACCAAGCTGAGAAAATTCCTAGCAAATATGTATTATCATTCTAAAAAATCGCATACCATTCAAGGTCAAATTAATGTTATATAACGCTTTGGCAGAATCATATGTGCAATATGGTTTGGGAAGCTATGGTCGTACATATAAGACGTATCTGAATAAAATTTATGCACTTCAGCACAAAATCATTAAAAACATAGTATCCGGTAACATTAAACATAAATTTAGTAATGATGAATCTGGCCTTTTTAAACATTGTAAAGTCTTACCTATCCACACACAATTTAAAAACATTTTTCTAAAACAATATTTTTTTGACGAATCATTAAAAATAATATGCAATCATCCTGTGTACACTCGGGCTGTGGCGGCGGGCCGGCTCGTCGCTGGCCGCGCGAGCAACTCGTACGGGCAGCGCACCGCGGCCTACCTCGCTCCGCGACTTATTAACGAACTACCCGAAAATCTTCGTGAGAATATCACACCGAGTAATATTAAAAATAAATTGAAAGCGTACTTATTGACTCAACTCAAACCAAACCCTGAGTTAAATAATTGATTGTATAACTTAGTTCTTTAAATTTTAATAATTATTTCACACTGTGTAGATGCGAACATCAGCAGTATCAATATAAACCTCAGTGGTTTTCGAATACTGTATTAATTTGATATATTAATGTAATGTTTAGCCAATAAATAAATTAAAAAAAAAAAAAAAAAGGTACAGATTTTTGAGAGATATAAAAAAGAAAAGCCCAAAAACATTCACAATTACAACGATGTCACGATTCGTATTACATGAATGCCTTTTACCGAAACATAAAACCATTGGAACACTTTGTAGCTAACTAGGAGATACATGATTGGTAAGAACGTTTATAGCGGTTAATTTAACTTTACAAGTCATAAAATTAATTCGTCTAACATTGTCAGACTACCTCGCAATGCCTAGGAATAAGGCTATAATGAAATGATTACGTTTGACTTTCGTAACACTTTCATTAGCAACGATACTCCATAACAGTTCGCTGATGACAAGACCCGGCTGGTCATCATCGTAATCATTAAAAAAGGAAACAAGCTTCGAGCGTCCCCACAGATTACCATTTGCATTAAATAATCATTACTTATTATCATTATCGTGCATTATAAATTCGTTTATTCGCGCAACGTACGTGCGTGTATGTACTTTGATGAGTCCTGATCGCGTTCGGTAGAATAATGATGAGAATTAAGAATATTAAACACGGTAGCTAGCTAATTTGCAGCATTTTTTAATACATCTGTGTTTTAAATTCTGAACGCACAGACATTGAACGTCTTACGGAAATTCCGAAATACCAATGAACAATATTGTTGTTTTTACTACAGTACGGTTGTACATCTTTAATTTTTTTTAACCATTCATTCAAAAAGTCGAATTAGAAGGCCGATGTTTACCTACTCAATAAGCTATCGATATGAACAATTTTCCGATTGAAAATTCAATTGTTTTCGCATTTGTCAAGTCATGTCTCACTAGTTTGGTTTTTTTACTAATTTTAATATTTACTAGCTAATAATAGAAATCTGCGTAAAATAAATTATGCATGGGCTTTTAATGGGTCACATGTAAGTAATAACTTGTTAATTTATTTTGCATACATTAATTAATTTTAATGTAGAGGAAAATAAAAGCAAGTTTTCCATACAAGTAATAAACTTGTTAAGAAAATATTATGTTTAGATGAGAATAATAATCATCTGTCTAACCTTATATATTTATTGGGAGTAGATTTGTTATTTTAGTTCCAATAGAAAGATAAATGCAGGCGTTTAATTTCCCCCCTATCTTATTATGTCACCCCATTGGTAACAAGTTATTGATAAAGCTACGTAGTTTGCTCTACCCATTGGCTACCAAGGAAATTGATACCTAATAGCTGGCGATTAAAAATTGGAGACTTGGTTTTTGTGCTTTAATAAGCTCACGTACGAGAGTGTAGTATCATACAAAGTACATTACTTCAAAAACAATCAAGGTCTACCTACTAACTGCGCTTATCTTTTCGTTTGAAATTATGAAAATGTGTAATTCTTAAAATTCCGTAGATTAACCTCCTAAACTAAATACTATTAGGTACCTACTACTATCGCTTTTTTGAATAACATACAATTATAAAACTCGCTATTTAGAAATATAAAACAAAGTGCAATTAGATAGCTCGGAATATGTGAAAAATTACCTACATAATACTTTAGACGTAATTTGAGTACAACTCACTCAAAAAAACACTTAAATGCATTACTGAAAACCACTATCATTATCAAGTAAATTGTTTTAACGACACGATCAATTGATCAGCAAATGTTATAATGAGGTTCATTCTAGCTAATAAATCATTATTGTTTTTAAGTACATCATACTCGTATAAACATCATTGTTTGTATTTTATTATAACTTTTTACAAACAAGTATGGAGGATGAAGGACAAAGAAGGCGAATATTTTAGTATGCGAGCGAAAGGGAGGCACGATTTCGGTGGTAGGCGCGGTGCAGTATGCGTTTTTGCAGACTGAGCTGCATTCTAAGAGATGGCGCAAGTTAAAAGGATATTGCTTCTCCATTCGACGTTTCGTAGGTAAATACCATAGGCCGATGATAACCAGCAGCGTCATCAGAGCGAGAAGTTACATCCTGCGATCGCCAACCCGCCTGCCCAGCTTAGACTTACCTAGATACACCATGAACGGCCCTAAACTTCTTAAAAAAACTTCGGAAAACTATCTTGAGAGTCGAGTCAACATGCTAAATGGTCTATAAAAAATGTAAGCATCGTTAATGATAGAAAACTTACCAAATTTTCAGTAACGATTTATGACATGACCGATCACCGACCATGACCGAGCGCAGCGTGGCGATTATGGGTATATCCTCCAGATGTTTGCCTTAAGTGGCGAACAACTGGAGAGGCCTATGTCCAGCAGTGGACTGCAATAGGCTGATGATGATTATGATGAGCAACTATTGTAGTTACAATAGCTTAAACCTACCCGAGTCACAACTAGTGGTCCATAGAATTAAGTGTCACTTTTTGAAACAGATGTCAAACTTCAATGACATCCCGCGCTCCATAGCTCCTTAACGAGTCTCGTCTCAATTTGTTCAAGTCGGCATAGTCTTAGTGCTAAGACTAGGAGACTAAACCCGCTACCGCCTGTAGATTGCCTGTAAGCATTAGACAAAAGCGTCGGCCCGGCGGCCTTCGTCCAACCGGTCCCGCTTACTTTCGCATTGCATCCACGCGTTTCGTACCAGACATTCCACCACACTCTTAACGACATACACATAAGGCCCAAGTTGCAACGCACACGCAAATCGACTAAATTAATAATTCGTAATCTTTGCCTAACACCTGTAACGATTTTTAGGGACAATTTCGATGTAGTGAAGCAAGCTGAATGCGTTCAGAAATGTGGAAATCGAATATATTATTGTTCTTACTCCATTCACCATGATTTTGAGCGAGGAAATTGATTAGCATTATGGAGTTATGAGTGTGTTCTGTATTACTTCAATAACTAAAGAAAAGCTCCCTTAAATATACACAGTTCAATTTAAAATTATTTGTGTATTTTAAAACTGTACAGAAATTAAAAAAGACTTAACATTTAAACACGAAAGACACTAAATACCTAAAGGACGCACTCGACAGGTTACAAAGGCGAGCTATCCGAATTATTGGCAATGATGATGTCACTGGACATCTTGAGGATCTGCAGCTACGTAGAGACGTAGCGTCGCTTAGTGTTTTCTACCGTATACATCACGGCGAATGCTCCGAAGAACTCTTTGATTTGGTCCCTCCCTCTCCTTTTCTGAATAGAACTACGCGTGCAGGCTTGAGATGTCACAAGAATACTGTGCAGTCAATTGGCTCTCGTACTATAAAGCACAGTAAATCTTGCTTTTGTCGTACAATTAGGCTGTGGAACTCTCTTCCAGCACACGTGTTCCCTTCCTCTTATAGTCTTGGGTCTTTTAAACGGGGCGTGAAGCGGCACTTATGCAGGCCGTCATAGTGTGATCGATCCACATTGCACTAACCATGTGTGATGAGGATCGCTTACACTTTTTGGACTTCGTCGTTTGCTTAACATCAGGCAGGACGTAGTCATTTTGACGTGCTATTATAAAAAAAAAAAAACACTTTTAATGGCGTATAATTATTTAAAACAATAATTTGTACGAAGTAACAATTTTTTTGTAAGTCATTCATAAACATTAATTCAGATACTTAATTCATAAAGCCCTATAAATCATCCCCATCGATCAAATAAAATCATATAATTATTGTTATTCACCTTTATATTTTTGAATTGTTATAATAATAATCCACATAACAATTTTCTGATCGTGACTTCTCTCTTACTTTATTTTTATTATTTATTTAATCTTTATTGCACAAGGAAAGTACAAATGGCAGACTTTAGTAAGTTAAATAGTAAGCGGTAGGCATCGGTTTTTTAATTTATAAAGCCAAATGCCTATTTTAACATACTAAACAAGATTATGTAACATCGTCGCCAGTATCCTAAATATTATGTTAAAATTAACCTACAGTAGAGGCCTACAATCAAAGGCTCTATATCAACGGTTTTCAAACTTTTTACTACAAGAACCCCAGAATGATGAACCGCTTAATAATTTCTTCGTTATTATGTTAAGGTCTACGTTATCATGTTAACTTTATATTTAATAAATATTTCATGTATTCTGTGCATTATCTGGATCAAAACCGTTATCTTAAAAAAGGCAAAATACTTGGAGACTATAATAAGCCATCATTAATAAGTTATTTATATTATCATCATCACTCGAAAATATCAAATAGTTAAATGTAAGAATTGTACAATGTGAAATGTACAATAAAGTAATACTAATAGCATTGATAAGTACTCCACTTATACTATTAAATAACGAAACCGGGAAATAAATCTAACCACATTGTAGACATAGACGAACCGCGAACGCAGTCGCGGCGTGACCTGTCTACAACTAACAACAAACGACCCACTGGGGTCACATATTCCCCAATGTTTGAACACACATGCCAAGTAAATGTCACCCGGCCGGTCGAGTGGGTGTCCTCGTCACCACTCGACCTACTGTGGCTCGCCGATTACCGAAAACACGTTTATGTAATAATCAATTGGCGTAATGCAATGTGGACACGGTACGAATGTGTGTTAAGTTTGATCAGCGATTTCTCGACGGCTCTGCCCGGTAAGTGCAGAGTCACGTGCTTGGCAAACGATGTTATGAGCGTGCATCGCGCATAGATCGTGTAAATGTCATTTAAAATGAATATCTACAACTTAGTCCTCGCGCGATCATATACTGACATCTATTTGTATGTAGGTACATAAGTCGTATAATTCGTACTTAAGTGTAACCAAAACAATGAGGGTAGATCTGGGTCTGCCCTTATTGTTTGAATTGTTTCGGACTGTACGTAGGGACGTAAAGTACCTACTATACCTACGTACAGTCTTTTGGCAAGATTTTTTTCGGAACTGAGACGGTTTAAGGCAGGCAAATATCATCATCATCATCAGCCTATTGCAGTCCACTGCTGGACATAGGTCTCTTGCAGCATTTTTTTTTCAAGTTCGTTAACATTATCTGTCCAGCAGTGGACAGATAATGTTAACGAACATTCGTGTGCATGAACATGTTTGTTTGTATTAGTCTGTTGGGTTTTTCTAATACAGGTATAATAAGTATTTCGTTAAAAAAGTGTCTAAGTTTATCAGTTGTCTAGTACCCATAGTTTGGGACTAGACGGCTCTATGTTACTCAGCGTGGCAAGTCTTGGGTTATTTATTTAAACAGGTTGTTTGATGACTCATACAGTCAGCACTAATGTTAGTAATGTCATGAAAGTAAACACTCTGAACATATATATTATGCATTCAATATACATATAATATGCATCTCGTTGCTTGGATCTCCACGCACGCATCTAACCGGCTTCGATTTTGTTTCCGCGTTGTAAATTGCACAAATTGCACATTATGGTAAATAACACATTTTGTAGTAGGAATACGTTGAATTCTGACTAAACGTGTAAGAGCCGGGACCAGGAAGGATTAGAACAGGCCTTTTCCACCTCGTGGGGGATAACTCTGAAGTAGGGTTTGAGCTTGTTAGGTGGTTTGTATGAGAAACATAATTAGGCTGGTCAACTATTTTTATTAGGGTCAATATCCATAACGTCCTTGAATTTAAGGAGCCTAAGATTGGTCAATATGGTAAACAATGGGAGAGACCTATATCTAGCAGTAGACTGTGAGAGGCTAATGATTTTTTTTAATAAGAAGAGCTTTTAAGATGACTTCACTCTACCTGATGGTAAGCGGTCGTGACGTCCAAAACCCTTTGCGCCTGTCGCCCTCACCCTGAAGACCCACTGAGATGCCGTTTCACGATCCGCCTAAAGAACCCAAGGTTGTAAGAGGAAGGAAACACATGAGCTGGAAGAGCTGATGATGATCCACGAGTCTCCCTCATATAGAAACATGGGTTAAAAATCACAAAGATAGCATGAAAGTTCTTGACATTACGACAATTTGGAAATCAAAAAGGAACAGGGCTTTTCACAGTGCTGCGTCTTATCTTCGTAGTGTCAACTTTTGTTTTTCTTTTCTTCTACCAATTTCTTACTGAGACGGATACTGTAGATATCTATTGCTCGTTTTCATTTTTATTTGACGTATGTTATTAAATCGACTTTCTGTATAAGGCCTACTGAGCTCTAACCTTACTTTTTCTATGAGTCATAAATTCCAAGGTAGCATTGAATGGGAACTGGATGTAGGTACCAATTCCGAGTCATATTAATTTAGCTCAACGCGTTGTCTAGCTTATACTTGAAACGCCATTTCAAAAGTACCTTTTAAAACATTGATTTTAACATACTCATCTCCGAATTTCGAAGAATTTTGTGTTTCACAGTCGGAAAGCACCTCCTGGCTAAAAGTCAAAACAATAAAATCTATACTACATATTGTCTACATATTGAATTCTCAGTCAGGTCTTTTATGAAATAACTCGGTACAATGTGTTCTGAGAAACGTTTCCAGTAATACTATGGAATACTGAATTTCGGTCACAAGGACCAATAGATCCGAACCCTCAAGCTGTATAAAATTAAATCTACTTCAAATACAAACTCACAGTTGGTTTTAGCATTTGAATCTTAGTGTTTCCTACATTACCTGACACATTTATTTATTAGATATTATGTTACTTCTAGGAAATCGTTACAACCGTCTTAGCACATATTTCATAGATCTATTGTCCATAAAATGAACCTATGAGATACTTTGTGAATTTTCCGACACAAACAATCTGTCACCATTATTTTGCTATTGTTTTTGTTGTTGTTTTTGCATCATAAAATCAGTATGTTTGTACAGTACAGTAAATTTTAAAGCTAATTATAATATTAGTTCAGTCTTCTTTAATAATTAATGGGACGTGCAAATATCCATAATTATTACAAAACGACGTTATTGTTTACCTACATCTTCATCTACAATTTGTGTGTGTGTGTGTATGTTTGTAATGAAAAAACTCAAAAAGTACTGTGCCCATATGAAAAATTCTTTCACTATTGGAAAGCTACATTCACCCTGAGTAATATAGGATATACTGATTGCTGGAAAAGATTAGGGATCCTTACTAAAACACTAATAAGGTATGTGTTTATTTCTCAATGAAAGTAAGAGTTCAGACTATAAGATTAGGCACATGTGGTAAATATTTCATAATGTAGGCCAAAGTCTCGATGATTCTGCAAAATTAACTAATCAATGCATCTAGGTACTTTATTGCAAGATTTCATGGTTAGTGGGTTGCAGACATCATAAAATTAACTGTATTAACTTAGTACAAAACTAATATTATCATTTTACATTTTAATTTTTTTAAGAAAGATACGGATTCATCTTTTCACAATCTGTTGTAGCTTTATTTTATTAGCCAATATTTATGCGAATATAATCATTTCAAAATTCAGTCATCAAAATTCATAAAAACCTTAGCGAAACGATTGGCCTATTTATTTTTAAATAAGCTATTTATTTTTAAATATATTCAATAAGCCTCAATAAGCCTATTTATTTTTAAATATATTTTTTTTATATTAAAGGAGCGTCCAGGATTTTTTTTATAAATAACACGCGATTAATAAATAGATAGAATGGATGAAATTTATGTAGGTATGTTTTATATACCATCGGTAAATGGTCGAAGGTGATGACTGCTTAATGCTAACCCATGCAAAGTCAACATCGACCAAGTAGCCTCTAATCGTTAGCTGCCGACTCGATAACTCGATAAATCGGTAATCACGATCGCCTGTCACGAGACGAGGCCGAGTTGCTCAATCGATGCTAAATTATATCGATTCACAGTCCTTGCTCGAATATGCTCACTTTTTATTCCGGTTGAGACTACATTTTTGACCGTGAAATTATATTTTAATGGAACTGACACACTTTATTATGAGTGTGTAATGTACACGCTAATCTTCAGATATAAAAAAGCTAAACTGCAAAAAATATCTCGAATATTGTATCCGCCAAAAACATTTTCATGTAAAATGTACCTACCTAGCTAAGAAGAGAGCGAAACCACATTGTGCGCTCTGTCAAAAAGTTATCAGGCACCGACCGTACCCCCAGATCATATTTGAGACAACTATTTCTATGCCAACCCTGCGGTTGCCAACGCGCCTGCCTAGGGTGGCGATTATGGGTAAAGCCTCCAGGTATTTTGCCAAATGGTGAACAAGTGGAGAGGCCTATGTTCATCATTGGACTGCAATAGGCTAATGATGCTGATAATTTCTGCACCAAAATGCGCTTTTAAAATTATAACACCTCAGTTCAGAACGATTGTCAATCATTACCAGCCTGCAGAAGTCCACTGCTGGACATAGGCCAGGCCCTCTCCCGTTAGGCAATGACGGGGACCCGTGCAATGTAGGTGGAGGTGCCCCGGCACTTACCACTAACTGGGCCCCGTCCGGGAACGATTGGCGGCTGTACTGCCGCCGAGTACGTCCCCTTCTGCGCCTGCGCAGCGCAGGAGCGTTCGGTTTTTCCTGATATTCCCTTAGACGTCTTCTATGACATCCACGGCTTGAGATGGGGTGGGCCTATTATAAATCTGAAACCTACACGGACAGAACAATAATAATGAGAGTAATTGTTGCATTTAAAGATAATATCACGCCAAACTTCCAATGAAGTCGTGAAACGGGATAGTATTTTTTTTTTAAAGAAGCTAATTTTTTTTTTTTTTTTACATGCCACGCTGGGCCACACAGAGCCATCTAGCCCCAAACTAAGCCGAAGCTTGTACTATGGGTACTAGACAACTGATAAACTTACTTAGATACTTTTTTTTTTGTAAATAAATACATATTATACATAGAAAACACCCAGACCAATACAAACAGACATGTTCATGCACACAAATGTTTGTAATGTGCGGGGATCGAACCCACGACCCGTGGCTCAGAAGGCAGAGGTCACTACCAATTGAGCCACCGAGCCTGTCAATATACAAGATATTGAAGTTGAAGTTGTAATGTGTTTTTCTTTTTGTTACAGATATCAAAGTGGTTTCGATACAGACTGCCAATGTGCGATGGAACTACTGCACAGATAAAATCTAATAGTGATTCGATCATATTTTCGATTGATAACTGTGAGTCGAGTGGCATTTCCTGCATACTGACGCATTGTTTAAGTGAAGTGTGATATTGCTCCCGGATATTACCTACGCCGCTTTCATCCAACAGGCTGTATAGCCTTGGTAAGTTGTAGTACAATATTTTTTATACTATTCATCTGCCACCAAAAAGCAAAAAAAAAAGCTACTAGGGTGACAAAATGGTAACGGCCCACCTGATGGTAAGTCAACCAAGCCCATGAATCCCTCAATATTCATGGGGACTTATGCCAGGGGAATCGCATGCGGTTTGTCGGCCCTTTTAAAACCTATTTACTTTAAACCTAGGTGCCCCTAGAAGTGATATTATCTCTATTCCCTTGGGCCTCATTCCACAAATGCAGCGTGCGAGAGGAAATTTTAAATCGGACTGTAATCGATTTTAGTAAAATCTTAAGTTCGTAAATCAAATTGCTTAAGAATGTTACAATGATTGGTGTTTTGACACTCAAACCGCGGGCTATTATAACGTGGTTTCAAGCTATTGTTGTTTAAACGTAATAATTCACGGTTTATGTGGCAAAATGACAACATAATGTGATTCAAAACATTTGAACTGGTTTCTCTTTTATGGAATCATGGATTCGTTACGGCGAAAATCTATTACTGATTCTGATTTCTTTGCTAAAACTAGCATGCCTATATTTATACCTGCGTGCTACCGCTAATAAACATATTGACATTCAGTCAATAACTATGTGTACATATGATCAGCGAATTCCGTGTATTGACTGTCATGTTTTAAACTTACCTATGTACTAATTTTACCACTTATTATGGCAGCCTTCAAATATTTGACGTTATATGATGATCAATAAAGTAATGTAGGTACCTACAGCTAAAAGGAAAATAAATTTATAGTTAGAATCTTCCTACGTTCTCAATGTACCTACACAAAGTTCTTTCTTAACTTAATATGGGGGATCAAGTACAGTTTTATCAAGACGATATACACGCTCATTAATTATAAGAAAAAAGTAGATGACAATGTTAAATGATTGGAAACATATAATGCACAATGTAGGTAGTACTTTGAACAATACGAATACAGCGGGCCGATCATAATTTTTACATAACATTTTATCAGACAGTAAAATAAAACAGAATGAACTTTCGAGGCAAATAAAATTCCTTCATAAATATAGCGCGATTACGTTTCACTTGCCAATGTGTTGCTTTTGGTACCGGTTCCGAGATCCGGCTAGCCGCTAAAAGTTTCAGTAAATAACTTTCAACATTATATCAGGGATCGATCGTAAGTCATCGATATGTACTTAATAGATCTTCAAATCAATTTAGAACATAAGTAATATGTTTGCTGACATAAGTTATGCACATACGAAATTACTCACCTTCGTATCTATTACAAAGTGTAATAATTTCTGATTAATTTAGTTCTCAAACCTGTAGAATGTTATGCTATCAGTTCACCTTCAGTTTCAAGCTGTATATTAAGTATTTATATATACATTTCTATAAATAGAATATTTAAAACGTTAAAAGTCAAGGTTTTTAAACATACGTTTTCGTTCTGCAAAAATCGGAGAAAAAATATAGCAACGTCTATATCTATTAAAAATCATTGCTTTTTATGTCAGTCCTCCTTAATTTTAACTACAATTATCTACTGACATAATAGCTTGTAGTTTTTACCTCTTCAAACCATTGACAACTATCGTGAAACATTGTCTATGACCTTGTTCAGTGGAACTACGTTGCGAGTCTAATTATATCAATCACAACTTGGTTCAGTGATCAAAAAGGAAAAAAAGCAATGTCATTTCAAATTAATAAAATATATTAAACGTATTATCGTTTTTATTTCGAATCACAGGAACATTTGAAAGGTGTTTTGACTACTGGCATTTGGAAAAATTATAACTTCAAATACTGTGGTACAGCATGACGCGTAGATAACTTCTGATTTGACAAAAAAATAATGAAAGCATTTATCAGTCATTCGATGACTTCTTCGAGAATAAAGTTACTAATAATTGACCATGATCTTAAAATATCCGGTTTACCTGTCGCATCGCTAACGCTATGTCGTTAGGCGGTTTTATTGATATAAGCGATATATTCCATACAGCATTTAAGATGGAACGCAAGTTTCTTTAGTTTGGCCTTATACCAATCATACTCTTATTGTGAAATTATGAAAATATTATGCGTACATGTAGAACGTAGGTGTACATATTTAGTATAGGTCTACAAACCTCATAATCATTAGGTAGATAATAAAGCTATACAATTTTTTTTCAATTTCAATGGTCGACATACACCTTTAACCTTCTAGCAATTAAACCACAAAATAATTATGGCGAAAAAACTAAAATAGGGAAGCACAAAAACTGCAAGGTTCAAGGTGAAACATCATGTTATGTGAATATTCACAATGAAAAAACACATAATGCCAATATTTAATAGGTGCTTGTAATAATAATCTCTGGTAATTTGGAACGCATTACGTCCGATATTACGTTTGCTCACATTACGAGAGGTCGTAATGTTACCGAACGCACGGTAATTCGGATTCGTTGAACCTTCGTATAATTGTCAAATCTTGCGATTTGTCGTAGTTACACATTAATTATGCCATTGTCTCGATGCCGCCATGCGGATCACTTCCGCAACCTCTAAACAAGATTGTGCCGTGTTTTCGTCTTCGCTGCCTCGTACTTTGCAACATTAATTAACCCTTTTAGTTATGCCATAGGAAGTACAATCTATTCCGATGTCCATTAAAACTTTAAAATGTACTACCATTTAACATTATTAGGATAATTTTAAAGTTCTATTTAGACTTATGGACATTTAATTTCCCTTCAAAACTGCTGGTTTAGTGTCAATAAAACTCAACAAACGGCAAAAAGTATAAATTTCAATAAGTTTGCTAATCAACTTAAATACATATTTTATTTTAATGAAGAAAATCCGTTGTGGTTTAACTGGTTTACTGAACACATTAAATTTTCTTACGAGAGTTTAACGTTAACATTACCCATTAATAATTTGTAATCATATAGTAACTCATAGATTACAAACACTCCTTTTCAATCAATCCATTGTCGTACTTGTTAAAAAAAAACGTATGCGCAAACTAATTGATTACGCCTGTAATGTCACATTGTTGTACATCACTATTTTCCCGCGCGCGGAAAATAGGCATAGATAATAATGGCGGTGGAAAAATGGCGAAGTGTCATCATGATGGGGCTGTTCCGGCTCCGATGTCAGCGCTGCCCTTGCGGCACAATTGTCAAGGCCACTACACCGATATACATAGCGGTTATAGTACATTATGTATTAACCTCGCCCTCTAACCAAAAGATTTACACCTGGTATAATAAGTGTTTTATGGCAACCATAGTAATATTTTTTTAATAGAACAAATTTTGTTGCAAACGTAAATATTTAATTATGCCTATTTTATAAAATTTCATCACACACAATTTTCTATTATGTACCTAGGTAGGTATTTCCCATTCACTTTGACATAGCGCTGAGCTTCTTTTGAAAGGCACCAAATATACTAAATATATTATACTTATAAATAATTAATTTCCTCATCAATAGATTGAAATATAAAGGAATAATCAAACTACATCTGAAAATCAAATAAAAGCCTTAAATCGATAAACCGTTGTGACATATCTAAAAATCTTTATCTTTACTTACATCTATAGACACTTACTCTTGACTTATTCATAAATCAACATATCTAAAATCATTATAAAATATTAGTACAGACACTTACTCTTTTTTTTTTTTTTTTTTTTTTGTTGCACCGGGGGAAAATGCATTTACGCATACCTGCTACTCGGGGACGCAGCAGGTTATGTGGGACTCACTCCGCCTCTAGATGGTAGCGAGACGGAGAATACCCACTAAAAAACCCCGGTCTACACCGTCAACGCGCCTTGGGTGATGATGACGTGGGATCTTGGTATGAACCATAACACCACGCCACCACCAGCGCTGTCTGCTAGGCAGATCCGGCCGGCCCCCCCACTTGGGGCAGCCTAGGGCTCAGGCAGAAGCCGTCGCCCTCCTCCAAGGACGGGATCCGTGCAAGGCAAGGGAGATGTCCCCACACCAACCCTCACTGGACCCCGTCGGGCGTGCAGTCGCCACCGCACGGTGGATTTTTAGTGTGGTTTTCTCCACTTGGGCCGACCAGTGAAGGTAAGCCCCCTGGCCCCCGCCGAAACAGGGGTAACAGGTGGTTTTTTCTGTGGTTTTCTCCACTCGGGCCTACCAGTTAAGGCAGACCCCCTGGCCCCCGCCGAAGCAGGGGTAACAGGTTGCGCGGCGGTTGGTCAACGACCTGTCCGACGACCACGAGAACCGAAGCCGCCGAACCCGCCGCGCCGCGGCGTATAAATACGCCGCCCACTAGGTCGCGTCCGGTAAGATACGGCCAATGGCCAACACCCACTAGTCACGTCCGAGTAAACCGCGGCCACAAGGGCCCCCCAGTGCGCACAAGTGCGCAGCCAGGACAGCGTCCGCAGACCCGACAGACGCCGTCAACCGGCTCCACCAAGGGTAAGGCGGCAAGGGTCGCAGAAGACAGGGAGGACGGCAACGACAACACCGCGAGATCCCCCGAAGGGCACTCCTCTTCCTCTGCGACCATCGCCGACAAACCACCACGCATCACCATGCGTCCTTCCACTCCGCCAGGACAGCGTCCGCGAACCCGACAGACGCCGTCAACCGGCACCACCAATGGGTCCGGCGGCAAGGGTCGCAGAAGACAGGGAGGACGGCAACGACAACACCGCGAGATCCCCCGAAGGGCACTCCTCTTCCTCTGCGACCATCGCCGACAAACCACGGCTGCCTAGCAGCCCCTCCTAATGCTGCGCGCCCACATCGCGCAGCTGCAGACTCTGTCTGCCCCGAGGCGAGACGACCAGCTTGCTCGTATTCACGAGCAAGCTCGTCTCCCTCATTGAGAATTAGCCGTCGGGTGGTAATCTCCTAAGAGATTACCACCCGCCGTTGCCCAGGGTGCGCCGGGACCCACTACTACCAATCCCCCGAAGGAGATTAGTAGCAGTTTGCCACTCGAGGAGGCTTCTCTTTGTTGCACCCCACAGACACTTACTCTTAACTTATCAATACACAAGCCATATTTGATTAATTACAAAACATATTAGCAAGTGACATGACGTTACGAGACATTAATTACAATTTCTATTTCAACTGGCACGTGTCATCTCCATACTAATAGGCTTAGTTAATTAATTACAGAGGTATCTAATAAATCAAAATATATAAATATATTCACAACATGGCAAATAACTTGAAGCTATTACGTAATATCGCTACTCGCATCAGATATAAAAGTATCAGTGCTCCTGTCACAGTATCGCGTATCGAGTGACAGCCGCGCGCTGGGATTATGTAAAGCGAACAGGTTCCCGGGAGGGAAGTGGGTCGGCGAGCTTTCCACGGCGGTCTTTACCCCCCACATGAAATAAAAGGGCTTAGCAACCGTTTACGCAAGTCGCATCTTTATTACAGAATCTTTAGAGTTAACTTTCGATCGACTTGATGTTGATGGAAGCTTGCGAGCCGTTGAACAAATCGAAGAGGAACATTCAATATGTAGATGTAGCTATTAAATTGAAAAATCACTGCGAAATGGAATATACATTTATGCGCATTGACAGATCACGTATTTACGTTACTGTTGAGTAGACGATTCGTATGTTTCTTCTGTTTATTGATACGACATTTATTATTTTCAGTAGGTACAGATAGCGTTACTAAGGAATTCAAATTAAACCTTAGTAATTGCTTGGTAGTTAAATCCCCATTTTTTATATTTTTTTTATTATTTTTGGAAAAGAGTTTAAAAAGAACAGAATAGATTTTAAAGAAAGCCATGCCAATCTGTAATTTTATTAGAAACTAGCTGGCCCGCGAGACTTCGTACCACCCATTATTAACCTTTTAAACCTACCCTGGACTACGACAAACATTTTAAAACCAAAATCAGCTCAATCGGCCCAGCCGTTCTCGAGTTTTAATCAGACTAACGAACATCAATTCATTTTTATTTATATAGATAAAGCTGTCAATTAGACTTACTGCTGTTTCAATGACCACCATTTGCAGCTCACCCTAATGAGCTATAGGTAAGTATTTATATTACAAGTGTAAGAGGTGTAACTGACGTACGAGTAAGTCAATGTAAGAGATATAGCGACAGAACCGCCTAAATTATACAATAAAAGTCTAATTTATCTAGCTTTAAGTCAATTGTATAGTGTGCAGTAAAGGGACGTCTGTCTATATGTATGGTCGTCAAGTCCATAAGCTACATTTCCGATATTATCAAGTTCCGTCGACTTTTTGTCAAATCTCGCAAAGAAGCAGGTTCAGCTGGTGTTGCCATATGCCGAACACACCCCGCACTTTCCCTGGCTCCCACGCACACATGTGGGAAGACCGCACATGAACACCGGTATTGCTATAAGTTCATTAAATGCATGCAGTGTCGACTGGTCTGGGTAGATCCTTTTTCCGGTTCGAACAGCGAGTGTGAACTGAGAACCGCTTTCAAGGAGTCGTTTAAGGTAAGGCTAAGAAGCCGAGATTTGTTTTATGAATTACTAGCGACCCGCTCGGCGCACACGTGCAATACTTAAGCATATATTACACACATAAACCATCCTCTTAAATTCCTCTATCTATTAAAAAAAAATCTTAGTTTACTTAGTTTAAAGATATATTTAAGCCTACATAGGGACAGAGAGAAATAAAAGCTACTTTGTTTTATACTATGAGTATGTAATGAAGTGTCAAATGCGGATAGTTTAAATAATATTATTATAACGGTATTTGATTCAAGAAAGTGCTACACTAATCAATAAAATTGAGCAGCTCCTATTCTTTACTACAATGTTGGAATAAATAGGAGAACTTTATCGCCACGTTAGGTTTCCTACTTCCTGAGCTATAGGATCCTTTATTTATATTATAAGGTTAAGCGTCTATATGGCGGGGAGTATTGACATCACCAAAATTAAAGTATAACAGCAAATAAAAATACTCGGTAGACACAGATTAGTTTCTAGCCCAGAGATTCCTAAAAACTGTGAGATGCAGGCAGCTGTTTGCCAGCTGAAACCAGTTCCGCCGGTCGGTAAAACGTTCGGATACCATCTCAGCGCTTTTAATGGCTTAGCTTCATATACTAAATGTACGTTCGCGGTGCCAAAGAACCCGCTCCATTTACGAGACTATTTCAAGTATAAATTCTGAAGCGAAACATACTTAGTTAAACTTTTTAAAATATGATAAAACAACATAATGCTTACTTATAAGAACCTAGTGTCATTTCTTTCTTTTATTTCATATTGACTTGATCAGGAAGTACCTTAGTCGACTCTTATGATACCATGGGAAGAAAAGGGGCGGTAATTTTTGTTCTTTATCTGTCACCGCACGGATAATGTCTCCCATTTCATCCGATGGGAAGAGGAATCGAAAGTTTTCTGTCAAATGCTGACCCGTGAAATATATCTTCATCATCATCATTATCAGTCTGCAGACGTCCACTGCTGGACATAGGCCTCCCCAATTACCCATAACTGCTATTTGGGGGAATCCGCCTTAGTCACCACGCTTGGCAGGTAAACGCTCCTGCCCGTTTCCTGATATTCCCTTAGTTGTCCTCTACGACACTTACTGACTTTTACGCTTCGTTTATACATCTCGCCTGTGGGAAGGTGGAAACACTTGCATCACATCATCATCATCAGCCTATTGCAGTCCACTGCTGGACATAGGCCTCTCCAGTTGTTCGCCACGCTGGGCAGGCGCGTCAGCGATCGCAGGGCGTAGCTTCTCGCTCCGGTGACGCTGCTGCCCGTCATCGGTCTGTGGTATTTACCTACGCTGTCAATTGTGATGGTTATACCGCCACCAGTCAGTTGCCAGCGCCTCGTTCGTTGTTCAGCAGGATGTACCACGTGCAGGTGAGGATGGGTTGGAGCGAAAAGGTGACAGGTCGCTTCCTTACATCCCACACATTAATAATACTCAGTAAAATTGGAACCTAAGACTTCTAACGAAAACAGAAGTCATGGATGCATTTGGCTCTTGTGGATCTTGTTACATTGACTGTAGCATGTACTTTAGCAACTTATATCCGATGTAGTCTGTACTGTAACACTATAAGTTGTTCACAAATTACGCGGATGTGGTATCCCCAGACGTTACGGTTAACCAAAGAGCAATGAGTACCTAATCATTTCAAAATTGACCATATAGTTGGAGCCAACCGAACAGATAGGAACTTACTTCATGAAATTGGTTATACTTGCTAGCTGGTAACGGTATGTTTTAGGGTTGGCAACCAATATGAAGTTGGTTTTAACTTTGACTTGTTGTTAGATGGACGGCGAGTGTTCGGAGGAATTCTTTGACCTGGTACCAGCTGCCATTTTTCATCATCGTACATATCGCACCAATTCAAGATTTCATCCTTCTCATCTTGACACATGGAAGTCTTCCACAGTGCGTTTTGCGCGCAATTTTCTGCCTCGTGCAGCTGCTCTTTGGAATCAGCTTCCGGCTGCAATTTTGGATACGACCTAGGGACCTTCAAGAAGCGAGCCTACAGATTTCTCAAGGGCCGGCAACGCACCTGTGACTCCCCTGGTGTTACGGTGTCTATGGGCTGAAGTGATCACTTACCATCAGGTGACCTTCAGGCCCGTTTGCCCCCTCTGTCATAAAAAAAAGATAGATTATTCTTTGTTATTCTGTGTATGTATTTTGTACACACCAGTTGACTGAAAACCAGATACAAAATCAAATCGAAGTGCAAATTAAGCGGCTTTATCGCATTCCCGATCTCTTCCAGACAACCTTTGGGCAGGGAATAATAAATAAATAAAGTTGTTATTTACAGTTCATAGAAGACATCGACCTACTTATGACTAATTATAGTCTAGCAATGATCTCTTACCACTGGCCGAGCGTTCTTTTTCGTCCATAATAATATTTTATGTTATTCTTTTGCACACACTGTTTCCTCACTCTAATAATGCTATACGTAACTGTTGATGGCAGACACACGAGCGGCCCATCCCATCTGATGTTAAACGGCTACCACCGCTCAAAGACTCTGCAATACCAGGGACACACCTAAGTTACTGCATACTATGAAGAGAGACTTCTCTTTTGAAATCTACGTTTGAAGAATTTAACGTCCTCTCCGATGTATCTCGAATTTCTTGACCCAGCGGATTCTACTGAGCAATTCCTAGACGAAAAAAACCGTAACAATTTGTTGAGTTGGCAACCCTAACAATACACCCTACAGCGCAGACAATCACGTCACGAATTACCTAGATATCTTTACTGCTTTCAAGAAGAAAGGATTTATACACTTCTGTTTCCTAGAATGTTTCTTACCATCGCAATAAAGTATTATTCTTAATTAGCACTTACTCGTGTCATGACATAATGTTTATAAGGATTTATCGTAGTTGAAGAAATATTATTTAGGTACTTTCAAAATTGGGGACTCGAAGTACATGAAATAGATGTCAAAATTAGTTAGTCCATCAACTGCCTACCTTCCACCTTCATATAATATGGGATCCTTTAAACGAAGCGTGAAGGAGCATCTTGTGGGCCCGTATGGTAGTGATGACTGACTAAAAACTAGGTTTCCCTCCCATTCTCAGAGCGATTTAGGGCCAGAGGTTCCTAACCTTGTTCAATCGCAGACCCCCAAGGAAATCAAGCATCATGCCAAGGACCCCTGAGTGAAAAAAGGTGCTATTCTCGGACCTTTCTATCATACTTGGAGTCTCAGTAATATGGGACCGTGGTTCCATAAGCATCTATCTTACTTAGACTATGTACTTATAGCGAGCATATGTACAGACATAGGGTCCGTGGACCACAGGTTAGGAAACAATGATTTAGGCTCCCTTTTTTGCTAAGCCAATAAGTGGTCAATGGCTGAGCCAATATAAAAATAAACTATATTTTATTAAAGAGGGATTCAAGAAACATGCCTGCAAGATAGCCTATGAAAAGCTTTAAAGTCCCTATTGGATTTGAACTAAGACGATCTGAATACGAAGCCAAGTTACTTAACTTTAACAAGTCTTCTCTGAATTTTCTCACTATTCTCACTTAGTAACGTCACCGCGATATTTACTTAGGTCGTTAGCAAATGTCCATTTGTTTACTTGTTCTATGAAGCAACATCTCATTATAGAAGTTGAGCAATTATGTTCAAGAACGTCACTTTCACTGTGCGACACGATCGACTAAAACTCGCTTAGGCTCTAACTTATGGCGTATTGCATAAAACCAAGTCTAGTCACTGGTCTATGTTCTGATATAGAATGGTCTTACTACATCAAGATATATCCTTACAATTAGATAACATGGCGTATTTATCAGATCTTTATAGCACATGGAGCCATGGGTCCAAGATGTCCCTAGAACCTGTAAGTCACACATTATAATCAAGTAGGTAGTGATCTGTGTTTCATCATCATCAGTCTGTAAACATTCATTGTTGGACGTGCATCCCCCAAAGACATTGTAATGTAATTTGAAGGGATTTGCCTAAGCCGTTTCGTAAATCCAACCCGCCTGCCCTGTGTGGCGATTATGGGTAAAGCCTCCAGGTTTTGGTTCTGGTTTTGGTTCAGGTATGTCCAGCAGTGGACTGAAATAGGCTGATAATGATTAAAAATATAGAAACCACACGAACACAAACGGTTTTGCGTCTGTCAAAATATGTGGTTGGCCGAATTTCAAGAGCTAACCTCAAAGACTACCCTAATATGTGCGTAACAGATACACTCTCTGTTCCTCCTCTTTCATAATTTCAAGAGACAAAAGTTCGATGTTTAAGGAAGCAAGTTCAGGCTCAAAACCATCTTTTAAGATGCTTCCCTATGCACGGGTATAAGGATTTTCCGTGCCCCACGCAGTTTGACTGAACATTTTACAAGATAAATACATTACTTATACGAGTATAGTATAAAGTGCCAATGGAAAGCCCCATCAAGCAAAAGGCTAGTTTTATTTCATATGATTAACATAAGTAACGTAATAAACTTTAAACGAACTCCATAATTGAGATTGTAAGACGCTGCAATATGATTGCGAAAATGGAAGTGATCAATCACCTAGCTTGTTTTTATCAAAGGTTCACCACACATTTACATAAACATTCTGTAGTCTTTTTTATTCAAATCATTTATTATTTTTGTTAAAAATTTCTATTGTAGGTACTTACTTCTAAACGCTTTCAATTCCTGTTGGATTTTTGCAAACTAAATTATGTTTGTAATAGGGATAACTTTATCGTCGATCTAATAAACCGCCTGATCTCGCTCTTATCATGTTAAAATATTGTCAACATCTAATTATGATATTGAAGCAAGATAGCTATATTTATTGTTTCTGCTGACATCTTATGAAAATATAATGTCACGAAGAATTTATAACAATTACTTGCGGAAATCACTTGACTGACACACAATAGTGGTATTAAAGGATAAATTATTCGACATGGAATTAAATTACTAGAGTGTTTTAAGTCATCCACCACACTGCAATGTATTGTTCCCTTCTTTACAAACCAGTATTCTCTTGACCGTATTTCGGCCACACCGGTCACTCTCCAAGTAGACCAGGCAACTAGCCAAGAATCTGCCAAGTGTGTGCACAAACATAAAGGTTTTTTCATTCCAAAACACTCGTTATCCTATGGAAGGACATTAATAAATAAAAATAAAATAATTTATTTTCATTTACATAAAGTACAGTTCAACGTTAATATGGATTCTCGATACATAATATCAATTATTATTTACTATCGATGCCACAAGATTGCAATGCAAGTTACTGCGAAACCACTATTCTACGATATACCTCAATAAATCTTTTACTGTTATATTACTTGACTTCAATATACCTATTTGACTTGATATATACTTAAGTCTTCTGTATGGTTGGCTAGTCTCTATGGTAATAGTGCCGTTTTGGCTGAAATTCAGTGTAGAAAATAGTATTGATTCAGGGTATGCCCTCCCATTTTGGGAGGTGTGAGTCCCACATACCATGCCGCCTCCCCCCGGAGGCTGCATGACGGTGCCTAATGCATTCCCCTCTAGAAAAAAAAGGGTTTGCTCTTTTTTGCCTTTAACCTAGTTAAAATATACTTGCGTATTAAAGCGTATGTTGCGTATTAAACTACGCGACAACGGGTAAAGGAGCGGTAGCAGCTATCGGAAAGTACCGCGGCCGGCTGGCCCGATATGGCGATACTGCTTTCGCGCAAGCGCAGCCGTTCTGTCGCCAGACGGTTACATGTTATGGAAAATTTTGTTTTTTTTTTCTCTATTTTTTATACCCGTATTCACAAACAACACAATGAAAGCTAACAACACGATGCGAAGTATAGCATTTACAATGCGACCGGCACTCAAGTGTTGTCTATGAATAGGTGTTTGAAGCCTTGTGCATCCGTGCGACGCATAGTAACGTTTGTGAATATGGGTACAAGACACCTACGCTAGTCTTTCGGTGCGATTGTCATGGTCTCACCCAGAAAATAAAATAAGGTCAGTATAAAACTGAGATTAATAAGTTAGCGTGAGGCATTGTCTCGCTCAAATAAAAAAGATCGTGGGAAACTGCTTTTGAGGATATCTTCCACTCAAGCTAATTGAAAAAGTTAAAAGCTTTAGTCTGAAGTAAATTGTGCTAGTTCACATTTAATTTTTAGCCTATCGCAGTGCACTATTGGGCGTAGGCCTCTCCAAATATTCGCTACTTTGCTCGATCTGCTTCTGGCATCCAGCTCTTGCCAGTCATCTTTCCCAAATCGGCACTCTACCTGGCTTAGGCCCCTAAGGGCGTCCTACACTAAGAGACGAGGGCTCCACCCCAGAACTCGTATACCCCAGCAATCGTTATTTCTGCAGCGGACATGGCCAAACCCTACCACATCTGCACATTTCGCTTGTAATCTTTATAAATGTAGTTATCATATTGGCCAAAGAAACCCGCGCCCATGTGAGCAATGTTACAATGTATTTAAGGAATGCGTGAATTAATGTTTAGCAAATTTCACTGTATGCTAAGATTTGTAACACACACGCAAAATATTCAGTGAAATCGCAGGCAAGACGTGGCGAAAATCGTGCCCAGGCCTCGTGCCCGAGTCATCATGTTGTTTCAACATGTTAGGTAAATGGAGATAACATAGTATGAGGTAATACTGAATATGGTAGATCAGACTCCATCAAAGTAACAGTATTTTATCAAGAGATGAGGCATCAAAGTGAAAATGTGTTGAACTCAGGACAAGCCTACAAAGACTTGATTATAAATTAGGATGTAGCCTTACATGGCTCTTGTATCCCATTTTTACTGAAAACTTACCAGCGAACGTAATTACTACACGTGAGGATAGCGTCCACTTAATTACTGGATCATGCATATAAAACCCCAATCCGTATAAATATATTTGAAGAAGTTACAAGAGTTTTTATCGACGACAAAATTCTTTCCCATTTTAAATGTACCGAAGACCAGTTAATTTAGTATGAAGAATAACAAGTTTGGCATCATTTCACTTACTCCTTTGCAAGCGCAATCAGTGAGTTTTAAAAACACATCACCTATAATTTCTAAATACGTAGTCCAAAAGGAAAGATCGAATAACTAACTATTAATTTACTGCAAGATGGTCGTAACTCCGCAATTTCATTTGAGGCACCCAATAATTTTCCATATTTAATTTGAAGTGCACGTAATTTGCTTTCCCGCATAATATTCTGTCAGCCATTTTGTCGGGTTGCTTGATCGATGACGTAAAATTTCACCCTTCAAAGTAATTGAAAGTGAAATTCCCTTGTTTAAATTGTTTTCTGTCGATCAAACGTCAGGCTTAACTAGACTTCAAGCGGTAACGTAGAAGATATTCCGAGTATTATGCGAATTTCGTTTCAACCGTAATAGGTATACATGCAGAAAACGTTTCCTTTTATGAAATAAAGCTAGGTTTATGAAATAAGTCGGTGCCAAACAAATAAATATATTGTCCTGTTTGCCGGCCGCGCTCGTCGTACAACAACAGTCTACGTTAGGTACCTAGAGGCTGGCACCGACTTCAAAAATAAGTGATAATTGTAATATTTAAATAATTATGTATTAAGGATAGAATTACTTACGTTATTTATCGCTTTTTAGTTTTGGTCGTTTGTGTTTTTTCGAAGTCGGTTTAATTTTTTGTCATCTCAATTACTAACTACAAGTGTACCTTACAAAACTTTTTCTTCTACCGTCTGAATCATCATGAAAAACAATTGAATAAACAATAAAGCGAGCTTGTTTTCTGCTAAACACGGCTCGTTACGTGTCCGGTTACCGCTAAGCGATTCATTTGGTAAAAGTGAGTTCGGATCTACTAATGGCTAACTGCACTTTCGCTCTTTGACAGACACGTGTTTATGTTCGAATAGACGCTAAATACATCTATTGATTGCGGATTGTAGTGTCACCGTAGATAATAACGACCTCTATGGTATATTGCGTAAGGCATTCCACAGCAAAAGTTGTGAAATTCCCGGGTTTTTTTTTCTGACTTCAAAAAAGGGAGGTTCTTAATTCGATTGAATGTTTTTCAAGTAGGTATTTTTTTTGTTACGTCGTATTAAGGATTTTTGATGGCCAGGACGACCATAGGCTCATCTGGTAATCATAATACCTACTTATAAAAAACATCGACATCGACCGATCGACCAATTCACGAAAGACACCAAGTAATTTTACAAAATTTGAGAATACCTTTCAATGTCTCTTCCACTTCACTGATTTGTTGTCAATAAACATTTTCACTGCATTTTTGTGAGCCACATTTCATTCAGAAATCGACTTAAACGAAAACTATTGAAAGCTATTAAACAACTTATATAAAATATATGGAACTAATCCGAGTAAATTGGATCTCTGGCGTTTAGCAGGTGACCATTCAAAATACCTGTCAGTCCATTCATAGATACAATCGAGTACCAACTATCAATACAGGTCCCTTTAAGGTAAAGAAATAAGGTTCAAAATCGTATAGATTCGTTTATATGTAAGCTTTCTATACTCCACACCTCGTAGAAGAGATTATGAACGGTTACAACCATTATATTTAATTTATGAAGACAATAATACTCTCTGTCAAAACTAAATGATTCAATTGTGTAACTAGACGATTGTTTTAGAGAAACAACGGTGGTAGATTATCTCATTTCTCTTATTACTGCTGTCATAAAAAGCGCTTAGAACACTTTTCAAAGTGCCCCTAATTAAGACACTTTAATGCCTCCATTAGATACTAGAGTATATTATTTACTTTATGGTGATTTAGAATGATGTCCAACAAGTGTTTCCTATTATATGGCGATAATGAATGCATCTGCATTTAAAATCAGACCTTGTTACCTATATTGGATTAATAATTATGTACTTGTGCTGATTAATAAAAGTGTTTACGTTTTATTTTTTCTTATTAATATTTACCTACTTAAATTAAAAGTATCTATTTTAAGACAACTAAAATTATAATAGCCAAAATTACTGATAAGAATTTAGGAACTGTCCCATCTCATCCCATGAGGGTCGTATAAGACAACTGAGAGAATATCAGGAAAAAGCGTTTACGTTTTACTTAATAAAACCTCCTGCGCACACCAACCCGCCTGCCAATCGTTGCGACTAAGGCATATCCCCTCAACACATTTAAAAAATACAAATATTTTTCTTGTAGTCATCAGCTGACTTAATGCCCTACTATTTACCGCCTTACGAGGTCAAGAAGAAATCTCAAGAATCTCAAGATAAATAAAACAATGGTCCGAAACTAGTCACAGTACTTTCAACAACAGATCGAAGTCTGATGTCACACAAGCAAAGACAAGAAACTGAATATTTATAAACGAAAAATAAGAAAGAAAACACTCAATAAACAATACGAGAGAAGTTGTTTCGACCACAAATCAGCTGGCAAATTGATTGTGTAACCCAGGGCTGCCGAAATGTTACATTTAAACGGATTTACATAAATATTTTGTACATTCCTTTCCCTTTTAACTGATATCAATGACCAGTGAATTTTGTAAGAGTTGGCTGGTTTAATACCGAGTACAGTTATTTGGTTAAGGTCGTATACTGAATTATGTAATTTATTAATGTAAATAATGCCTATTTATACTTACTATCATTACAAGTAACAGACGAATGTTAAAGATAAACAATTAATCTGAGTGAACACAACAAACAAAGTGGCGAACATTCGGAGAGGACAACAGTGGACTGATATAGGCAGATGATGATGATGACAAGACTAACATCATTTATCATCAGCCTGTAAAAGTCCACTGCTGAACATAGGCCTCGCAAATTGACAATTATCAATTTGCCTTTGTCTCCTTGCTTTGTACTTTGGCAGGTGAGTTGATGAACGCAGTAGTTTTTTTGTACCCTGGTAAAAGTTGCTACCCCTTTCCTGATATTCCCTTAGTCGTTATCTACGACACCCATGGGATGAGATGGGGTGTGGCTGGTTTTTTTTAGCAGTTTTTTACTAATTACCAAAAAAATTATTCTCTTCGCTTCTTGATAGCCCTAACCTCGTTAATCTCACATGTTTGCCGATGTGCTCTCACCATCGGCAGGTGATGTAACACCACTCACTCGTGAAAACCGTCACAAAACACTTTTACATGTGGCCAATCTGTTCAACTATCGCCGCGGATTAAGTTATGACGATAGCAGCCACGCTAACGAGGATGCAAACGCAAGACTCAATGGTAATCGTATAGTCGTGGATAGACTGACTAGATTCGGGTGATATTAGGCACCCATTGGCAGGAGACGGCATCGGGTGTGGGACTCACTCTTCCCAGAGTAGGAGGGCAAACCCACTGACTCTGCAAAGCCTTTCGACTTCAAAAATGGCGCGACATCGAAATCTTGGCCCCACCATCTTTAAAGTTCAATTTTCATTTGTTTTTCTATTACAAATGGTAACGTGCATTATGTATTAGGTATGTATGTATTATTATTAATGTATTCATATTTATTAGCTGGCGTTCCGATTCAGTTGATAGCTCACCTCACCCTTTATTTTTCAACTATCCTCTACCCTAAGGTTGTCTGGAAGAAATCTCTTCTAAATTGTGCAACAAGTGTCTGCCTACCTAGTTTTAAGTCAATTGTATGGTGCGCAATAAAGAATATCTCTCTCTCTATATGTTACGCCATATGTATCTATGTATAGTTCATTCGCGTTAAGAAAATAGTGACTCATCACCGACTGCCGGCCAAGCCACACCCCCTAGCCAATTAAAACGCTAGAAATTATAATTTCTTAATTTTTACTATTTTCTTAACGCGAATGAACTATAGACATATTTGGCGCCGCCGCCATCTTTACAGTTCCATTTTAAAGTTTATTTTTTTTCTATTACCTACATGGAACTGCGGTTCGGCACAAAATGGCCAGTAACAGTTACCACCGCAGTGCCCGGGGCTTCCGCGATAGATTACCGTCTTAGTGGGCGTTCCGTTTAACGTGCGCTACTCTAACGGAAACCACTCGTGCTCGTTCGATTTCGTGTAATGAAATGTTAGATGGTCTAAATGTCTAGTTATCTAGAATACTCGCGGTGTTTTTATCGCTTATTAATCAAAACTCTCATACATAAAACCTAGAATGAGTTGGTCTACGATTGGTGATGAATCCATCCATCTTATATTTTATTTATTTGCCCATTGTCACTTTTGCAAAATAAGTCACGTCCGTAAGAACTTTACATGTCAAAAGAAAACTTTACTGTCATTGCAATGTTTTAATCAACAGCGATACTCAGAATAACACTCATAAATTCTAAGAAAATCCACTATGAACTTAACTCAATATAAATTAACTAATACCTACGAGTGTTAAGATATTATTATTATTATGTTCTCGTAGTGTGACTGCACTTTATTTATTTTGTATGGTGTAGGTGCCATTGAATCCAAAGAGAAGATGACCTATATGATTCATGCTATTAACTAATCCAAAGTTAAAATAGCGATTCAATTGAAAACATCAAAACAATTGAAATAACTCAAAGAATAGCTCATCCGACGACTCTTCAATTACCCATAATTTGAGAAGTAAAAGTGTTGTCCAAAGCATTACGAATATTAGGTAATTCCGAGACGTCTAATAAAACAAACTGCATTGTGAACCGATGGCATTGTTCTCTCTTGCCCAATCAAAATTATGAATGACAATTTTGCACTTGCAACGGAAAAAATTGACGCAAATAAATCTCAACTCTACCACACAAAAGATAAGAGTCTTATCTAATTTAACTCTGTGCATGCTTTAAATTGGCGAGTTTACACGACTGAATTGAATCGGCCGACAACGTTATTGGGATGACTTAGAAATTGTGCTTTTCTCAAAAGTCGGGTTATATCCGGCCCGTTCGGTGATACGTCAAACGGTTCACTGACCTTTAGATCAGTGGAAGGAAGGCTTTGATGATTAACAGAGATGAAGAGATAAGTTTGGACAATGATTCTTGTTTTTGAATTTCCCATCGGCTCTGGTTTAATATTTGTCTGTAATCATTGTTAAGCGTAACTTTACTACGTAAGTATTAATTGAGTATTGTTGTTATTTTCCTATTAAAGGTAATGATTATTTTGAAGTTATCTTTTAATCTAAGTGAAACATTTTAGGCTAAGGTTTAACATGAAAATTGATTTTATCAATCGAAGAAGATTTAATAAGTGTATTAGTATAGAATTTACTCCATCTGTAATTAAATAATAATTGTATGATTAATGTACTGTACTTGGGCTAACGTTTAACATGAGAAATGAAGAAGATTTAATAAGTAAGTACACTAGTACAGAAATTACTCAATCTGTAATTAAATAATTGTATAATTCGTGTGGTAGGTATTCCACGAATTTCGATGTTTTATAGTAAATGTGTATTGAAGACTAAACAAATTGAACACAAATTACGTTTTTATGATACACTTCACCTTGTAGCAATCACTTAAGTAATTTTAAACCACTTTTTATACTACGCGTATAAATCTTACTTTATTGCGTAAGTAAGCCTTGCCGATTGCATTAGCAGTAGATATAGACTTACAATTTGTGTTAACCAAAACATTTTAAAAAGCGTCAAGTGTTCTACTCGTATAGAAAATTTAGTAATAAAACTCCAAAAACAAAAGCTTCAGAGAAAGCTTCAACATCGCTTAACATCAGGCTAGTTGAGGTCAAGCGCTACCCATTCACTAATTTAAAAAAAAGCGTTTTGCTTAATCGAGACCATTTTAGGCTCGTATGTCTAAAATATCTCCCATAGAGGCAAACTTCTAATCTACATGCCCTGACTACAAACTCTTAATAAAACTCTAAACCTTATTTAAAATACTAGCTGCTGCCCGCGGCTCTGCCCGCGTGATATTCGTATAAAACATAGCCTATGTGTTAATCTGATGTACAAACTATATTCCTGTAAAGTTTCATTGAAATCCGTTCAGTAGTTTTTGCGTGAAAGTGGAACAAACATCCATCCATCTATCCAAACAAACTTTCGCGTTTATAATATTAGTAGGATGTGACTTGTTCGTTATTCCTCCATCACATGAGCATAAAGTGAAGTCTAAGAGATCTAGCTGACAAAATCCCTCACAGGAAACATTAGGAAAGACAGATATTATGTTTCAAATAGTTTGTCAAATGGGGTGTACTAAAATGCGCTACCTTTGGTAAGTTCCTGCTGTTGTCTTTCTCTCCTACTCGTACCACGAGCCCTCGTGTACAACTACTCATCCAGGGTATATAACTAGTGGGACTATGAGTTATCCACTTACCCAAATCTTAAAGGTCAACAAGTAGCATAATCAACGGACCATCTTCCCATAACCTTCTCCATTTCACAGTTGAACAATCAAAGTGGCGAGCAATCGGTGCCAATTATTACGCAACGCGCCTCAAAATGCCAGGGTTCATACAAAAGACTTCAACGCTTGAACTCGCTTCATTTACTTGAGAAAATTAAGATTTGCTTCGAGTACTTGTTCATATATGGACAGGTATTCTTTATTGCACTAAGAAAGAAAGAAAGAAAGAAAGAAAATCAGTTTATTTGGCGCTCACAAATCACAAAATTAAAGGACATTATTATACAAAATTACAATATTTTGGGCAACAGAAAACCAACAAAACAATAAACAAGAAGAAAAAAAAAACATAAGATTTTACGGTTTGCAAATACAAATTTGACAGATGTCATTCCAAGCCGTTAAAATATTATGGGAAGAAAAAAAAAAAGAAAAAAAAAGAATGGTTGCCGGCTGTCAAAATCACAGATTGTTCGGATTGGTGTTTGTTTTTGTTTACCAAATAACTTATAACTTAAAACTAATTTAGAGTACATTGGATTTGTGTGCAGCCAAAATGGTGCCACTCAGCATTTGTCCTGGTAGCACTAAAATTGACTTAGAACTAGACAAAGTATACAATCGTTGTACAATTTAGGCGTTCTTGTCGCTACAATCCAGACTATTTCTCGTATTTGTTGGAATTGGAATCTGAAGATATATCTATGCGTGTTAATATATTGGTAGTTGGATTCGCATTCATTATATTGGTTAGTATAGTGTTATAATCTAAACAGTTTGTTTTGGTTTAAACATTGTCGTTTTGATACGACACTCGAAATATATTTGTGTATTTATGAAAATCTAGCTAGTTAGCTTAGTGTTTTCAAAACACACTATTCACAACACTTAAGGAATAAGACAAGCATATTATTGTTTGACTAGACTTCAGAATGGGATTCACATGCTGAAATGCGGAAGCTATGCTTTTCTCTTTACGGGGGTGACAAGGCTTTAATATCTTGTATCGGAAACCTTTGGAAAGTATTGCAAAATAGAGAGTTGAACAAGTTTCGACAACTGCGTCGGATATAAGTTGTTGTTCAAATAATGATTATATACCTACGTTCGTGTGCGTGAATGTGCGATATCCGTACATAAAAGTATATTTACTTAAGTAAACAAACAATCAATGTAGTGAAGTCGTAAGTTAGGGAATCAAACCATTAGGGAAACAGCCAAAATTAATTTAACCTTAATTATGTGAAACAATGGTCTGCAAGTATAACAATTGCTGTTTAAGGCGTATAATTAAAAGCGTACATTATTACCGGTCCACAATGGTTTAATGTCGTAACTTCTGGCTTTACGGTTCACTTGGTAAAGTAAAGCATAGCTACTTAACTTACTTACCAAGACACTTAGATAGGTTGAGATTTTGCAAGAGGGTTTGAGACATGGTGCAGCCTCATGCAACACCGTTGCATGAGGCTGCACCATGTCTCACCGAGCACTCCCCGGAGCCGGGGTAGGGGTACTTGCCTTCCCCGGACCAGGAGTGCTGGCCGCTTCTCATCTGCAGCTGGCCAGGGCAGGTAGGGAAGCGGCCGCATACTTCTCTGCTACCCCGAATACCTGCAAGTTGCTGTCCACTTGTGACACAGGGGAGTTTAGTGGGTATATCCTCCCATTCTGGGAGATGTGAGTCCATGACACCACGATGCCCCTGGATTGGGACTGGATGGCGTGAAGGTGCCTAATGTATTTCCCTCTTTAAAAGAAAGGGTGTGAATGTATCCAGATTTTGAAAGAATGGCAATCTAGTTCATTAAGTAGCGTATAGTAACTGTACCATCTTTATTTGGTTGTTGGCTCATTTGTTAATGCCCCTACCATCTGAACCATTGCCTTAGCGGTGTTAAGTCCGCCTTTTTGTATAAAAATGTTTTCATCATACAATAATAATTAGATAAATTCCCTACAAATATACAAGTATAGGACTAGACTGATATAGGCTGATGATGATGATACAAGTATAGATTATCGCCATAAGCGTAAACTTGTCACTATCAGTATTTTATTTGATAAAATATTGTCTAGTTTGGCTCCAAATTCTAACGTAGCGTCTGGTCAGCGATCATTGAACTAGATCGTCTAGATTTCTATTCAAAGTGAGAATTTATAAACAGAAACCAAAAGTCAGTCGTGCAAACAAAATTGAACCGTGTAAAAACGCCTTTGTCGTGTACTAGGCTTGACAAATTAAAACTTGTGATACGAATTTATTTATAATACAAATTTTTCAAGGGCTCATATTAAATGGAGCAGCTGTATAAGTGTCTTTAAGGAATCCTTGACAAGTTTTGATATGAGAGTCCCCATTGCATTATTTTTCGTTACTCGTCGCTGTAATCGTGAAAAACGCCGTGAAGAAACTCTATGAAGAAATTCTAAGAACTTCTTCAGAGCTGTGCATGTTTCTTATCTATGATGTCGAAAAACCATCTGTGGTTGAAGCTTTATTGCTCTAGCTCATGATAACCCCTCGGTGGGGATAATTATATTCATTTAATGTAACGGGGAGTGAGTGCATCTATCTATTCAACCCATCAAGATTATACCTAAATATAAAACACACAATAGCACCAATAAGACAATATGAACAAAGCGAACCCTCCAACGCCTGCGCTTTTCTCTTTCTAACAGTGCATTCTTTGCAGTGAAATATCACACAAGCAAAACGTCACAACTAGGCATGTGGCATTGTGCTTAATCCTTTCCCCGCGCCGCGGGCGGCGTCTCAGGGCCGTCTGCACCCACACCCACTCTCGATTTCGACGCATACGCACACGTGTCTCAGCTCTAAGCTCAGCAAAAAACTACGCACCTTAACTTGGCGAGAGTTTAACGGTTAATTTGGCACGACCAATCGTAATGATAACGGTATGCGATTAGCATTATCAATGGTTATTTTTTTGTTAACAGGGCCTAATTTGATAATCTTGAATTTGATGACATTTAGAGTTAGTGGATATGTTTAAATTGTGTACGTAAATACTTATCTTATTTAATTTGATCTCAAAATTTACAATGTTCTATTATATTTTCATTAAAATAATGATCAATTCGCCTCATCCCGTAAGACCCAATTGGAGAGAGCTGTAACTTTATTCCCTAGAAATAACCAAATTACTGAAGTTCATCCACGAAGGAATTAAATAAATAAAAAATGAAAACAAATCCAAATTCGAAATTGCACTTTCATAAAGCCACTATCATCATGTTTATCACCATAACTTACATTCTATTTGTAATTTAATTTCATCAAAAGAAATGGTGAACGCAAATTAATTTCTTATCTTACAAATACGTTATCACTATTAAGATAGAGTTATATCAACGAAAGAAAAAAACTAAACGCTTGCTTACAAAGTGTTCCAATAGATTGGTTAAAAAAACTAATCGGTAAATTCGTAACGTAATCGAAACCTTATTATCCGAAGCGAACTAATCTTCGGCAACCATCTTTTAATCCAATTTAAACGATTGAGTAACTGGCTCCACACCATTTATAGTAAAAACGCTATCATATTGATTTCAGAACTAATAGCTTTGTAAAAAAAAACACAGCAGTTCACTTTTAATATGTTGACGAATTCGAATGATTGAACTGAATTAAACATTTTTGTGTACGCGTACTTGATCACAGTGAGATCATTGTGAGTGTGAGATACAGTTTGACAATGATCTAAGTTGCTTCATATTGTAGAGAGAAAATTAATCGATTTAATTAATATTAGTCTATCGACAGAACGAAGCTTAATCTGTGGCATAAGTGATTAAGAGTTTGTTTTTTTGCTAATTTCCATCAGTCAGCAGCTATATTTTTCATGAATTTTCTAATTAAGTTTTAAGTAAGTTTGCGGTACATCAGAGAGTATGGTTAAACGTTTGCTTTAAAAGCTTTACAAAAAATTATAGACAAACTTAACGTAAGTAGACTATTTTCAGATAGGGCGAAAAACCGGCAAGAATGAATAGAAACTACATTGAAAGACGGCGAATTTCTTTTATTCGTATCGGAAACTGTAAAGGCTGTGTCTTTGACCGCACGTACGCCGCCATCCGAGCGGAAGTAACGGGCGCGGCGGTCGCGTGCGCAATATCGATCTACGTCATAACTTGTCAAACTGTCCGCAGAGCCCCTTAATAAAAAGTCTCTTAGGCTAAGCGTATGCTGAGATGTAGATGTAAGCGGCAGAGCGCAGGGCAGCAAGGATAGGTCAGGGCGGGGCAGTTGACGTAAACATATAGGACAGACTTTTGCAGCGTTGCATGTGCCTGCATTACAGGCAACAGCGTACGTAGTTATTGGATCTTCTGTGTTAAACCAAAATATCACGCGAAGAGCTATTAAATTCCAGGCACAATGTTAAAAATTATAGTTTTGGTGATAATTCTATAATAAAAATAGTCTGCCGGACTAGGCCTGCATTTCTACAGACTACGTAAATTATATTAAGAAAGGACAAGCTTATAGAAGAAAGCCTAACATTTGGGTCTTAGGACCGCTTACCGTCATGTGAAGTGAAGTTATCCTGATCGATCTTTTTATATAAAATAAATAAAAACTTGCGCAAACTGGTTAAATGAGATCTAAACTGACGTCTCTTGAAGCGAGTGCATTAGTGATTCGCTACCATAACTGATTATAGTATGGCACGGCAAATATCGTGGGGTAATGTGACGTTTAACATCAACTGCATGATCTTACTTGCCCCATTACGTTTGCATAAAAAACAATGCACCGAGGTCATAACAATAATAATAAAGATGCAAGCATTTGTATGTGGACTTTGATCTGATAGTACAGCCTTGTTATTTATTCAGTATAAAATATGCCATTGTTTAAAAACAAGGTGATCGGAGCAAAGTCATTATTTGAAAACTAAGTTTAATATAATATTATAAATCACGCATTAGATGCCTATATTTACGCATTGGATAACTTAAATGTATGAAACACTTAAGATGGAAATGACAAATAATATAAATATAGATAGATATTCTTTTTTGCACACCAAACAATTGACTTAAAACTAGACCATATCTATAAAATAATGTGGTTCATGTAAGAAATTAAAACTTTAAAACGTAACTCCTAACGGGGTGGTGACGCTCAAATGCTTTCTGTATTTTGTCTGATTTTACGGCAGTTAAAGGCTTAATATATCTTACTTCCTGAAGACTCAACGTCTTAGAATATGAAAGACTACTTGTACACCTGGTCTACACTTTGAGAACCAACAGTCATCTTTATTATAGATCTGAGCGCGATCGATAACAAAATCGATTGGACTATTGCCGAGGCCGTTGCGCAGGAAATACCCGGAGCTTGGTTCATTGTCAAGTAAAAGTCGCCACGCTTCCTTGTTATAACTCATAATATGACTATTTTATTTTTAAACACTAACATTTTATGGTTAATGCGCATACGTGATCATGGTGTTATTACAAGGAAAGTCTTAAACTCAAACGGTTATGATCATGACCTAGTGTTTCAAGGACCAATTTCGAGGTGATTAATGCAATTATTAACATAAATGTGGCAGATTTTTTTAATGTTCATACAAATATCCTTTGGCTATAAAAGCGGAAAAAGAAATTTTTACGTAAATATAAACATTGATGTTTTAATAGTCTGACAAATGAAGCTAGTAGCTTATAAGGTGCGTGATAAGTTAAGTATTACATAGTAGTACGAATCATAATTGCACATGGAACAATATGACTGAAGAATCACTTAGTAAAGTCTTTGTAAACTTATCATTCAATAGATATATGGCAAGGGAAAGCAAATATATTATTTAAAGTAGTGATAGATAGATCATCGTTTCTATTGCTATCAGTAAATATTGAATGCAATTGCGAAAAAAGTTCCTACTACTTTTTTCGCAATTGCATCGTTCCTCTACTTTTACTAATTATTTCAAAAGCATATAATATAGTCAAAGACATCTAACATTTATGAATGACAAAAATATTCTATACCTTTTTAATAGACTATGATTTTGGTCTAGTGGAAGACTGTCTGTCTACGTATAGGTTTGGAATGGTCACTATTGTTTCTGTAGACGGGGTGATTCAGTGAAAAGTCGCAATTGTCATACCAGAAGTTCTATTATAAAACATATTTATTACCTTACATTTATATATATATGTTGAATTTACGATTGAGATTTTTTCACTCAGACCTGTTGTTTTAAATAGAGATCTTTTCAAACGCATTTGTGAATAGCCCCTTAAACAATAGCGAGAATCAATATTCGTCTGACACATCACTCGCTTTGAGGCATCTCCCGGTGTCGCGGGCGTCATTACGGGGAACAATTGACGCTCACCGCACCATTGTGAGCCTCAGACGAAGGGGCGTGGGCCCCGCACCTAAAATTCCTCTACACTGACAGCGTACGATTTAGCATTATGTAATTGACTTGCCAACAGCGGTGTCTTACGCCCTTTATTCACTTCTCTCTGTCACATAACCTAGCTCGCGTCAAGCACGTTGACAGATAAAGAATAAATCACCGCCCATCTCTTCCTGTACGTGTTGTAAGAGTCGGCTAAGGGCTTTCTTCAGTTTAAAGCTTCTTAGCCTTTTAGGCTCTCCAGTCTAGCTTGACAAAACACATGTGAAGAGAATATGACGTGTTTCGGGCTGGTAAGACGGTGTCAACTGACAAGTATTACTGACATTGACATTGCAATGACAATGTTTTTCTTTATCTTTATATCAGGCCGGGGGAAGCTACTATGCTGTGTAAAAACCGTTTCAAAAATAACATCGATAAATGATTGCACAATATTTCTGAGTTTGAAACAGAATAATAACAGCAGGTGCAAAAATAAAGCTCATTGATAAAAAGAATTTAGGAATCCTGTTTACAACTTTCTTGAAGGCCGGCAACTTTCAATCCAGACCATTTCAAACCAGATTCGTCTCCCAGACGTATTAGTACCTCTAAATTATTACCTTTATATTTTTATAGGTCCAAGTATGATACGAGAATCACACACATTTACATTGATATTTCCTTCATACTACGAATATCTTTTAACACATGAATTGTACAAAAATAAACATAGACCTACATTAATGTCCTAAATTTTTTTATTATCATTATTAACCTATAAGTGGCGAACATTGGGAGAGGCCTATGTCCAGCAGTGGACTGACACGGGCTGATGATGAACCTATACTGTCCCACTGATACTCTTATGTATGTACAAAAAGTTAACGACACATTACACAAATTGAACTTAAAGGTTTCATGTCAGTAATCGTGTTTGCATTTGCACACACGTCCTTACCAAGTTATTTGTAACTCCAAACCAGTTATTATCGAATTAATATCTCTTGTTTTACATAATGAACTAACCATTCGTACGAAATCACTTAATCTGTTCAAATAGCGTTGCAAAACGATCATTTTTTATAACAATTTAGTAAATCCACTCTTTATACACTTGTTTCCCAATGAAATACGAATAAATAATTATCGTAGTAGCTTAATTGGACATACCTTCTCGTAATTCATTTCTCAACGTAGTGTTTAAAGATGATTGTTTAAAGTCGGAAATAAATTCATTAAGAGCGCGCATACAGAATTCGACGTATTTGCGGCGAAACTGGTATTTTCGGGCGAGCTATTATCATAGAAAACGATTTTTTTTAAATAAGGAATATAGTTTTTTATATAGATAAAGTCTTCAAGCAGTGCGTAGGCTAGATAAAATGCAACATTTACTAGTATATTTTTGTTTATCAAAGATCTCCCGTAAGCCGATTCGCAAAAATGCGAGTCAGAGTCAATTTCGAAAGTCTTAATATCAATTGCATTACATACATATGTTTAAAATATATGTTTATACAATAGCTTATATGGTCTATTAGTGCACTAGACAAAAAAACTTGCAAAAATGTGTTATTAAATTGCCCAAAATAATTTCTCAAAATAAGCTCAATTCACACTTTTCAACAGTGTTTTTCTAGTAGAAAACACTGTTTCTTTTAGTTGAAATTTTGTGTAAATGTAAAAGAAGTCTTTCTTAAGTGCACTTAATTATTATTTTATTAATATTCTATGCCTGTTATTTTATACGATTTTTTTAAAAGTGACTATAAAGCCACGCGCGCGACGCTTGCCGATTCAGTCCAAATCGGGTCATCCCAGAGAGAGGACGTGCCGCTCGCTGCTCCGCTCACGCACACATACGCACAACCACTTTTATGAGCGTATACCGCTCTGCGCGCGTGCAACTCCACGAGTTTGATACTTTGTAATATTATTTTTGTATGGAAAATTTATTAAGTTAAAATAATATACTAAATTAATGAAATGATTTAATGTTTAGTCATGAGTATCAAATACGAACATCAGGATTATTATAATTATTATTATCTACAACCACATATGCTAAATATTTCAAAAAAATAATATGATGTTTTTTTATTAGTTCACTAATGAAGTTACAAAGTAAGGCTATTCCAATGATTATTATTATGCTCGTTAACATCAATGGTCAGAAACAACTTCCATGAAGAAACTGATAATGAGATTCATTTGAGTTGGGAGCATTTAAGGAATCTACGTCACATGTTCACGACTATAAATAAAGGCATACAATGAAGCTGAAAGTCCTAGAAATCCCATAGTCGAGTTATTATTAGTAAAATTATATGTGTAAAGATGGATGATAAAATGTTTGATAGTATGCACGAAATTGATCTATTTAGATTTAGATAAATCGATCTTCGAATCCAATTTTGAAATTGTCGCTTAATTGTTTAGTGTGGAATAAGTGAATCTTTGTGTCACAATAATAACAAGTATCTAAGATTAAAATTAAATCGATCAAAGTGGTCAACAGTGGGAGAGGCCAATGTCCAGCAGTGGCCTGTGAGAGGCGGATAACGATATGAGATTACTACTTTCAATCGATAGTATTAGAAAGAAGTAAAAATTATATTTTATAGTTTCAAAATGTAAAACCAAAATGCAATATGATAGTTGTGAAATGTATGGCCATTACGGTTACTAGGGGTGATTTTAGCGAAAAGGCTGGTAAGATACGGATATGTTACGGTAACTTATTTACATACATTACGTTAAAATTACCGGCTACGTATGCTGAATGGTAGTATGGCGACGAGCAGGGCGAGCATGTAACTTGCAGTATGCAAGTCGCAAGTTGCAACGTTGCCAATGAGGGCTACCGTTTTTGTAATCACCAGAGGGCGCCACTGTATAGTGAGATCTTCGGGCATAGCTGTTAAGGTTTGTTTTATGCATGTGATGACTGTTTGTTCGTTATAAGAAGGAGGCCATAAGTTTCCAAAAGGCAAAACTGTTTGTTAACGGTTAATAAACAAAGCAGTGAAGTAGCTTTTCTTTCAGACCGCTAATTTTTATACCTCATTTTCTCGGCTCCGCTTTTAAAGCGCAGATAATCACTGAGCCGTGTCTCATATTTTCGAAAATTAATGCCAGCTATGCCAAAATTGCACAAAATTATTTAATTTTCCGAAATAAACTCGTTTAACCCACAGAACCTATGTAATTTGACATTTCGGATACCTCACGCTACACTAGCACCTCTGGTGGCGAATTCACACGCGATATGGGCGCCCTCATTAGTGCAGCAGTTTGCCATAATAGGTATTGTTATTTCTTTTATTTGCTTCGTCGCCGTCATTGGAATTATGTTAAATTCGAAATATTAATAGGTAATTAATTAATTCAGTTTAATTTCCAAAATGTCGATTTTGGGGGAAAAGGTAGGAGACAAATTGTTCGGAAATTGACTCTCTAGAATTTTGTTTCTTTTCATTCATGCCGTAAAAAGTACAACATAGGAGATAATGATACAGTTTTGAATATGTCGCGGTTTGCGAGTTTTATTTCCAAAATATCGATTTTAGGGGAAAAGGAAGGAACCAAAATTGTTTAAAAATTGATTTCCTACAAGTTTAGTCTTCTTAATTTAGACCGTAAAGTAGAAAATAAATGAGATAATGACAACATTTTTTACTTGCTGTTGTATTTAATTTTAATTTTCAAAATACCGATCCTAGACAATTTTTGAATACATATATACAAGAAGGACTCACCATACCTACCTATTCAGATAGCTCGTCTTTGTAACCTGTCCATTGCATCATTCATAAAATTGCGTAAAAGCAGTATTCTACGCAAGATTTGTGCCTTATACAAAAAAAAAACAGCGCTGGTCAGTCGTGATATATTCTTTCAGAATCAGGTTCAGGACACCTACTCGTATTTTAGAGAATGCTGCAGTAGTCAATGACTCCTTCAATGTAACCCTTAGGATTCGGGTCACGACGAATATTCATCCCGAGAATAAGTGATGGATTGGTCAAGCTGGATAGGAACTAGATTTTAGTTGTTGTAGGCCATCTGGGGTTTCTGCTACGAAACACAAGCACAACTTTCAGCACAAGTATACATGATCTCTGTGATCAGTGCATAGGAGACTTAGGATCTTAATTCAAATTGACAAATTGTTTACAAACTAATCTTTTTTGAATGATGGCAACCAGCCTCTTTGTGAGATCCATTTCTGCCGAGTGAAAATGAACAAAGTAATTTTTACAAGTTAAAATATAAAACGGGTTAGAGTTATATCGTGGCAACCACGGAGACTGCTCCTTAAATAATAATACAAACACCTAAACACAGAACAAACACAAATGTTCAGCACACGAATGTTTGTCCTGGATGGGAATCAAACTCACGACCTTTGACTCATGATCAGATGGCAAGGAAAACACAGTAGGGATTATTGATTTTTATAAAGCAACATTAATAATGTCAATCACTCACACAATACGTTTAGATAGGTAAGTACCTGGTACATATAAAGATAGAAAGACAAAAATATTGTTATATTTTTCTTAAACCTTAATTAATAAACACTTAAGAATAATGTACTCTAAAGTGTTTAAATCAATTTAATAAGTACGCACCTATACTACACTAATGAAATATTTAGCAATAAAATATTGTTCAAATAATTTAGATGAATAATAAATTGTTAAGTATCAAAATATGTTCGTCCGCCGGAGTTAGCGTCCGACACGCCGCTCACCCACACAGACACAAATGATGTCTATGTGTGTTTCGGAATCGGCTCCCGCGTGCGTTTCGAGTTGCTTAAAATTGTATGCGCGCTCTTAAATTACAAGATCTCGAAGGCCACGTGCTTCTTCCAACATCGTCTTAATATTTCGTTAACATACATATTTGCAGGCAGTAAATTTTAATATTAATGTTGTAATCTTGTTTTTTGAGACTAGTTTCGTGTCATTGTCAATGTCTTGGGATTCTTTAACAGCTTATATACTCGTATACTAAAATTAATTAGCCACACTTGCAGAAGACAGGATCTCAAGAAACTAATATAAATATACAAAAATAAATAAGTATATTTAGTTCTTTAAGAAAAACTATTATAAAGTGATTAAAACGGAACAATTGACTACAATGTTACCTATATAGGTAACATAGATTACTTGTTTGAGTAGAATTAGATTACTTCTTACTCTACTGAGTACCTATTGTTTTAATAGGTGCATAATTACATAATACTTATTAATGAACATCATTCTTAACCATACTTCGAAAAATTTAGCTTTTACATATCAAACTTATCTGTTCACACTTCATTGAATATAAACATTATTCTTCCATAGTCTTACGAGAATATGATAAGTAGCTTGCACAATGCGAATGCTATGTAATGATTGTAAAAATTGAACATATAACACTTGATAAAAGACCGCCCAATTCTACTTTAATAGATCTTTATGCCTAGTTTTAATCAACTGTTTCGTGTGGAATAAAGCATATCCTACTTATAAATATAACTTGGTATTCTAAAAATGATAGACATAATGGATCAAAACGGGAATGCACAAAGTATATTAACAAATTAACCGGGATATAAGCGAGCACGTAAATCGTGTCGTTCAAAACCAGACAGGCCGGTCGCCGCCATTGTCTGTCGTCTCACGACACGACAGATTCTGTCGTGATTGGTCAACACACGGCGACCTTGCGTTCCAGAATCGAACACTTTCCGATTACTCGGCCGTATCTGAATCCGTAATAATGCACCTGAGTTATAAAGTAAAACGCTATTGCTCTAAATTATAGAGGAAACACTTATAGCTTTTAAATTCTTTTTCTTTTTAAGCCGGTCCTATAAACGGTGATTCATCTCTGGCCAGTTAAGGGCGAATGGAAACGTGAGATTTAAAACACGATTGGAGTTTCGTGGCATTACACACTGCAGTGCAATGCAGCAGGATACACCACCTGCCCGTGGTGTATCCTGTCGACTAACAACCAGACTCTGGCCGTTGCCAGTCGTTACTGGTGGCTGTATTTCCATCACAATTGAAGGCTTACGGGCAGTAGTCACCAGAGCGAGGAGCCTCGCCAACGCGCCTGCCATGCATAGCGATTATGGGTAATGTCCTTAGATGTTCGCCCAAAGTGGCGAACAACTGGAGAGGCCTATGTCCAGCAGTGGGCTGCCATAGGTTAATGATAATGACACACTGCACTTATATAATCGTTTCGCTGCTAAAATATATATATCTATTATTTATTTATGTTTTACATAGCCTATCACACCGTTATAACCTCTTTAGCTCTATTGTAAGCCCTAACATATCTAGCACATACAAATTACTATATTCCATCCCACGTCTCTCATACCTCGTAAAACGACGATCAGTCACGGTATGTCTACGCAATGAATGCGCTTTGAAAATCAAAAGCTCATCGATCATGGTACCGCATTTTGTCGAAACCCTTTCCATTAACGTTACTAGGAAACATTCTTATAATACCAAACAATAGATTTTGTTATTTGATTTCCTTATTACACACCCTTCTTAAAGCAATTAGCCAAATAAATTGATTGTTAATGGTTTAAGTACCTACTTACAGTCACTGTTTACCTACCTAAATAACCTTTATTATAATCCAATTGAAGTTTATCCTTGATTTTACAATTGAAATAAATAATAACCCAAGACATGCCGCCACACTGAGCTATACAGTGCCATCTAAGTCGAAGCTTGTACTATGGGTAGGTACTAGACAACTGATAAACTGACTTAGTTTTGTAAATATAATACATATTATTCATAGCAAAGGCCCAGACCTATACAAACCGAAATCATCTAGATATGTTAAATAAAACATATCAAATTTACAAATTTAGTCCCATGACAAAAAATGCAATGACGTCCAATAGATTAGATTACCTATATCTTCCTTATTAACAAATTGATTGCATTAAGTATGATATTTTAGTCATATCTCAAACAAAATATAAGCAAGCTAAAACTACTGCGTGAATTGTATTCAAATAAACATGTATTAATTAAATTAAAATGTAAATGAGCGTACAACTAATCATAAACGTAACATGACCGTGACTATTCCAATAAATAAGAATTCATATTGAATACCTCGTCCATTTATATCAGACACTGAGTAATAAATAACAGCGAAAACAAAGGAAATACCAGATCAACATATAAGGTGCACTACCATTTTGTGTAAATGGTAATATATACGTTTGTGGTCGATTGAACACTATCAAATTAAAGGCCAGGTGTTACGTAGGGGATAGGCAATTTTACTGTGTCGTAAAGCTGCTTTCAAATGAAATACAGTAGCGGACTCGGGAGAAGCAAATAATAATGAGATTAGACTAGCCTAGATAAGATCCTGCGTTACCGATATCCTCTGTTACGCCACGTGGCTGATTGCACCAATTCTTCTTTTTAAAAACATTGTCTTTTTTATTGTTCTCAGAAAACATTCCACTCAATACATTCTTTATGTTGGTGTATGACCTAACCTATTTATAAATGTTTGCTTTAAGCTTTTATGGAATAATAAATTGTGTTTTGTTTATATATGGTTATAAACTGTATTGATTACATTTCATGCGTACAATGTTTCATCAAGCACGGTTTGTCATGATTTCAATTACTTTTATAGCTGGTTGTAAAATTTATAGAGCAGGCTAATAAAAATTACAATGCCAATTTTCTTATCGATAGGTATACTTGCCGAATTAAAATGTACCGCATTATAACCTACATATAAAAATATTTCGAAACTATTTCACACGTCTCGGGTACCTTGTCTGGTTTTTTTTTGCTGAAAACTATCAAAAACCATTTTTGTAACATGTAGACATTCTATAAAATGACATCATTCACCTACCTCCCTCCCAAACTCTCGTGGGGTCAGCACAATAATATGTTTTCTTCCTCGGCTCGTCTCTCAGCCGGTGTGGTCCCGTCTACTCCCATTTCCTGACTACATATTTTCTTTTGACGTCCTCATCTTTTCTTATGAAAGTTCTTCGTGACATTTCATGTACATGCTATATGCATGCGTTCATGTCTATTAAATAAAAACCAAGTACGTCCCTGCACATACAGGCCGATAAATATTATGGACTCGAATCGGAAAAATTGCGGATCCCGCTGCCCACCCACTCGCGGTTCGTTTACCTCAAGAATATCCTCATTATGGACCTAACACTGGTCGGTGACCATTACTGACTCCACTGTACAGTTAACCCTGCCAAAACAGCTTCAGGCTCAATGGTTGCTTGAAATATTAGACACCCGTAATGATAATAATCAATCGTCATTTTGTTGAACGTTTTTAGGGTTTACTAAGATATTTTCTGCAATAAACATGACCCGAAGAATTGCATTCACGTAGGAAGACTTAGTAAAAGGCCCTACCAAACCAAACGATTTATTCTTTAACTAACTGCACTTCTGATGATGATGATAATAATTAATCTAGTTAAGAATATTTTGAGTTTAAATAAAAGGACTCTGTGCATCTGTTTACAATATTAATCGAAATTAAATTGACTTGTTGTAGTAATAAATGTATTTATTTTATCAAAAAACTACTCGAGCGCTTTTTCTATCCGAAAATACAGTACGAAGTTTTTGGTCCAATTTAAATTCCGACTCTACCTATATAAAAATAACTAAGAGCAGACAACATAACTGTTCAATTGAAATATATAAAAAGTAGATAAACATATAGTATATCGCCTCATGGTTGCTTCAATATAATAACTTAAAAGTAAATCATTAATTTGAAAGTTTATTAAAGTTCAAGTCGAATTTTATGATACCTTCTACCTACATAATTACTTCTCGCATATAAACAGCATCAGACGAAGCGGCCTGCAATTATAATCGAATTTCACTTGAGAAGTATTGGAATGTTATCAAAACTTATTACTAATTTAAAATAAGTAACGCCATCTGTCAACCTACTTAGTAAACTTGTGTGTATTGTCTATGTACTCTGCTTTATAAAAAATAAATATTTTAGTCTATTCGTGACAGCCAACCAACTCGTTTTAATAGGTTATGGGCTGATCAAAATTTTGAAAATTATAGTAGTTTATTGTAGTTTTTTCGCGTGTGATATCAAGAAGATGGCTTCCAGTTATCTGTCGAGCGTACCGAAGCTCAAGGGTCGTGAAAATTACGATGATTGGGCATTTGCGGTTCAGAATTTGCTAGTACTAGAGGACACAGACAAGTTCTTAAAGCAAGAACCAGCGGCAACGGACGCAGCGCAGGCAGTAGCGGATACCAGGGCACGAGCAAAATTGATTTTGACCATTGACGCATCGTTATTTGTGCACATAAAGGAGACGAAAACAACGAAAGAATTGTGGTCAAAACTGAAGAATTTATTTGATGATTCAGGATTTTCCCGAAGAATAACTTTGCTACGTCATTTAATATCCATCAGACTAGAAAAATGTGATAGTATGACAAATTATGTGACACAGGTTGTTGAAACTTCGCAACGATTAAGTGGCACTGGATTCATTATAAACGATGATTGGGTCGGGTCATTGTTACTAGCTGGATTACCAGAAAAGTTTATGCCAATGATTATGGCAATCGAGCATTCCGGGATCCAAATCACAGCAGATTCCATAAAAACGAAATTGTTAGATATGGAAAATGCAGACTCATTAGAAATGGACGGTTATGACTCAGCATTCATTGCACGAAGTTGGCAGAAGAAAAAGCTTGGTAAAGTTGGCAGCACTAGCAAACATGGCGGAACTACTCAAAATATCTATGCCCCAAATACGTCAATGTCAAATTCAAACGTCAAAACAACGAAAACAATAACTTGTTATAAATGCCGGCAAATAGGGCATTATAAAACGCAATGTCCATTAAAAGACGAAAAAATGGATAAGAAAAAACACACAAACGCATTCAGTGTTGTTTTTCTTAGTGGAAAATTTAATAAATGTGACTGGTATGTGGATAGTCAGGAGCCAGTACACATATGTCTGCGAATGAAAGTTGGTTACGAAATAGGCTGGATTCGTCGAGTTTTCCTGAAATTATAGTAGCAAACGAAATGAAAGTACCTGTATTGTGTGCGGGTGATGTTGAAATCACGACCAGTTACAACTATGATGTCACAGTGAAAAATGTGTTGTGCGTACCAACTCTTGCGACCAACCTTTTATCAGTTAGCGAATTGATGAAGAACGGAAACAGTGTTGTTTTTGAACCTGGTCGATGCCTTATAAGAAACAGATTAGGTGATTTAATAGCTGAAGCAAAACTTGTAAATGGCGTATACAAGTTACTCCAGTCGACAAAAACATGTTTGTTGACAACATCAACAACGAATGGAGAGACATGGCATAGACGGCTTGGACACTTGAATAGCACAGACATGAACAAGATGAAGCAAGGACTAGTTGATGGAATGTATTACCCAGACACATTTGTGACAAGCAAATATAGTTGTGAAGTTTGCTGTGAAGGTAAACAGTCAAGATTACCTTTTTCAAAGGGCACGCGAGCTACAGAAATGTTACAGATTGTGCATTCTGACATTTGTGGACCAATGGAGTGCAAATCAATTGGTGGTGCAAGATATTTTCTGTTGTTTGTTGATGACTTCACCAGAATGACCTTTATATACTTTTTAAAGGCCAAAAGCGAGACATTGACCTATTTCAAAGAATTCAAGTCAATGGTCGAGAATTATCAAAACACAAAAATAAAAATATTGCGTACAGACAACGGGTGCGAATACTGTAGCAATGAGTTTAGAGATTTTCTGAAGCGTGAAGGCATTATTCACCAGAAAACGAATACATATACACCAGAACAGAACGGACTCAGTGAGAGAAATAACCGGACTATAGTGGAGAGAGCTAGATGCTTGCTTTTCGAAGCAGAATTGGACAAGAAGTTTTGGGCTGAAGCTGCCAACACAGCAGTATACCTAAAGAACAGGTCCGTAGCTTCAGGTATAGAAAAGACTCCATTTGAGATGTGGTTTGGTAGAAAACCAAATTTACAGCATTTACGCGTATTTGGGAGTCCTGTGATGGTACATATACCAAAAGAAAAAAGGAGAAAGTGGGATAAAAAATCCACGAGACACATACTTGTTGGTTTTTGTGAAAATGTCAAAGGGTACAGGATTTATGACCCAGCAAACAACCAAATCTCTACAAGTAGAGATGTTGTTATCCAGGAAAAACCGAAGTGTCAAGAGACTGTCTCTGTTTATATAGAAAGCACAGATTCAGTGGGGGAATCGGAAAAGGAATCTGTGGTGAAACTAGAACCCCTGAATGAATCAAACTCTAGCGAATCAGATTACTTGGATGTTGAAAGTGAAACCACAGAGTTAGGAAACTCTGAAATCCAGGACTCTGCACAGAGTAGTACTAATCTACAGAGTACAGAAGAAACCCCGGATGCACCACATGCGGAGTGTCCTATACCAGTTCCTGTTGAAAGGGCATGCAGACAGAGGAAGAAACCCGAAAGGTATGGCTTTGCCAACATGTGTGCTATAGCTACAGAAGATGAACTGACATACGCAGAAGCTATCAGCGGGCCTGAGCGACAACAATGGTTGCAGGCCATTGCCGAAGAGCTGCAGTCATTTGAAGACAATAAAGTGTGGGAAGTTATCAATACTCCCAGTAACGCGAGTGTAGTGCAGTGTAAGTGGGTGTTAAGAAAAAAGTTTGACTCTGACAATAAAGTGAGATACCGTGCGCGGCTTGTTGCCAAAGGGTTTACCCAGAAGGCTGGTATTGACTACCAAGAGACCTTTAGCCCAGTGATTAGACATTCAACACTACGTTTATTGTTAGCATTAAGTGTTCAATTAAATATGGATGTCACTCATCTGGACGTGACAACAGCTTTCCTTAACGGCAATTTAAAAGAAAGCATATTTATGCATTTGCCTGAAGGCTTTCCTATAAATAATCCTAATAAAGTGTTAAAGTTGAGAAAAGCTGTTTATGGATTGAAACAATCGTCACTTGTATGGTATCAAAAAGTAGAAGAAATATTGTGTAATTCAGGTTTTAGTAAATGCAAGTTAGAACCTTGTGTATTTGTTAAAAATCATAGTGATAATAAGAAAACTATTGTTGGAGTGTACGTCGATGATTTTTTGGTATTTTCAAATTGTAAGAATGAATCTGATAACTTGATACAAATTTTGAGCCAGAACTTTAAGATAAAAAATCTAGGTCAAGTAAAAAATTATTTAGGTGCCAGGATAAATATAGATAGAAATAATAATGTAATTACAATAGATCAAGAGCAGTATATTGAACAGTTACTGGAAAAGTTTGATATGTCTGAATGTAATTCTGTAGAAACTCCTATAGAGTGTAAATTAAATATAGATAAGTCCAATGTGTGTGAACAAAAGTTGCCTTATCAAAAACTAATAGGCAGCTTGATGTATTTAGCTGTCCTAACACGTCCAGACATTGCCTATTCAGTCAGTTTTTTAAGTCAATTTAATAATTGCTATTCTTATGTACACTGGCATTATGCAAAAAGAATTTTGAAATACTTGTCACAAACTAAAACCTTTTGCTTAAAATATTCTAAAGAAAGTGCAGAACCTACCATAGGTTTCGTGGATGCTGATTGGGCAAGTGATGCCACAGATAGACGCTCTTATACTGGATTTTGTTTTACAAAAACAGGTGCTGCAATTTCTTGGGAAAGTAAAAAGCAAAAAACAGTAGCTCTTAGTAGTTGTGAGGCTGAATATATGGCTTTATCGGAAGCGTGTCGTGAAGCGATATATTTACAGAAATTAGAACTTGAAATAATTGGTTCTTGTGATAAAATTGTAATATATAATGACAGTCAGAGTGCGTTAAAGCTGGCAAACAATTATCAATCGCATAAACGTTCCAAACATATTGATGTGAGGTATCACTTCATACGAGAAGTATTAAGAAATGGCATTGTAGAAGCAAGATATTTGTCAACAGCTAATATGCCCGCTGACTTACTAACTAAAGGTCTCCCGAGTGTGAAGCATTATAAATTTATAAATGATCTTGGAATTGTAAACAAAATAAACGAATAGTCTATTTGACAAGGTTTTATACTTGATAGGTATTTGTTGTCAAGATGTATATGTAAAACTTTGCTGTTTTGATAAAGTGGGGGTATTGGAATGTTATCAAAACTTATTACTAATTTAAAATAAGTAACGCCATCTGTCAACCTACTTAGTAAACTTGTGTGTATTGTCTATGTACTCTGCTTTATAAAAAATAAATATTTTAGTCTATTCGTGACAGCCAACCAACTCGTTTTAATAAGAAGTTTATTTGAACACTCATATTAATTACTTGAGAAAGGTATAGGTACGTCGGTAATTGCGCAGGATATTAGGTGTTATGTGAACGACCTCTCGGCATATTGTGATCATATTTAATGTGTCGTGTTGCATCAACGCTGACAACACTGTTCTGTGACCTTTCCGCAGCTAAAACTCGATGCTTAAACGACAGATATGATCGTAAACTTTAACAATATCTCCATGAACGGTACGGTGTTAAAATACTTGTGAAATTAAATAAAAACGAAACTTTTTTGACATGAAAATTTATTTTACGTTACATGAAATAAATTTGCCTAATTGTACTTCGTTTTGTTTGAAATGTGTTTTCATGTAATGTGTTTTTGTGCAATGAAGAGTTTCTATCTATCTGCATGTTTATAGGTGTTTATATGTAGACGCTTGACACATTACGTTACCTCTTCCCAGTTAATTTGCTCTGAGTCCCTTACCTAAACACATTTTTTTCAATGAAACAGTTTCCAAAAACAGTTATAACGGTGTATAATACATAAACGTTAACTTAGCGATAGTTTTCCCACACATCTTTTTTAGCCTACGTTTCCTTAAAGGTAAAATTTTATGAAATAACGTACTGAGGAGCGACTGCCAAAGTTCATAGGATCCCGAGCTGCGTCGAGGTCGGCCGGTGTCACGCGCTGGGGCAAGTTGCGTCACAACTAACCTTATTTTAACAAGCTAGCTTAATCGCCGCATACTTATCAGTTATATGGTACATATTATGTTGCATACACAGAACCTTCAAACTCAAAATACACTTGAAAATATAATGAGGGACTATACGGAGTTGCGAATATACTATCAGAGCTTCGCATGTTTTAGATTAATCGACGAATAGGCGTATAGTTTCATCGACTAACCTAAAAACCTGGAACGGCCTATTACCATTTCTTTATATGGAAAAGGAAAATGTTAAAGCCTTAGACATACCTATAATTGAGAAAAAGTTCTATATTGTCCAAAAGCAGCACATAATACGTATAAAATTTCATTGATAATATACGAATGACCCTTTGGCTCATTTGGTAGTGACCTTTGCCTTCTGAACTGAACTGAAGGGTTATGGATTCAATCCCCACCCGAGACTAACATTCGTATTATGCACATTTGTGTTTGCTCCGTGTCTGATTGTTTCTATTTAACTATGTATATATTTGTCCTATCTTAGTTGTTCTGATTGTTCTATTACAAGTGCTTAAGCTACTTACTTTCTTTGGTTGGGATCGAAGCAATCTATGTGATGTTATCTGATAATATTATTATATTCGATAAATCTTCATCAAGCAAGCACAATAACATCAACTATTTAGTACAAATCCATTTGTGATCGTATTTATCAAGCAAGACTTAACGTAAAAGGAAATACCAAACATACTTGTACGGTTGCATGGTATAAAGACTTGTAACATGAAAGCTCAAGGCTGCGAATTCGGCGCCCGCGCAGAGGCGCACTGACTCACAGGGTTAGAAATCATAACTGGTTCTATTGTTCCATCTTCACTTCTCGTTACTACCTGATAATATCTAGCCTTAGTTACGAACAGTTGTAGATTTTAAATTAAACAAGTTTTTTATTTATTCGACTTTATACACACTACACATGTATTTATTTACAAATATCGGTATCTAAGTAAGATTATTATCAGTTGTTTAGTACCCATAGTACAAGCTTTGGCTTAATTTGGGACTAGATGGCGCTGTGTGGCATATCATGGGTTATTTATTAATTGAAAATCTAAAGCTCCAGATGCTAGTCAAGGTACTAAACCTTCAGAGTAGGTATAATATTAGTTTGTATCTATCTGAGCATCTACTTATTATTATTAGTTTAAGCCTTTGCTCGCCATGAAATAGAAAAAGTATTGTTGCACGGTCACTAATGACCCCCATGGCTGTGAATATTAACGGGTGTCTAATAATTCTAATGTAACTAAGCCATCAATATCTCCAAATTTTGTATACATTTCTTACATAATCTTAAAAGTGTGCTAAATCAAAATATGTCTCGGCATCAAATCATTTGCTCTACACACATTATTTGCTCTACACGATACCACGCATTCAATTGTTTCAATTTCCAAGACACGTTGTCACAGCAAGGTTGCCGAATCTTGCGCAACCGGATTAATTTAAAAGCTTTAATTAAATCAGAGATTATAAAGGATAACGCCGGTCGACCTCTGCTCCGGCGTGGGCCCAGTAGTGATTCAAGCGCGAATACAATTAGCTTTGGATCCCACGCGTGAGTTCACCAGTTTTAGTATGCCATAGGCCTGTTGTATGGGTAGTTATAGGTATAGAATAATAGGCAGGGTTGCGGCTGTATGCTTCTTCCAAGCTACCGGAATCGCTGTAAAATAGGCCAGGTGGGTTTGCCCTATTATGCCTAACATTTGGACATCACGACCGCTTACCATCAGGTGGAGTGAGGTCAACTTAAAAGCTCTTTTTATAAAAACAAAGTTCCTGTCCACTGGTAGTGTTCTGGGAGGCGTGAGTCCGACCCATCACGCTGACTCCATTTGCACCAACATTCTAGAAAAAAAAGGTATGAAATACTCGTCTAGTGCGTTTGTTTTTCGGACGGAAAGTAAATAAAACCTGAGGATATCTACGAGAAGTACGAACATCCAAACTATGAAACTTTGTTCCCAGTGACAAACAATCTGGGTCATTGCCTGGGTAATAGCGCTCCATCATAATATAATTTTACATGATTTTTGAGTACAAAACAAACCCATTATGGATTCAAAGAGTAAACCTTTCTCATGCGACGTGAGAAATATCAGCAAAACAATTTTTCCGCAGCACACAAACAAATTTTGAAAGACTCATTTGAGTCTTTCAAAATTTGTCTCTGTCTCTTGGCACTCATTCCTATTTAGGAATGAGTGCCAAGAGCGCTTAAACAATTTTTAATTTTTTAAATAAAAAACTCGAACAGGAATAGATGCCAACCCTATCGTTAAACGATTACGTGTATGCCGATAGCAACAGGTGATTGCATACGTCTTCGCCTTTGCGAATACCACTATTGATTAGTGAATGTGGAATCAGTCAGGTTCAATCTCCATAAATCAACAGTCTGACTCATCTATCACTCACTTTTCTTTGATGTATTTTGAGTTCAGCAAGAGAAATGGATGCAATAAGCATGTACTGATGGATTCACCATTGATTAAAACATAATAAAACAAAACAATTTCCTTCCCTTTTATGGCTATGTTCTTTTTTATGTGCTAAGTCTAATAAAGTATCATGGAAATAGCTTTTGATGGCTGCAACCCCATAAAAATAGCCATTAATCCGAACAGAACAGAAAAGTGCAATTCTTTCTACTATGCTTCAATTTATTTCGTAAAGATGAATATTTAAGCTTTTTGAACTGACTTACTGCTTTATCTTTATACACAGGAGTTCAGTAGACGAAAGCATTCACTTTAATTAACTAGTATTTGTTTAGGTCACATTACCTAATTTACCGAGCATGAGAATACCAAAAGACTTAAATTAACGAGTTACGATCACATTAAATACCAAAAGACTTAAATTAACGAGTTACGATCACATTAAAACATACAGATACAAACTAATATTTCGTATTTCTTGTCGCTAAGCCCAGCTTCCAATGCACTGGCATTATTCATTGAATTCCTTTGCCCGGACGGGTCACGCCTCGACTACATAACATACCTACCAGTAATTGCTGACACCATTATTATAACTAAACAGATAATTAGCAGTATTTTCGTCTTCTTGTCCACAACCATAAAAATGGATACAGCAAGTTAACATTACGTGCATCATAAGTGAACCTTAATCCAAGGAAATAAGGTTTAATAACATAAACCTGATAACAATTTTACGCGTATATCCGATCTTAGCTCGGCACAAAAACGTTTAAGTTAAGTATCTGCCTCGTAATAGTAGTGTAGGTTAGTAATTCCCTACATTGAATGGAATGAACATTATCGTTTCATTTATGTAAATGTTATTGCTATTAACATTCCTCGATGTTGACTATAAGCCTGTGTTCAACAAAATCATGAAAATACGTGAATAAAAAGCATTTACGTAGATTTAAGAATAATCAGACTGCCTTAAATCTTGTGTTTTAATCATCCTTCACCAAAACTTAGTCATCAAAATTTTGCATAAAGTGACGATAAAATTTTACAAACACAGTTTGTGGTAATGAAATGGTTAGGAAATTATATGGCATTTATTCGAATCGGCTGACAATTGAGTAATCGATTAAAGGTGGTGAATCGATACTCTGAACCGTGGAGGTTACTTACGTGACCGTAAAAATCGCTTCGCGTCCTAAAAGTTGCGTCAACTGCGGCAGGTTAGACTGAAAACGCACCAAGACTTGTTAGCACTGAGTCTTATTTTCTAACGAAAAACAATCACACCGTGTGAACTGCGCAACACTTAGTAAAGCGTTCGGATTTGACTCCAATTACATGATGCATCATCACCATAATTAAAGCGTTATTCCCGGTTGCATTCAAAGGCCGGCCTGGGGTCTGTTTTCGTCACTTCGAGACTTAGTCTCCTCATCGTCGGCATCCCTGGTGGTGAGTCCATTGGGTCGCATATCCTCGGTGATGACGTCAAGCCAGGGCTTCTTAGGTCAAGAACAAGACGTTCGTTAAACTCTAGTCGTCAGTTAAACTTTGACGTGTGCGCTGACAAAACTGACATTTTACAAATGCACAAAAATGCAAGATTGAATCACGCTTTTAATGCACACAGGACCGTTCTATCCTTGATACATTCTGCGCTTATTACCTTTTATACTTAGTTAATTATACACATTCAAAGAAACATACGCAGGCTGCTTCCGACCAATTTGCCGCTACATTGCACCAATTAGATGTTAAAATTTGACGTATGACCTGGAATGTTTGCAAACAACGAACATTATTAATGCATGCGCCGGAGTGGAACGGGCGTCAGATGCAATATGGTGATTCTGTGTCGAAAACCGGTCGCGATCGGTTACCTAACTCTTGTGGCTACGACAGAAGCTGTCATGAATGTTTCATAGGATTTGAGGTTGACTGTTGAGTCATTCGATTAAAAATCTATATAAACAAATAAATAAGTAGGTGTAAACTGCCCATTGTAGATGAGTAAATGGATCATTGCAGAATCGATGAACCTATTTAACTAAATCTTTACCATTAAATATAAATATCAAACAACATCACTTGTGCTAAGAGTATAATCAGAACAACGAAGGTACCACAAATATAAATACCCAGACACGGAACAAACACAAATGTATCGGCCTTTTGGTCCCCAATATATTAAAAATGAACGTGAATGAACACTCTTTAAGAATACTTATAAATAAAATCTGAAGAAATATTCATGTCATGTATGGTCCCAATGAAATTGGCAGCCGCTCACTCTAAATTCGTACAGAACCTTGCAACCTGACATGTTTACCTCCCAACCCGACAACCCTGGCCATTTTAATGCACTTTAAAGTCAGCAGTGGGTCCAAAAAGGTGAGACCCATGCTAATGTGCGCTTCCGACCTTGTGCGAACGCTACAAGACTTGCAAATGATTGGTTTAGCACAAATCCGCGGTATCATCGTTTGCCAGACGACAAATCGAATTCAATGACGTACTTGTATGAATATATATATCTACTTATGCGATCGGAATGTATACTCACAACAGACATGGTGGCTTGATAGTATTATCCTTAATTTAGAGTAGCCAACTCGTCTGTGTAAAGCCTCCACATGTTTTTTTTTTATGCGAGAGGCGGCAGACGAGCAAGTGTGATGCCTGATGGTAAGCAGTCGACACCGCCCATGGACACCCGCAGCTCTAACCGAGTTTAGGGTCGCTGCCGGCCTTTTAAATATGAATACGCTCGTTTCTTGAAGGTTCCCAAGTCGTAGCTGTTCGGAAAGACTGTATGTTTGTCTAAAGTGGTCATCGATCATCGATCATCTTTAATTTCTATATAAATACCTAACATATCGACATATTAGTAACATTAGAGACTAACGCGACGAGTTGAAGAGCCGACCGCCTGCCAACATCGACTTTAATTACGTGGACGGTTCTCTTACATGTGCTCATTGTAGTCGCAAGTTTTCGGCTAAGATTGGATACATAAGCCATGTAAGAGCAAAACATAGGATTTAATTATTACAACTGTGTAAATTGCCTGAACGCCGTTGCCGAAATCGGCAAGGAAGAATACTATACTATAACATTAGAGAAGGATGGCTCAGTTGGCTCAGTTGGCTGCCAAAAAGCTTGGTATCCTCTCGAAGACGCGTCAGTATTTCAAGCCGGAACAGTTGCTCACACTGTATCAAGCACAAGTTCGGTCATGCATGGAATACTGTTCGCATCTTTGGGATGGATCGGCTAAATACCAGCTTGAGGCGTTGGAGTCAATTGAAAAACGTGCGAGGAGACTCATTAACAACGACTTACTTTGTGACGCGAGACTGCAAAGTCTGGAACACCGTCGTAAAGTCGCCTGTCTGTCGGTATTCTATCGGTTGCATTTTGGAGAGTGTGCGACGGAATTATTTAATTTGATTCCTCCTGCCCCCTTTTATCATCGGACGAGCAGGGATACGGCGAATAGGCACCGTTACATGGTGCAAGTTCCTAGGACGCGCACAGCGCGTTTCGCTTCTACCTTCATAGTGCGAACTGCTAAACTATGGAACTCTTTGCCGGGCTCCTTGTTCCCCGAGAGATATAATCTTCCGATGTTCAAGGCGAGAGTGAATCGGTTTTTGCTGGGTGAGCGCGTTCCATCGTAGACTACGATATCGCTTACCATCAGGCGAATCGCAGTCAAGCGCAAACTCATTTTGAATAAAAAAAAAAAAAAAAAAAAAAAAAGGATGACCTCTCTTTTTACTCCTCCCCTTACCCCATACCGTTATAGTCTGATTTAGCCAAAGTGTTTATTTTCGTCTCTTAAAGATATCAATCTGTTAAATCTTTGCATGTACTGAGTATGCATTGAACCATAAAGAGAATCGATGTAAAAAGTACTGAGAATCGATTAGCATTTAGAACGCGTAGCATCAATTCGGCCTACGTAAAATGTCTAGACCTTGTCCCTTATTTCCAAGGTACTAAAAGATGTGCATGATTCACGCGTCGTAGCAGGATCAGGGAAAACCGATTGTTTTTTTCCCATTCTTTCACAAGTTGGCATGTCAAAGTCGATTTAGCCTTCGCAATGGTCTTGGTGTCGAGTCAGGGGAATTTCCTCAACATCTCTATAACGTAGATTAGTAATCCATTTAATGATCTTTTAAACTTAGGTCACGTTTAAGGAGAAGATCGGATGGATCTTGGCCTAAAAATGTAACGCAACTCATCTAAACTAGAATAATAAAGTTTTAATTAGCACATTATGTTTATTTACGCTGATCTTTCTATGCATAACCTGTTTTCGTTTGCTAATACCTGCTCACTCACACATCATATAGAGTCCTCGTATATTGAACCAACTTTATGTAGTGTAGGTATTCGTTTAGTTTACCCTTAACCTGGTGGTTCAAAAATCGGAATTTAAACATCGATCAGGCAATGGTTTGCTTGATCGATGTTTAAATTCCGATTTTTACCTACCTGATGTATACTGGCTGACCGTTATAAATTTTTTAAGGGGATGTAAGGGACGCGACCTATCATCTTTTCGCTGCAAGCCATCCTCACTTGCCCATGGTGCAACCTGCCGAACAACAAACGAGGCTCTGGCAAACCGACTGGTGGCGGTATAACCATCACGATAGACGGCGTAGCTAAATATCACAGACCGATGACGAGCAGCAGCGTCACCGGAGCAAGAAGCTACCCCCTACGATCGCCAACCCGCCTGCCCAGCGTGGCGATTATGGGTATATCCTCCAGATGTTTGCCCTAAGTGGCGAACAACTGGAGAGGCATAATTATGTCCAGCAGTGGACTGCAATAGGTGGTGGTGTGTTATAAAATTTAAAATTGCTCACAGAATCAAATATTTTTCACATTACCCTAAAAACAGGCCGTTAAGAATCAATGGCGCCGTTGACTTTTTTATTATTTAAAAGACAAAGAAAACAAGTGCAAGTGAGTGACGTCACAGCAGACCCGGACACTGCGGTTACATACAGCCACGACCGTTGAGCGTAGATGATCCTTTCTGGTTTTTCACACGCGTGCAAATATTTTGTTCTCGAGACGCTAAAATTGTTAAGGCGAGTGGCTAATCCATAAATATTCCATTCATCTGTTTGATTCGTGACTTTTCAAGGTGATTGACGTGATATTGAAATATGTTAAGTGTACGTACCTACTTCTTAATTCAATTATTGGAGAGAACAACTATGTATAAAAAACGTAAACCCAGTTTTCCTTAAAACAACTCTTGGTTTACAAAAGGTCTCTAAAACCACCAATCGACATTCATTTATTAGCTTTTTTCGAAAATAATTCCAAAAAAACGTAAAATATACAACAATGTTTGTATTTGATCCTTGATAACATGCACATTAGTTCGTAAATTATAATAATTGATGGCTCTTGAGTGGTCCTATGGGCGCGCGATCGTAACAAACAAGTATTTGTAACTTTAATTAAAATTATCCAAAAGTTTACCACTCGCTAAATATTAAATAACTAAGTAAACATTTGTATTATTAAATTGGACAACAAAATTATCGCATAAAGTTTACGATTAATTTTATATAAACAGCTGCACTCAAGACTAGTGATGCGTATCTTCCCCTTCGTCAGTGCAGAGTGCAGCAAGAAGTTCAAGCACTCGTATGCATTGTCCGCAGCGGTGAAAGGCCGGTCAAGCCAGTGCAGGCGACCTTTTTATTTTGTTTTTTTTAATATAGCACCACGGAATCGCAGCGTGGTTATTTTGAAAAAAGTTAGCGATTTCTAACTACACTAAAATAGGTAATCAGTTTTATATTTTATTTGAAATAGTCAATGTTTTTTACAATGCTATGCTTAGGGGGAACCCGGGGACTATCAGATGGGAGAGAACGGACCTTTCAAGAGTCAACTTAAATTTTCCTCTAACGATCCGTCAAGACGGTCTATAACCGAGGTCTATCAATGACCTCCTGATAAAGCCTCCCGGACTCCCCCTACTATTATGGTGTGCTATAAAGTAGAATGTATGTAGGTGTCTTTTTGTAGACGAAAAGTCAAGCAAGATCCGATAATAATTAAGACTGATCATATCAATTTGAACCTAAAAAAATTATGAATCCGTATTAGATCAATAAAGGCTGTTTGCAAAGTTAAACAATAACAATTAGATACTTAAATTTGATAAACTATAAAAAACTATAAAAAATAAACGTTATTATAGTTATATATTGGTAGACTCTTAGCATACTATTCTTATAGCATACAGACAGGAAGCTTCTTTTACTCAGATACTATCAGCTAGTATCTACATTAAAAACGTACTAACGTTTCCAAATTACTAAATAACCACTGCAATAATGGAGTAATGCGACTAATTTCCCAGTCAACTAAATTTAATCGCTAAAGTTGTCGCAATGAGGGTCTGATTGCTCGCATTCGGCGGAGCGCATCACAAGTGTCATTAGAGTCACTGAGCATAGTTACCACCAAAGTGTGACCTCAAAAACTACTTTTTCACTAACTGTCATTTATTTTGGCCTCGTGGCATCGATGCATAAAACACCAAACACCTCATTTAAAAGAATATTCTTTTCTTTTTAAACGTCCTGATGATATTTAACGAGGTTCTCCTTTTTATCACTTGGTGTAAGATTTAATATTATTACTGTTATTGTTGCTTCATGAGAATAATAGTTACAATACCTAACCGTTTATCATAAAATTTTGATTAAAAAGACATAAATATTTTAATGATGTATTATCAGGTTAATTTACTAATGAGTAGGTTAATGAACCTTGGTCATCTTAAAGTAGGAAGGTACCTATTTACAAAACAAAGCCTTAGCCAGAAACTATTTGCCTATACTGTAACTCAAAATATGCAAAAAATATAATAGGTATTCCTAAATTTGAAATATCACGGTGAATTTACTCTGTCAAAATAATAATGTGATCTAGGCGAATAAGAAATCCGCTCCAACCTTGAAGGTGGAAAGATATTTCATGTAATTACCAAATATTTCTGCTGCAGTCTAGTCTAGGGTTTGTCGCAATGTTAGCGAGGTAGGGCATAGCGAATATTCGCTCGTATTGAGCCGCCCGTCCGGGGAAGGACCTCCACCCTACAGAATACCGCAGCTAAATGGCCCTCGGGTCGTGTTTCTGCTGGTGAGTAGGGTTTCCGGAGCTCGCTGGGTGGGTGCTGCGGCTGCATCTGGGGGGACCTGCAGTGCTGCAAGCTGTCGCATGTCTGTGTGGGCGCGGCGCGTCGGCGCGGCGGTCAGGGAGACCCGGTGAAACGGCTGACCGCTGGCCGCCCGCAGGATAGTTGGGTTCCCGAACCCAGGGATCACATAATCTCCGCCCTGGGAGGCTGAATCACCAGCCTGCGAAAAATCCCTGTTTCAGTGGTCGTGCCGGGGAAGGAGACCGGAGTGGACCCGGCCGCTGTTGCAGGGGGGGACCGGGGGCCCTTCCGTACGCCGTGCCGACGAACCGCAAACCCCTGTGATATAGCGGTGGTAGCCAGCTGGCTATACTTTTCCCTTTGGCTGCGGATGCAGCATCATACCCCAATCCTTTTCACAACCCACTATGACCAGAAACAGGAAAAGTAGAGAACGTTTCTCAGCGTCGTCCCCATCCACATTCCAAGTGGACTTTTGCAACATCAGGGGGATTCACAGTAACCTCAACTCAGTCCACCACCACCTTGAGACTGCTAAGCCGACCCTACTTTTCCTTACGGAGACGCAGATATCATGTCCGATAGACACAGCGTATCTGTCATACCCCGGGTACAAACTTGAGCACAACTTTGTGCGTCGAGCCGGAGTATGCATGTACGTCAGGGAGGATATTTGTTGTCGCCGTCTCCACGGTCTTGAAGACGGAGATCTGTCTGTATTGTGGGCGCGCGTGGATTATGGTGGCCACACCCGTATCTACGCGTGTCTTTACAGATCTCACAGCGGTGACGGGGACTCAACTCGACTTTTTGAGTACCTGCAATTGACTTCTGACAAAGTTCTTGAGCAGTACCCAACCGCCGAATTGGTGATTTTAGGAGACTTCAACGCCCACCATAAGGAGTGGCTTAGCTCTCAGTCCACCAACCACGCGGGAAGGTCTGCCTACGAATTTGCTCTGGCCTATGGTCTATCGCAACTGGTAGAATCTCATACGAGAGTACCAGACATCGTAGACCATGCAAGCTCTTTACTGGACCTTCTGCTGACCACGCACCCGGATGGATATACCATCGCAGTGGATGCGCCTCTCGGCTCATCAGACCACTGCCTCATCCGGGCCCAAGTGCCGTGTGCGCGTCCTGACGTTTCCCGGCCATCTGGACGACGTCGCGTATGGCACTACAGGTCAGCAGACTGGGATGGATTGCGTGAATTCTACGCATCGTACCCGTGGAGGCAGCTTTGCTTTACATCAGAGGATCCTGACACCTGTGCAGCCGCCGTCGCAGAAGCGATACTGGCTGGTATGGAATGTTTTATTCCTAACCGGCTAGTGGCCTCTGGGGTAAAGAAACGACCGTGGTTTAACCAGCCCTGCAAGGTAGCCCGGAAGGCTAAACAAGCTGCATTTAAAGCTTGGACCACGGCTCGAATCAATCAGGATCCCAAAATCACTGGTGCAAAAAGCAAACTAAATGCTGCCTCGAGGAATAGTAAAAAGGCTATTGCCAGAGCGAAATTCGACTTCGTCCGCAAAATCGGCGAGCGACTCTCCAGTTACCCTTCGGGGAGTCGGGCCTTTTGGTCGCTCGCCAAAGCTGCCGAAGGAAACTTCTGTCAGTCGTCACTACCACCATTGCGTAAGCCGGATGGCAACTTGGCCCACAGTGCTAAAGAGAAAGCCGATCTCCTGGGTACTCTCTTTGCCTCAAACTCGACTTTGGACGATGGGGGTATGGTGCCACCCCACATCCCCTGGTGCAGTAACTCCATGCCAGAAATCTCCTTTACACAAAGGAAGGTAAAGCGGGAGTTACTTGCCCTAGACGTTCATAAGTCGAGCGGGCCAGACGGCATACCTGCAGTGGTGCTCAAGCTTTGTGCTCCCGAGTTGTGTCCCGTTCTAACGCGTCTGTACCGGCTTTCGTACTCAGCCGCGCAAGTACCATTGTTATGGAGGATTGCACATGTGCACCCTGTGCCCAAGAAGGGCGATAGATCGGACCCGTCGAATTACAGGCCTATCGCCATAACCTCCCTTCTCTCAAAGGTGATGGAGCGGGTGATAAACACTCAGCTCCTGGGATATCTAGAAGATCACGAACTAATCAGCGACCAACAATATGGTTTTCGCCATTGTCGCTCCACCGGTGATCTTCTAGTGTATCTTACACACCGATGGTCGCAAGCGATGGAGAGTCAAGGCGAGGCATTGGCTGTCAGCCTTGATATTGCGAAGGCATTCGACCGGGTCTGGCACAGAGGTCTACTTGCAAAGCTGCCATCATATGGACTGCCCGAGGGTCTATGTAAATGGGTCGCTAGCTTTCTGTCCAGCAGAAGCATTAAAGCCGTAGTTGACGGCAGTTGCTCCGATAGCATGGACATTAACGCTGGCGTCCCGCAAGGCTCGGTGTTGTCTCCAACACTGTTCTTGCTGCATATCAATGACATGCTACCTGTTGGTGACATTCATTGCTATGCAGACGACAGTACTACGGACACCCACTACACGAGCCGTACTAACTGCCCTCGGGCCCAAGTGGAAGAAAGCCGTACTAGACTTGTGTCTGAAATCGAGAGTACTCTCACCAAGATCTCCGATTGGGGACGATTAAACTTGGTACAGTTTAACCCCACCAAGACACAAGTCTGCGCGTTCACCGCAAAGAAAACCCCATTTACTGTGGCTCCACAATTCCTGGACACTCCTCTTACCACCTCTGAGAGCATCGGAATCCTTGGTGTCGACATCTCGATTGACGTGCAATTTCGCAGGCACTTGGAAGGTAAGGCTAAGCTGGCGTCGAAAAAGCTCGGTGTGCTCAACAGAGCGAAGCGGTACTTCACTCCTGTGCAAAGACTGCAGCTCTATAAAGCGCAAGTCAGACCGCACATGGAGTACTGCTCTCATCTGTGGGCTGGAGCACCTCGATACCAGCTGCAGCCTTTCGATGCTGTGCAGAGACGCGCCATGAGGATGGTCGACGATCCCGAGCTCGCAAACGGTATTGAGCCGCTAAGTCTGAGGAGAGACTTTTCCTCATTATGCGTGTTCTACCGTTTGTATAATGGGGAGTGTTCCAAGGAGTTGTTTGAGATGATGCCTACGGCGACATTTTACCACCGCACCGCTCGCCGTCGACAGGGGATTCATCCTCATACCCTAGAGCCTGGGTGGTCGCGTACAGTACGTTTCAACAGAAACTTCTTGCCGCGCACACTCAGGCTTTGGAATGAACTCCCCGCAGAGGCTCTCCCCCGAGACTACAGTATGGGGTCCTTCAAAAAGGTTGTGAAGAGGTTTTTAAAGGGTCGGCAACGCGCGTGTGATACCCCTGGTGTCGCAGGTGTCCATAGGCTGCGGTAACCGCTTAACATCAGGCGGGCCGTAGGCTTGTTTGGTGGTATAAAAAAATAAAAAAAAAATAAAAAATGTCTAGATACAGTAATTATAGAATATCTTACCTGTTTAAGATAGACTTACCATTACAAGTCATAAGGTTTTTCTAGTCTTTAGAGAATTTAAACATGCAGACATTCGGGGGTTCTGAAGGACGCATCTCAGTGCAAAGAAATAAAACCTTAGTATAAGATCAAATAGAATAGAATAAAATAACGTTTATTTGGTACTTATATTAACAAACCTACAATAAAAAAATTATACTTAAGAACTAAAATTGATGTAGTCGGAGTGAATCGTCGGACGGATAGATGATTTATTTAGGTATTAGACTAAGCAGTCAATTCCAACGATCTTACAAACGAACGAACTCGCGAACAACAACTCTACACAACTTAATAGCAGCTATTAATTCATTATCAGATCTAACAGCAATATTTTTCTCGCATTCGCGCCACAAATCCGTCATTATCTCGATTAATCGGCGCGCCTTTTTGAAGGCAAGAATGCCAAGCACGCCGTGAAAGGCACCACATACGAGTAGTATAGTATACTAGACCAACGGCATTGCAGATGTGGCTTTGGCACGATACGTCACTTAGTGAGCTGTTATTAACGCAACGGGAGACTTAGTAAATGGGTTGTTCACTTAATTGTAAATAGATCTTGGAACACTAACGAAGTTTCCTGCTGAAGTTATTCTAAAAACTTAATGCTAAGTACCACTTGAGGTTTTATTAATCTGTCTATCCTTTCATTTAGACCATACACAGAAACTGCTCATGCGAAAGGTTTGCTTACGTAAAGCATTAATTAAAAAAATATATACACATTGATGTGAGAATGGGCAGGGGAGGACACGAGGATGTTCGAATTCAGACCTTGTTTTGGTATGTTAAGCGTGGGACGCCTTCAAATACAGTGGGACTATGACTTAAGACAAATGGCTGGCCGAGGATACTTACAGATTACCCAGGATCAGGATGGTGCATCATTCTCTAGAGGTTTGTCATAATGACATAATTATATAGTCATTATGATGAACTAATATAAAAGAAAATTATATAGGATGTGAATCTCAACCAGCGGGACCAAAGCTTAGGAAGTAACCCAAACAGTATTATTAGAATGATGATGACCTATCTCAAGTATGAGGTCGGTGATTTCCGTTGCGTTTCGTACGAGTGACTCTAACGCCTGCAACTAGTGTTAGACTTCAGATGAAGGTCATTCACCGTATTGCAACGGTGCAGAGGTCGGTCCATTAAAAATTGTTTACGCTCGAAACGATTGCCGGCACGAAATGTAAGGTAATGTGCATATTCGGTTAGGAAAGTGCAAGTTGCCAAGGATACACGATTTAAGCTGAAACGAAAACGTGAGACGAAATTCCGTGTGGGAAAACGGTAACAAAGCTACTGTTGACCGGTAAATGTGAAAACGTATGTGGCGGCGGTGATATGGCAGTATTTAATTAAATGTTTGTGACAACACAGTAAATAAACCTAGTAGCTAGTAAGTAGGTAGGGGAGACCGGGTACAAAAGTAACGGCGCCGGGTCGAAAGTAACAATGGCTCTCTAGATTTATCCAATGGGTGATAGTCAGGACCCAGGACTATCACCTGACGGCGGCAAAGCGACCTTTCGCCTATTGGATAAATCTAGAGAGCCATTGATACTTTCGACCCGCCGTTACTTCTGTACCCGGTCTCCTTTGGGATCGAAACAAAATATGTGTTGTTGTCTGATAATTATAAGCTCATCACAATATGTATATAGCAATAATTATTAAAGAATTAAGGCTAAACTGCGGGCAATACGAATCTATCTGATTTTTGAGGCTCCGATATTTCGACACTATTTACAAATGTCTTTTCAAAAGATCTATTGCCCTAGTAGTCAACTCCGCTGAGATAAAACCTCAGAAAAAGATGGGCCGGATTTTAAGTGCCTATCCGAAACTTACCGGATAAATAAGTTAAATATTTTCTTTAAATTCTCAGACAGTTTACTATCAAGGACTCTAACAGGAAGTTTCGAAACTGGCCTTTGAAACTTTATGCCATAAAAATCAAGGTTAGTTAGGTCTAAGAGGTAACGCAACCCCCAATTAATTTACGGAAACGGTTTAATATACAAACGTAACATTTAAAATAACTATATGTTACATAATCCTACGATTATAACGTTGATTATATTCTAATCTTATCATTACTTTAAATGTGTAATGGGTTTTTGAACGAACAAAAGTTAACAGCCAAATATGAAGAACGTTAGGGAAGTTACTATAATGATCAGTAATAATTGACTATAATAGTGAATGAATAATACAACATTGCTATTCTCTGAAGCGACGGTGGATATTCTTTTAGCATGAAATCATTGCTGTTGAAAATATCAATGTATAGAGTGTTCTTTAATGAGTAACAATGGATTCTGATTTCTTTATTACCTATTCAGTACGATAGATTGTACTTATCAACAAGTGAAAAAGTTCCAAGGCTGTAAGTAAATGTAACCGATAAATATAAAAATAATTTCAATAAGTCAACATTTTTTTAAAACTCCAAGTTTTGCCAATATAACGTAAAAGAAAAGTCACAGAAAGTTAAATATTTCTATAACACAATTGATTTCACAAACAATTTTAACTAGATAGGTATATCATGTTCATGTACGTACGATTGTAAACAATTTTCACATTAAACTCCATTTGGCTTTTTGTACATAACGCATAATAATAGGCTACTAAGAATATTCAAAATAATGTTCTCAAAGCTAACAATCTTCTATTGGAGAGATATCCTTAATAATACGTAACATCGTAACCCAAATTATTGTGAGCTAGGCCAATAAGGTTCTTGCTTCTCTACTTGACTAAGAATGCTATTCAAATTCTATGATAAGTCTAAAAATTAGCGAGGTATAAAAAGGAAGTGTTATAGACTATGGAATCTGAACCCGGATATTTTCTCAATAATAACAACAATAGTTCTTACATAGCAAGGTCAAGTACTTACAAATATAGTCTGAAGACTTCGCAACTGAAGAAATTAAATCAGCATCCTGTGTAACTGATTGCGAAGACAACAATTATTGTTTACATGATTGTTGTCGCCGTCACCCGCAAGAGAATGAATCGCGCGCCGGTGCGGGCGACAGACGCAACGTGCATTGGCTGCGTAAATATGAATTCCTTTGCGCGTTTTTGAGAAAAAAACAAAATGTCAAATGTGTTCCGAGTGAGGATGTGAGCAAGATGCCTGGTGGTGGCAACCTGGTGCGGGCGGAGAGGTACAAGCGGAAGCCGCGGACGCCGCGGTCGGCGCACGCGCGGTACTACTACACGAGATCCTTGCTGCTGGAGTCTCCCTGGAAGGGCGCCTCTAGGACACGGTGAGATAGAGACTGGTGTACGTGGAAACACAACTTCCTTTTTTTGGGTTATTTTTCTCGAGGTAATGGAACTAGCCCAAAACTTGGTGACTTGGATGCCGATGCTGGTCGCCTTTGTAAGGTCCCCGATTTTTGGGTTAATATATTGACTTCTTTTTGCGTGAGCTACGTCCATAGCTGAAGTCCGTGTTCCCCGAGAGATATAATCATCAGATTGAAAATCGAGAGTGAATCGGCTTTTGTTGGCTGAGCGCGCTCCATCGTAAGCTCCAACGTCGCTTATCATCAGGCGGGTTTGGGTCAAGTCCTTCCCATTTGCTTATTAAAAAAATATAAGAAGCCCTAGAATATATTGTTCAACTCCTATAAGGGACTAGAACCATCGTTTAAAGGGATCCTATACTGCAAAAAGGGGGTAACACGTGTGCTGGCAAAGTACATATACGTATAGTATGTTAATTACTATGTTCGATGTGCCTATACCTACGTTTTACCTTTATGTTATGTACTCCATTTATTGGTTTAAACTGGCATGTATTGTTTTGCGCTAAATAAACGTTTTTTCTTTCTTTCTTTGTAGGTAGTATAGATAAGTATAACTTTTTGCTTTACCTGCTGGCAACTTATATGCTCACATATGAAAATATCATTCAATTGAGCAAAAGCAGTAATGAGTATGAACACACAAAGCGTAACGGTTCATTTGTTTGAGTAGGCACTGGTTTACCTACTTGTGCCCAGACAGCAGGTATGTAGGTAGTAGTAGACACCTAGGACTGAATGCAGATTGTGACGTCACAATGTATTACAAATCGTGATAGCGGATCGTAAAAACGTATACATGTTCCTTTGTACTATTGTTTTCTATTTGTTAGTAATTTCTTCGCAACTAGGCGCAAATATAGGTAAGTCATTTACAACAATATGCTGCTATTGAAACTATTACATGAATTTACTAAAGAATCTTATTATGACTGGAATTCTTCCAATCGTAGGGCACTTGCAATACTGCCCAAATATCGATACCACAAAAATCCTTTATTAAAAAACTTAACGCAAATAATGCGAGCGTTTTCATCACACACAATACTTGTCTATGTGATGACAATTTAAACCGATCGGATAGTACTGAAGTGAAGAACCAACAACGCTTAATTACACAGCTTACAACGCTTTTTAATTAATTTAAAATTTTTACATCAGAAGAGTTGGGTTCAAACGGTACGCGTACACTTATAAAGAAAATTACTTGCGCTAATAAAAAAATCCACTGCCATGTTTGGAATTAAAATAGCCCACCCGAATACATAGGCGGCAGTTAAAAAAACGCTTAATCAACATACACTTGACCGCTACCTTCACGGTTTATGTCATGGTGTTATTATGGCATCTGTGTTACATCACGCGCAGTCACGCTGTCAGTTGACCGTAGCGTTTTTTTACTTGCTTATGGTTTATCTCATGGTCTCGATATCGACATTGTCCGATATTAATTAAGATTTGAAGAGCGTTTGTTTATAAGGCTACAATCGCAGTAAAAAGATCGGTATTCTGGACGCATAAATTTATGTTTATAATCCACTAGCTGTGCCCGCGGCTTTGCCCGCGTTCATGGTGTGTCATAGAAGTGTTTGTTCATCCCTTTTTTGCAATAAAAGGTAGCCTATGTCCTTTCTCAGGGTAAAGATTGTCTGTGCCAAAGTTCATCAAAATCGGTTGACAGATTTAAGCAGGAAAACGTAACAGACAGGCAGCTTTCGCATTTATAATATTAGTAGGGAAATAGGGATTTATTTTGTTGTAAGGCTGTTCCCAAAGGAAAATAGCAAGGGCGCCGCGAAAGCTTAATAATATGAAAAAGTTCCTACCTTGCGTTAGAAAAGGTAAACTTACAGTGCCCAGTTCATGTAGCAGATATGTTGTTAATATAATATGTATTTATTTTCCAAAAAGTGCATTCCAATAGTTTAGTCTTGAATGGGCGTGAGCCTAACTAATATCTACTTGGGTGAAAACATCGCAGAATCACTTAAATAACATTATATCATAATATGCCTTCCATTTTGTCCGTGTTTTTTGGATTTAGAATAGGAGTACCTCTCTTTATCCCGTGAGTTTCGTAGAACGACTAAGGGAATATCAGGAAATGATCCGTCCACTGTTGAACGTAGGCCTCCTTTAATACGCTCCACATTTCTTTTAGAAGAACTGCTGGCAGTTGCTGGATGGGGGAAGCCCGGAATGATTCCAATACTTTAAAAAAATCCGATAATCACAGATCAGATTCTTAATTATCGTCAGTCAACTGTTTTTCGACAAAGCCAACCTTTTGGCGAGTGCACATAGCATTTTTCGATAAAGCTTAGACACTGGCAGCCTTTAAGAATGTTCCACACTTGTACTTAACCGTTTACTGGCCAGCTGTTGTCCTTAATCTCGTTAGCAGAAGTGTCGCGCGAGGTGAGCCACCTTTTACCCGCGGCTAGCACGGGGCAAGTAAGATACTCGGCCACGAAGTACAAGTGGTCACGAGGAAAGTGTCATGGAATTACAAAACAATGTATTTGTATGAGTAACGGCGCCCGTGACTTTGCGTTGTGTTCTGTTCCCGTGGGAGTGAGCCTTGCGAGTTCAAGCATAGTTTGTCTGGATGTCTCAAACCGTAATCATACTTATAAAAGAATCTATTCTATTCTTAAGCAAAGCTACTACTAGGTACTTTCTATAGACTACTTCCTTTCGGCTTCAAATGACAAGTAGAGTACCTAGTTTAATTCAATCCTATAGGCTCACTTATTTCTTTCAGATAAAAATGCAGTTCGATTTCTGTGAATATACATAAAGCAGGCCAAAAATTTTATTAATTTTGGATATTGTCGTACGTCTTTTTTACCAAATATGTCTTTGAAAGTTAAGCAATGTAGGAAGGAATACACAGACTATTTACCCTATTATTTCCATTGATTAATAATATACCTACAGCCTCTGCTTACCAGATCTCAATATAATTATATAGATATTTTGTAACAAAATGCAAGTATGTTTACTTAAAGTGACCTTGGGGTCAGCGCTCTAATTGAAATAATTACAAATTAGAATGCTCTTGACAATGAGAATGTTGCCATCGATACTAAAAATAAATAATTACGCGGCCACTCAAACAGAGAATTATATTAAAGACAGTTGCATTCTGTATTCACTAAAATTTTATAACGTGTGAAAAGATTTATTAAAATTTTTCTTGATCATGGTATTTAATATAAACCACAATACTTTTTCCAACATTGCGTCGTACATAACAGCATGACCTTCATGTTGGCTATTGAAAAATAAGTTCAAAAAAATCTCGATCGATAAAATATTTGACAAAAATCTGTCTTGATATTTATCCTATTTTGTCCCGATTTCGTCGAAACCGAAAGGGGGTGTTTTTTGGTAAAATTAACATGTCCAGATCAAAGCTCACATTTCGAAAGATCGTTAACACTGACAACAGACTAGTAGGTATAAACTTTACTAATGTCTTTGATGCACATTTAAAAAACTAACCATAACGTTAACCTTATAATTTGTACTTTAACTCAATTACAATCCTTAATACCTTCTATAAACGTTGTAACTTAGTAACTATAACTCATGAAGACCTCGTAACCTTTATTAGTACCGATACTATGCGAATCGTATGTCGAAATCTCACGTGCCACCAGTCAAGGAGGGCCCGTTAGGAAACTTGCGCATACGCAGGTATTCGTGTTTTTGTCTTAATTACCACTTTATGTAATTAGCTTTTTGTTTAGAAATAACGGCCCTAAAGCGAGGTGATGTTCCATTCCATTCAAACAATTCGACCACATAACTTTATTCGAGTGAGTGTTTGTATATTCTACCTGAAATGTTTATAGTGCTGGTTAAACTTATGATCGATTTAGTATAAGGTACGTTGTATTGCTACTGGTAAGTTTGATTAATTGTTTTCGGTTGAAATGTAGACGACTTTATTTTTTAAACATTTTACAGTATTGTGTGTCTAATTTTATTCCATTACTGATTCATTTCAAAATTAAGAATGTAAAATATATTATATTAAAATAAAAACACTTTATCCAGAGAAAGTAAAATACTAAGTAAGTACCCTAAACCGACGAGCATGTACTCGTATGAAAAGATTGATGAATGATAAAGCAAAAGATGTGTGCCAGAATCGTAGCAAATGGAAGGACGTGGTCCCTGCCTACCTTTCTGGGAAAAAGGCGTGACGTTATGTTCGTATATATGTATTCAGAGAGAGGATATCGTATTGGGTCCAGCATATTGGTTAGGGAATGAGCTCTATCTACGATTATGTACGTAACTAAGGTCTTCTTCGCGGACGTTTTCCAGAGATATGTGGTAATATCATCTACGTTTCATAGAGCACGCGCAGGTGCTTTTTAAAACCTCATCATACATTTTACCTTGACAAATTTAACAATTAACATAGGTATCATCACTAGCAACGGTATTTTATCTTTGTTATACAAATAAATAATAATGTAAACGGCGATCTTTCCTAATACAAATACGAAATCAAACAAAAGCCATGGCTTGCCGAAACTTGGCTACGAATAATTTTCTGATTTGCCAACTGTGTTATTTATTTGGCAGTTACTATTAAAAGGTGATTTGAAACATTTCTGAAACCTGATGGTAGTGATTTTAGATTTCTGTGTGGTGTAAGCTGTAGGGTTGGCAAAGAACTAGCCATAATTATCAATTTCAGGGTCAATTATTTTCTTTATATTGAGAATAGTTACATTAACGTAGCAAGCGCTTCTTACAGACAAAAATAAAGCATTGATATGGCTGAAACACTGAAAGATAGAAAGTCTAAATAAGGCAACTCAAATTCAAAAATAGGTCTTGCTCTATTATAGGTAGGTACATTAATATTGAATATGATTTTTTTGGTTTTGTACAATGATGTACATTTTGTCGATTAAGATACACAATGGGTATTTGGCTTAAAAAGGTGGACGTACCTACTGTTTTGAAATAAAAACAAGAGTTAAGCTTAGCAGATCCTGTATCATTAAAACTTACAATAAAACGGTTTAGATGTGTATGACAACACCCGTTCGCATCCTACGGAAAATAGACAACCCTGCACGGCTAACGCCAAAACTAAAGACTTCAACGACAGCTTGCAACACCAAAAGTTGCCCAACATTATAATTTTTATGGCTATTTACAAATCTTCCGAAATCAGATCTTCGTCGCTGCTCCAATAACATGGAGCGAAATGATTTGAAACGGTTCTTTTATACAGCACTGTTGACAATAAATAGACTGGTCGGCGAACGGCGAAACAATAATGAAATACAGACTACAATGCACATTAGAATAGAAGCACAAAGATACATGTCGTACTAGAGAAACAAGATATTTTAAAAATATGCACGTCCATTGTAAACTTTGACAATCATGCAAATAGCCACTGACAAAACAAAATAGAACGGTGTTGGACTTAATTTTGTGAAATCTCACATGTCTAGTTTAACAATAAAGCTTATTTTCGTGTTTTCCTACTAAAATATGTATTTTAAATAGGTATGTAACTATCTACTATTGATTATATTATTTTAGATCACTAGCCCTTCACTGATCTAAAACAATCGGTGCAATTTATTTGCTAAATATATTATGGTATTGTCAGATCTTCAATTCCAAAAGTAACTTCAGTACTAACTCTTAGTAATGTTTCTAGTAAAAACAGTAACGAGTCTCTTACACGAGTCTTTACTTCTCCTTTCACAGTCACACAAGTACACAGGTAGATATAGGTATAGAAGGCAAAAACATTTTAGGTCACGTAAAACAACGCAGGTTGCTGACTCAGCCCAGTTAGGTTCCATTTACAGGATTTTAACCTTTGCGTATTGCGTGAAAGCCTACACAATAGCCCATCAACTAAAAGTCTTATGTAATCTCAGTACACAAACAAATACTTAGTTTCTGTGTACTTACACACCTACTTTAGTTAGTAATTACTTTACTAAATAGTCATGGAGATGGATCGAAACTAGAGAGACATCACATTCAAAGTCATCATACACTCTGCGTCTTCTACAAACTTTTTCTTGAAGACTGTTCCGAGTAGTCCCACCACAGCACTACTTGACCTCGCAGTAGGGTCCATCCACCTTGGGAGCTCGATGCTTAGGTGCTGGCCACGACCTATCTTTGGTTGGCAGCGGAGAGGGCGCGCGGGGAGCGCCCTGCCCCCGCTGAAAGAGGCGCTGTGCGGAGCGAGGCCCACGACGAGATGGTTCGTTTGTGGACCGAGGACCTCGCCTCCGCACAATTCGGACGACGGCTTTTGGACGCATTAGGCCCAGTCCTTAAGGAGTGGCTCGAGCGGCAGCATGGGTTCCTCACGTTTCGTCTGGTGCAGGTATTGTCTGGGCATGGTTGCTTCGGACAATATCTGCATCGGATCGGACGGGAGGAATCCACTGCGTGTCACGAGTGTGGTGCCGGGTGTGACACGGCAGATCACACCCTGGCTGCCTGTCCGGCGTTTGATGGTCCCCGAGCCGTTCTGGTCGGCTCGGTGGGGACCGACTTGTCGCTCCCAGCAGTTTTACGCTCAATGCTGGGGAGCCGATCATCCTGGCTAGCGATGGCCTCCTTTTGTGAGACGACAATGTCCCAAAAGGAGGCCGCGGAGCGGGAGCGGGAAGACGATCCCAATGCCCCCCCGCTCCGCCGACGAAGAGGTGGGCGCTCGCGGCGAACGTTCCGCCGCCTGATGCCGCCTGACGGGGCCCAGCGGGTGGTTGGTGCGGGGGCACCTCCACCTGCATCGCACGGGTCCCCGTCTCCGTCGGACGGGAGTGGGTTGTCCTTTCGGACCCCTCCCGTCGCTCCCCCCTAGGGGGGTGAGCTTGTAGGAGTCTGCCGGTTAGGGCAGACTGCGCTGGCGGTGTCAAGGTTGTATGAGTCATCCTCAGGCCCCTTGGCACCGTCCCCATAGGCGCTTGACGAAAGGGCCGGGGTTTTTAGTGGGTATTCCCTGCCTCCCTTACACCTTGAGGCAGGGCGAGTCCCACATAACCCGCCCCTCCCCCGAGCGGCGGGTATGCCTAAAAGCATTTTCCCCGGCTTAAAAAAAAAAAAAAAAAAAAAAAAAAAGGGTCCATCCACCTGTGTTCATTTCTTTCACGAACTTGCAAACTCTGGAACGAATTTCCAGCCGTGGTGTTTCCAGATCGCTACGACATGTCCTTTTTAAATGTGATTTAAAGGGAACTCTCTCCTCACGATAGGCAACGGCATGGTTATGCGCCTGGCATTGCTCATGTCCATGGTCGGCTCGTCAGCCGCCAAAAGCAATACGTAATTAGCCTATTGCAGTCCACTGCTAGACATAGGCCGCTCCAGTTGTTCACCACTTAGGGCAAACATCTGGAGGAATACACAAAATAGTACCTATCTACTTCAGCATTTAAACACTAACCACATGCCGTCTTGTCCACAGATGTCAGTCCGCTCCAAAAGTAATGGATAGTCACAGTAGATCGGCGTCGCCCCGCGACCCCCCGCGGCCGCAGCACCGCCCGCCCTCGCCGCCCTCCCCGGCTGCCTTCGACAACCGCGCCTACACCCACGACGAAGCCGACCAGAACCACAACGACTCCTTCACTTCCAACCCGCCCCAGCAGAACGGACACAAGGAACCCAACGGCGACACAAAGACATTGGAAGCGGTCAACTTGGAGCTCATCAATCTGACGCCGAAGAATGGAAGCGCGAAACAAAAGAAGGATGTTGAAGTGGACATGAATGCGACTAACCCGTATGATGAGTACTTCGTGCCTGTCAATGAACATAGGAAATATATGAGGTAAGGATCCTTGATTGTTTTAGGTACCTGTCCACTAAGTCTATTGGAATTGCCTTTTGCGGTATTGAAAACTAAGTTAGGGGCGAGAGCCTTCCGCTCCCCCAACAGTCCGGTGATGATTACAAGGCCGCCCTAGCCATCAAAGTAGTAATTTAAAAAAAAACTAACTTTACAAATTTCATTGTAGAGTCATAACCAACGTCAAACCGACGTGAATTTAAATGAAAAGATCACGGATGCGTATGTACTTACATGAAAATTACAATAATTTACGTATATCTTATTGTGCTATTCTTCTATTTATGTACGTATATATGACGCAACATTACAAATGGAACTACCTAGTGACATAATTGCATTTTTTTTTTGCGTAATCGAAGTTTGGTAATATGAGTAAATGACTGAAATAACACAATTTGCTTGCTTTAATAAACTATCATGCAAGCATTTATATATCCTGTAGGTAAAAAGGAATAAAACTAGTTTCTTCGGCTGGTTTTCCATAGGTATAGGCGGTATTGAATGTCTTCTATTCCACTAGCAGCCCACTCCTCGCTTCGGGAATTCCTTATTTAGTGCACCTCTACGGTTCCAAATTTCAAGTACTTACGTTTAGCCGTTTAGGCTGTACGTTGATATGTCAGTCAGTCAGTCAGTTTCTCCTTTTATATATTTAGATTCATGATAGTTACGAATTGCTGAATGGAACTGGCCCTTACGACAAAATCTAAGTACTTTATAAGTCGCTTCGTTCCAGTGCTCGAGCACGGAAAACACTCATTTGAAGTTATTTTAGGTACTTCCTTACTCCTTTTGTGCAGAGTCAATTTGGACGTATTCGGTAGTAATTACACATATACCAAAATACTGTTTACATCGCCACTCATGATATAATTATATATTTTAATTGGTCTCTGTAATTTCAAGTTCCTCTATCATTTCCGTTTAACTTAAATATAATATTGTGTATGCTTGTAATTCAGGGGAGTGATGATAATATAAGTGTATCAAATGTGTTCTGCAGTGCAAATTTTAATGAAGTTTTTATACAGTAATTAAAATACTGATTTGAAATCGTCACTACATTTGCCTTCTTGACGACATAAGGCTGCTTGCTATGTTGATTAAGGTAGCAAAAATGCAAAGTAGGTCCGAATTCATGTCACAGATTTATTTTTATCACAATAATCTCGAACGGTTGAGGTATAAAATTCCATTTAAGGTCATCGTTGCGTGCACTAAAATTTACGTCATACGGACATGTCAGCTTTTAAAAACAATTTCATAAATTGAATACTTATAAAACTGTGTGTGAAATACTTTCTTTTGTAATAAATACCATAACGGAGTAGCGTGTCTACCTATTTATTAAAAATAAGTTTTTAGTAAGTAGTTTTTAGTTAAGTAAAAGAAAACAACCAAAATATTACTTAATGACATCATCATCATCATCATGAGTCTGCGATAGGATAATTCCTTAGTGTGCTTTTTTTTCTAAGTGACTACGGTAATAGCCAAGACGGTAGCCTTATCACCACCACCAGGCTTAGTGTGCAATATTATAATCCAGTAAATGAAGTTTGTAGGTCCAGTACCAACACATGTAATTGTATTTTTCTGTTCTTTCATATAGACACAACTACTGCCTATAATGACAGTCACTTTTGCAATCAAGAGCAACGTAGAGTCGATGGGTATCTATGAACCGTTTCCACCGGTACATATAATTGCACGAACCGAAGTTCCATTCAATTTTTAAACAGTAAATGAACATAAGTCGTGATTAGATCTCTAGAATCTGAGATTTAACTGTAACACGACACTAAATAAAAAATTTGACAGTGTTTGTTCAAGCTGTATAGCTTATACGGGTATCCGTATTCGATGGTATTATGTAGGTAAATAGTTAGTTAATTAGTTGGCTAGCTTTAGTTAGACGACAGTTTTAACTATAATATTATTGACTATGATATTATGCGTAATACTAATACGAAGAATAACTTGCTAATAGGTATTACCTATTTATTACGGCATAGGTTCACATCAGGCAACAATCATGAGGTCATGTACGTCTAAATATCACATCCAGATAAAAGTAAAACTCATTAAAATGGTTTAAATGCTGAGTGAGGCCCTTGTCACAGCCTTGTCTGGTCTAATCTTCGGTGGTTATCCTTATTTGTGTATCAGCGTTAGTGTATTTTTAATTATGTGACGTCCAAGAAAAATAAACATTTCTTTTTTTTGTTAAAACCTTTGCAATTCGATGAGCAATCACTAATTCCTCGCTTTAATTTTAAAGTTCCCGGATCAATTACACAGCTTCGCTGTAATTAGTTTCCAGTCAAACAATGCCTTTATTAGCACCAAATAGACCAGGACGGACGATGTCCTTGAGGGCTTTGGCCTCCACGAATTTCAAATTAGCAACGTTTCCTAGAAGATCCGTGAAACGTTCTGCCGTCTGCACACGAGAAGGCAAGCCGAGGCAAAGTTAATAGTTATTTGTGGAATTTCGTTTAGTTACCATTGCCTATTTCTTTTTTTTTTGATGTCATGACATTTTTGATCTTTTGATGAAATGGCGGTGCATATAGGTAGGTAACCTATACCCAAAAGCCTATACCTACTAAACTTCACTTCAGAAAGCTATAGATTACAACAGACTCATATTGTTTAATTTATTGTATCTTACATGTTACTTTCAAGTTATTACAAAAACACAGTACAATAAAGCGAAACATTAACATTTCTTAGTTCTATCAAATATCAATAAATTGTCGGAATTATTTCATGTTGTTCTTTTAGAAATCATACATGCCCGTTGGTAAGACATTCGTCCATTCGGTAAATGTCTGATTTCTCCATTTTACGACTTTTAATTGCCGTAAAAAGTAACCACGTGCTTTCTATAAGTAAGAAAAACTTTCACGATTCTATAACATGATCATTGCAAATCTGATTGATTGTTGGTTAATCATTACTCAATTCTTTTGTTCATCTGTCCGGTCTATTGTCAGTCCACAGTTTTCTAAGATACGTATGTCTTCATCGCAGTATAGAAAAGTTAATCTCTTTTTTTTAATATGGACTCTATCACGCGTGTACAGTTAACGAGAATAATTCGCCAATGTGAAATATATTAATCTCTTTAAAATCATCATAGTTATACTCGTACTACAACAATATCAAAAAAATAAAAATAGATGATTGATTTACCTACTAATAGTTTGTTGTTGTTTGTTTGTTACCTACTAATAGGAGCTCGGTGGCGCCGCGGTCTTGTTCGTTTAACAATGATCGCAAATGTTGTGCAACCATTGGCGCGGTCAATCCGATGATGGGTGACCAAAATTTGACACCGATTTCCTCCGTGCTTCGGAAGGCACGTTAAGCTGTTGGTCCCGGGTGCTATCTTTACCAACTCAGATAGCAGTCGTTACATCATATCAGAGATGATGATAACTCTGACGCCTAAACTGGGAATGGGTATAGCTTACCCTAAGTGTTGCGGAGGTCTGATGGCAGTCGCTCTGTGTAAAAGCTTAGCCCTCGCCAAATCTCTCAGTTTGGGAAGCCGACCCTGAGACAATCGGGAAAAAGGCTAGGATGATGATGAGTTTGTTAGTACAACATTTCTAACATTTTGTTTTGCAGTCTTAACAGTAATCGCGATTTAAAATGCCATGGAATAGTTTTATTAATGCCTTAATTCGTGCCAGGGGCTTACTAAGAATACTAAGTTACTGTTAGTTGTTAAAGGCATTTGATTACCAAGTAGGTACCTGATCTGGTCGAAACCAAAGACTTTTGTACCTACCTACTTAAAAAAAGATTATACACTTTGTGCTTACGTAACATAACATAAATCTAAAATGTGCTCTTCACAATCCACTATTACACATTTAAGCATTTAATTTTACGTGTGCTAAGCGTTTACAAAACAGCTGTGATTGTAATAACTATTTTAAAATTGTTGTACAGTAAATATTAAGTATGTAATATCTGTTAAGTCACCTTGCAGTTTATTTATAAACTGTGTTGACTGCATTTATTATTATCTAACAAATAACATATATGTGATGTATAGGTATTCATTTTTTAATTGATCAATATATACGTAATATCATTTTTAACACAATTTAATTAACAAATAGGATAATTCATTATCATTCTGCTATTTATATGCAATTATAATTAGAAAAAAATATAGTATGTAATTTTAGCCCGTCCTCTACACGACCAGCCTTTTAAAAATATGTATTTTCTATGTCAAATATCTACATACTATATTAAGTATACTCGTATTTGTATATCCTTGACCTTGATGTGTCGCTAAATATATCTATTATTTTTTATCTCTAATACTTTATATGTATAACGCATAGACAAACCTAGTTCACATTATTCAATGTCGAGAGAAACCTGTAAAACCACCGGTAAACCGGTGTAAACATAATTCGATGGTCGATTATGAAAATATACCGGTAATAGGTACGAGTTTCATTAACTATACTGATTCATAATATAATGTATGTAGGTAGATATTATAAACGCATATAATTATAATCGCTCTTTAGCAGCCATATTTTCATCACGTATGAGAAAATTTTATTTGTCCTCTGTTGCGATGTTGCAAAATGTTTTCGAAATGTATGTGCTTACGAGTACGCTGATTTTACCGAAAAGGTAAAATGTGCTAGTTACTTTTTATTATTTGCCACATTAATATAGCGGAGAAAGCTTTTTAGTGCATATTTTATTTATTTCATCTTTATTACACAATAAAAAATTCAAGTAGGTACAAAAGGCGAACTTAATGCCGCGTAGACTCTCTACCAGTCAGCCTTTAAGCTTGGTCTGTTCTCAAATCTAGTACCTATTGTTTGTTCTGAATCGAAATCAATTTCATTAAGTCTCTCCTTAAAAAAAGAGCAGGGTCACTCAAATTAATTAATATAGACATTATACATTTTAATTAAAGTTTTATTACTAAATTAATACGTTTAGTTCTAAATCAAGCGGCTAAACTTCTAAACCGTCAAATGACACGTCGTAAAAGTTGAATAGTTATACAACGGCCGTTTGTTAATCGTCACATAATGTAACCTTGAGCCCAAATTCCAAAAGGCTTTGACGAGATGTCCATCCGGAAGTCAATAAAGTTTTTAAATTGCTAATCGTGACACGCGTCGGCAATCGGTTACATAAAATACCTTAATATTGAATCCAGGTTATGTTAAAATGGGACCTAACTGGTGTTATCATTAATTGACGCTCTCATTAATTTTTATATAAAAAAGTATTGACGATGACCTCACTCCGCCTGATAGTGAGCGGTCCTGAGGTCCAAAAGTTAGGTCGACAGGAATAATAGAACAAATCTACCTTAATGATGGATCTATTGCTTAGACCCTTAGGGGGCAGCTAATGCCCCGGTCGGACTAAATTTGGATACCGGCTTATTCTGTTATTTATTCTTATACCAAAAATTACCCTGTCAGCAACGGAGTCAGAACAATTGGTCCTGCATCTGATCTGTCTGCGGTTGAGTCGAATTACCGTCCCTCCGGATTATGAGCGTGGAAGAATAGTGAATCCACCAGAGTCTGTACCTACACGTATTCTTACCTCCTTGGCACCTTGGCAGGACTCCTTGTGAGAGAATATTAATTTTGACTATGCGTAGGTATAATAAAATGCTTCATTGCCCATTTTGCTAATTGATTAGTGACTACACAATAGAATTCAATTGATTATTAATAAAACACAATATAGCAAATCGAATAATCAATCAGTAAATTTATTGATAGCAGTATTATTGTACTGAAGATGCACCTATCATTTAACGGTACCTAATTACGTACATCGGTGCAACAATAAAAGATGTATTGCCAAGGTTTTGGAACTAATCTGTGCGAAGCTGAAGGTCAATTGTCTCGCTATAAAACCACTGGGACAAGGCCGACTGGTCCATAATTAACCAAAAATAACGTGTTATTGACACTTGCAAACGGCCACACATCTACCTACCCCCATTTGTCAATTTTCTTCAAACAATTCTGTACTGAGTGTCCAATACGTAAAGTCCATTATTCATCTGGCCACTTTTGTTAGTAATGGATAATTTGATATGTGGCCCGGTGTACATATACAAAATTATTTCCCTTGCCGTGACTGAACTCTTTTCTATTTGGAGGAAGTACAGCGATTGCTGTTTCCCATATTGCATCGTTTAGTTGCAAATTATTACTAATTAGCAATTTATCTGACCTGTTAAAATGCTTAATTGATATCGTTTAAGTGTTTGTCTCGTCCGTTTATTGAGGATATGAGCAAATCGCAATTGTCGTACAAATTTAACTGTTGCTACAAGGAGTAATCGATGCTTAATTGGTGGTTTCCAATTCATATACCAAATTGTTTATACCGGATTTCCCGGTCATGTCAATTTAACAGACGAACTTGCCTACAGTGGTCCGAGTGATCCGCCGTAAGTTATCATCTGGTACTCGTAAAACAAAAGAAAACTTTAGCTTGGGACCGTGTTGCTGGCGAGAATATTCTGTCTGGCGCTTTTATCACAGTCTATAATGGTGCCAACGCGTCTAAATCTCCGCACGTTCTTGCATCTACATTCTAATTATCCCAAATAATGTATTAGGTACCCACGCCCATCGTGCGAACTTTCACATTCACCTCTACACGCTAAAATATTGAGACAGCCGTCATTGTCACATTATGTTGCACGTCCGGAAACATAGGAAGCCGGGGTCATGAGTGTTAGTTGTGCAACTGGTTGTGCAACAGATCGGACGCTTCTTGCTGCATGTGCTCTGAATATCTTCTTTCAACTGCACGTGCCACGAGCCCGAGCCACGGTCATCTCGGACGCATGCTGCTACCATCAAGAGAAATACACTCTGGTCTATTGATGTGTCATAATAAGACTCAAAGTAATACAAGAAGCCTAAGTCAAGTACCGTTCGTTTCAAAAGAAGCCTCTTGGCAAGCACACTCGGTCTATGTAACAAAATCCCCCCTGAGGCTCTCCCCCGAGCCATAATATGGGGTCCTTCTAAGGGTCGACAACGCACTTGTTATACCCCAGATATTGCAGGCGTCCATAAGCTGCGGTAACCGCTTAAAACCAGGCGTTGCTTGTTAGGCTTCTTTGAAAATTTAAAGTGGAAGGACAATTGTCTGAACACAGATTAATTAAAGAATGCGTTACGAGTGAGAGTCTTCCGCTCTCCCATTTATTCGACAATGATTGTAGACAACGATGACCACCTTGGATGTCATCGTTGTCTACAATAAAGCATGTAAGTAGGTAGATATAGTAGGTAAGCTCTCCTGCAGACTTTAGGTATAAGAGACTAAATTAATCCGCGAATTCTCATAATCATTCGCTTAATTGCATGACCCGCTGGAAAATTTACGATTATGATTACAATTAACAAGCTAGTGAAGCGATTTCTGTTTTTGCACTAACCATTGATGATTTGACTAAAGGTAATTAACATACCTAGTCTATTTTATTTAGTCCCAGTCAATACTGTCATTACGATAGCTTACAAAATCACCACTAATGTGTTAAGAGGAAAATCACAGTAAAAGTTGTGAAGACGCTTACGTCAACAGTGTAATTACTTCAAACATTGTTAGACATACATCTTGACTAGAGGTGTAAATAGAGATACGGATTATGGAAACGAGAGAGTGAAGAAACAGAGTCTGTTTACGCACATAATCGTGCACTAAAGTAACTTTGTGTGTAGCGAGTCCGTACAAGCAGATGGTTTTCAGAATACTACGGAAACATAATCGAATTCGTACAAAACCTAAATAATTAACAACATTTTTAGCAACCTACCAGCTTTCGAACAAAAAAATAATGTTTCAAATCGGTTCAAAATTTCAATAGCGAAAGAATTTTTGAAATTGGCCCAGTAGTTCTTGAGCTTTTTCATTTCAGACACACACACACGCAAACAAATCTTTCCCGTTAAACTCATAGATAGCAAAAGAATTGTCGTTATAGACGAGTCAAAGCTATAATTTTGTCTTAAAATTCCTAACACCAGACTCAATTGCTCGGAGGTCGCAATTTGGAATTCATCGGCGATGTTTTCGACGAATGTTCGCGTCTTCGTTCATTGTTCGCGAGTCTTTCAGCACTCCGCTTTGTTTAGCTGCCTCCAACCGTTGAATATGCATCGGCTTTCTACTGACAAAAGCGAATAGTTAACACGTTATTTGTTGCCGCTAATCCAAGTTGTTTGCGTCCACTTTCGACCGGATTTCGCTAAATGGAAAACAATATTTGTTGTGCAACCTGGAGCATCCTTTCGAGCAACAACCGCTACGAAGCAATCTAAGTTTATGATGTTAACAGCTATTCATCAACGCTACTGGACGTGAACATAATTCGCCCATTGTGGATCGATTTCACCTATTTCAATTTGGTACTATTGCATTATTTATTAGTCTTTGTTTTTCAAACTTTTTTGGCACACTACCTTATTTATTACTTTCTGCTTAGCCCAATGGTTGACTGGTAGAGAATGCCTATGTGGCATTAAGTCCGCCTTTTGTACATTTTTATTTTAACTGTGCAATAAAGATTAAATAAATAAAAAAATAAATAAATATATTTCCGTAATTAGGTATACCTACACTGATAGGTAACGCTTCACATTGTGACGGTAGATAATTGTATGTCTATTTAATAGCACACCCTTATATGGATATCGAAAAACATTAGTTAATTCTTATATAATTTCACTTTCAAATAACATTACTTTCAATTGCTGGCTAAGTACACGTACACGCATATCTTCAAAACAAAGATAGTTTAAAAACGTAAAGGATGTAGTTATTGCACTTTAAAAGATGATGTCGCATAAAAAAGGAGTGTAAATTAATATGAAAGTGTGGTAAATAGCCAAAAATGCCAAGACCCGAAAATATCAACGTTATAAATGTTAATTTGTTTATCTACTCATTAACTATTAGATAAGTCACATATCAAACTATTTATGTTACCCTAAAAACCAACTAATCGAATAATAATATAATATGTTAAACAAAGAAACATGGACATAATGTTTTAAAAACTTACCTACCTGTAAGAATTTCTCTTTCCACGAAGAAAGCGTGTAGAGGACAATGCTTATAAATATTCATTTTAAAAGGACCTCACAAGCGTTTGAAACATAATTACAATGCTTAAGCGCCACGTACGAAACGCTTCAATAATGCCATCATACACTTAAAAATTTCAGTAAATGTTTATGGTACATGGACATACGCTTTAGCTATTCGGAAACCTTCATTTTACGCAACGCAATAATTAATTAACGCACTCAAAATGAAGAAAATTAAATATACGGAAAAAGAACGACACGCAAATCAGAATCCCTTCAAAAGTTTAGAACATCGTTGGATTAAGTATAATTTTGCAGTTTGAATAAGATTAATAAACAAAGCATTGCGAGTATGACAACAAAAGCAATCCATACTCAATACATGTTTAACCAACTTACATCAATCAGCTTGTACTTGAAAGATGTCAAATATCTGCGTAAATCAGCCACCGAACTCTTGGAATTCCCCGCCAATTCAAAACAACATCAATATTTACAGAAAAGGCTCCATTGTCAAATAGTTACACCTTCTGCTACCCACATCGATCATGATGCTAACACCTCTTCGTCACTCCAGATCCCATTGTAGTGTTGCGCAAGCCCAAATGACACTGTGATATTTGGTGCCATTCATAGCGTGAATAGCATCAGGCGCAGTGGTATAGTGATGCGAAGATAATTTTATAGGAACCGGAACTTTATCGGCGGGGCTATTCACAAATACGTTCGGAAAGAGACCTCTCGGAAACTTCCTCGACGATCATTCAAATTTGACATTAGTCTAGTCTAGTACAGCTAGTGTCAAATCTGAATGATGTTCATTCAAAGTTTTCGATACCGAACTGAAATAGGTATTGTGAAACAGAAAAGTTTGTTATGCACCGGTATTAGTCGAAAACTGTAATGTAGGATTTAATTTTTATTTGTCGCATTTTATTTGAGAGATGTCATCCGAAAATCTTAGTGAATACCTACTACCGATAAAAATAAAACGTGCGTACCCTTTCCAATGAATTTCAATGTCAAGGGCGAATAACCCATGGAGATCTTTAAGTACGAGTGAAAACAATTCAAATGTTGACATCGTAGTATTTTGTTACGATAGTGTTTGCGATATAGGTAAGGGAGATTCTAAATGACATGTCATGTTAGGTTTTAAACAAAGCAACTTAATTAGGTGTAGACTGTATCCATCAAATGGAAATACTAGTTACATAACATTTTGAGTAGCATTTTGTAGTAAATCCATCATATGTTGTCCCTATTGCTACCTTTTTTCGTTAGGTATGCCTTGACGCATACATCTGGGTCCTGCGTTCGGGACACTAGGGTAATGGGGGTCCATTCCTATTTAGCGGAGAACACACACTAAAACCAAAGCAAGTTTAAGTAGGTTCTTTTTCAAAGATTCGAGTTTAAATCGATGCAATAATGTAAAAAAAAAAAAAAAATATTATACATACAGACGAATTGAGAACCTCCTCCTTTTTTCGAAGTCGGTTAAAAATAACCGGAAAGTTCCGATTTTTTCAGTCACATCCCTAAAGTGGATAGCATCAGAGTGCGCTTGCTCAATGGATCGTGGTGATCGTCGATCGCGCCCGATGTGGGTCAGCCATGGTTATAGCAAATCAACCGAGACAAATACGATTTGTTATGATGTTTTTACGAATCCGAAGGCAATCTTTCTGATGTGAAGTTCCATAAATTTGAATGTTTCGTTCTGTTCACTAGGCAAAAAACCAGTCACTCTATAATTTAATTTTTGATGTGAATCTATAATGTGTAGGTACAGTGTACCTATATTAGAAGATGTTTTATATAAGGAAAACTCTACCCCGACGCCCTCAGTGACACAATAGTTAGAGCATTACCTAAGTCTAAATAAGTACGCACGATCCTAGTTCGATTTCCGTTGAGCTCAATAAGAAATGAAGTTTCTAAATAGTCTCAGGTCTGGCTATTCTGGGTGACGCCTCCAGGTACCGTCTCTGGTACCCATAGTAGTACAAGGGAAAACCTTAGTTTGGGTCCAAGTGGTAGGTACGTATGCATTAACTGGAACATTTAATTTTTAAAAGTGATTAAGTTTTAATAATAAACAAATCGTGCCATCACTTGGGAATACCTACTTCCTCGAAGATGATTAAACGTGGAGTTGGCAAAAAAACATGACTTGGTAGAAATAAACGCTATCATATCTATTAATCAATATATTTAAATAAAAAATCCTTGTAATTTTAGAGCACCTAGTTTCACATTACCCTGAATTACTATTGACATTTCGGGCCATTGAAGAATGAAACATTTGGTTGGTAAATGAATTTAAATTTTCTTCATGATCTTTATTAAGAGTTAACAATGCTACTATGACCCCTTGTAGTGGTAGTAGGTAGTGATCACGTACCTACTTATTGTCAAGCACATTGTCAAGTGACCCACTGCCACCGTAGCCCATTTTTTTTTATAAAATAGAAAAAAAGACACCTAATATAACGAGATCGATAAAAAGAATAACATAAATACATTTGAAGATAGTCGTATACCTAGTCCAGTATCCAAAACTATGGTAGATAATAGACATCATAATCATCATCAAATAAACATCATTTGGAGTGATTCTAGTTATACCTACATTTTTTGGAGGTAGATATCATACCGTACCTAACTACTGAAATTCCTGCACTAATCCTAAACGAAAGTTCACGGCACGTCAAGTCCTGGGGACCATAGCAAAGTCGATTGTTCCGCGTGGGGGGCGTAAGCAAAGGAGAGGGGGGAGCGCAGGCGCAGGAACAAAGCGGGGGGCATCGACCGCCCGACCGCGGTCACCTCGCCTCGGGGACTCATGGATTTTATAATAACCGACGTATTCTATAGCACCTGAGATGTCTATCCTTATCATGTGTTCGGGAAACCCGCTAAGAACGAAAGAGACGGCAAAGGTTACCGGTGAATCTGTTGAACCGTGCGAATTTCAGCCTGATTGAAGTTTGCATCAATGTTCAGAATATGCGTATACGTGACCTCCGAACGAACAGTTACCACGACTTTAGTTGATTAAGGTATAAAGGAGCCGAACCTGGTTCGAACGGTTACCAGGACATTAGTTGATTAAGGTAAAAAGGAGTCGTGCAAGGAGACATGTTATGCCCCGCCGTTACAAATCTGAAGTGCAATATAAAAAAAGAAAACGTTAAACATTAAAAATAAATCAAAAACAAAAGGAGAGAATGTCAGTAAACAATCCACATTCAAATATTTCGTGCCTCGACCTTCAAAACCTCAAAGCATGCAGCCTATTTGCATAGGTGCATCTAATATTGTTACTAGCTTATACTTTTGTTAGCTATTTTACGGATTTGCGTTCAAACTTTAGTAGCATGAGAATAGAGATGAAATTGGAATTGCATCGGATTGCGTAGATAGGAGGAACAGTGATAAATACAGGGGCTACACGGTTTAACAATAGACTGAGGCGAATGCACGTTGTTTGGTAGACGAGGCGGCTTGATATGCGGCGCACGCGCTATGTGTGGTATGGGATTCGAATACAACTGATGCAACGTATTGAATCATTTTGTTTTAATCGGAAATGCTTTAGAAATTGCATTGGAATAAACTTTAAACAATAAGGGAATTCATAACCAATTCCTACAGTCCCATATGGCGGTCGCTATACCTATTTGAGTCGATTAGGTACTTGTCCGTTGCCGCAGCGCCTTGGGCATGTTTTTATAATATACCTACAGCGCTAAAAAAGATACCAAAATGATCCGAAAAGGATGATTGTCAATTCCATGAGAACACTAAAATCATACCATTACCATTTAATGACCTTCGTTTCTTTTATAGTTGATTGGAAAACGTTGTACGTACATACACAATACACCCAAAATTGTCAAATATCTAGGTGGATAATTGTCTCCATTCATGAACATTAAGTTTATTTTTAATATAACTTGAACGATATTCATTTGGATCGTCAGGAGTTCTTTAGTTTTATGCTGATATAAGCGTTTGCTATATCTGATTTTAATATCATCTCTTCATCGACCTCTTACATAATTTGTAAATCAAAAGGTTACCTACTAAACACATACTTTTATTTCATTACAGAGGAGAGAAATTGTACGTGACAGCTGACAAACGTGGAGAGAAGGGCGGATGCAAAAGACCGCTGTGCTGGACTCTCCTGGGGCTGGTGGTGGCTGCCATAGTGGCACTCATTGTCCTTGCAGCCAGTAAGTATATTTTGTATACTAGCAAATAGTCATCATCAGTAGCAGTCCACTGCTGGGCATAGGCCTCTCAGGTTGTTCGCCACTTTGGCGAAAAACTGGACTGCAATCTTGCACAAGCCTGTCTTTACCATACTGCCACCAGTCGGTTGTCAGAGCCTCGTCAGTTATTCAGCAGTAGGTACCACTCAATCTGCGCCACGGACAGGTAAGGGTGGCTAGGAGCGAAAAGATGATAAGTTTTTCCCTTACGTCCCTACCACAACTAAGTACTCCTTGAAAATCAGCCACAAAGGTCAATTAAAACATGAGCGGTATCTCGACTGGATGTATTCAAATAATAATTCTAAACAACCACTCTCTGTAAATCTGTTAAGCAATCGAGAAGCCATCTGACACCTTCAACAATAACTAACGCAAGGTTCTATAGATATAACGTTCTGTTATTGTTATTTCAGCTGGTGTCCTTTTCACGAACTCACCAACCACACTGGAGCAATACAATACGTCTATAAGCTCTGCCCGTGCACTCGGTGCGATAGGCTCCAGCGACGAACAAGACCATACTGGACATGATCACAGCGGACATGATCATAGCGGTCATGATCATAGCGGACATGACCACACCGGACATGATCACAGCGAACATGATCACAGCGGACATGACCACAGTGAACAAGATCACACCGAACACGATATGACCGATCAGGGTCACAGTGGACAAGATCATACCGGACATGTGCACGGTGAACAAGAAAGCAAAGAAACCACTCAGCAGCCTATGGATGAAGCTCAGAGCGATGAAGGTATCGACCACTCAATGGGACAAGATATGGCATCTGATGAGATTGGAGATGCGTCTATGTACGGTACGTTGAGATAGACAAATTTTACCCCATTATTTCAATCGATTGGAATCCCAGAAAGTTATTTGAATATTATTTTTAAGAACTCTGCTATTCCAAATAATTAAAGTTTTATTGGGATTCAAGCGCGACATTTATCTATTATGTAGTACATAAACGCGTACTTATAAGCATACTCTGCTTTAGACCACGGCTATTGTAAACACAGCCGAAATGTCAAGCTGGAAGTATTTAATGTACTGCATAGTAAATGTCTCATTTCAGTCCCGTTAATTAAGTTTAGTTTAAAATCGTATTCTACTAATCCTACTTCAAAGTCCAAATCTGAAAATCTGAACAATGTCCGAACTAAACCTTTTGATGAAATCGAGTGAAGTTGTTTTTACATCGTATAGAAAGAAATGCATTCTTCCTCGCCGATACTAAGAATAGCACCTACTCTTAGTATCTTTGATAATTTCCTAAACTGTGATCACTTTTCTTTATTTCTTATTTCATAATTATTCTTTACAGTTCCAAGAACGATAGAGGGCGAGCTTAAAATCGACAATGAAGACTACAAGTACGAAATGGGAGACCAAGACAGTGTGGAGTACCGACAGTTCGCTTCTGTCTTCAGCGAAGCGCTGAAACGAGCCCTGTTCGACAGGAACACTCTGGACCAAGGCGATCAAGACATCACTGTCGAAGTACTGAGCATTAGGTAAATGATCTGAGATATTAAACAAATGGCATGTTTAAATGCCAACATAGCAGTTTAAATCAAAATTTTATTTAGGTACTTATTGATAGCTATGTTCCGGGAGATGGAATCGGAAAATAATATATGAACATGGTAGATGAAACTAAGTTTTTTTTAAATGTTGGCTGTTTTGTTTACAATAAGCCCTGGTGTTGACCAACAGGCGAAATAACATTAACCGAAATTGAAATGAAAACTTGAATTTTTCCCCTTTTTGACCATATAGATAGCAAGTTATTGATTAATTATCAAATTGTTGGATGTGCTACTGACGTTATAACCCAATGTAAACGTAATTTACTTACAATAATATTCTTTTCACTTGCAGGAATGGATCATTAATAGTGACCTACAGAGTGCACTGGAAGCCGAAGACCAACGCTCAACCTAACGACGACCTGTTAACAGTAAAAACCCTCAAGACAACTCTCAACGATTATCTCTCAAGGAACAGCAGAATGATCAGCACCTACCATGTAGCCGACGACAAGATGTCCGCAAAATCCGTCCTAAATCTCTGCAAAATAAGCAAGAACGATTGCCAATACGACTGCGAATTCGATGACAGAACATTAGATTTTGTATGCACTTGTCCACGAGGCCAAATGCTAGATATGATGAATCCCAAAAAATGTATGAACATATTCGAAAACCCCGAACCCGAAGATATTACAAAACAGAAGGAATACAGAGTTCTCACCATCGATTCCAATCCGACTACTAATAAACCTGTGTCTGAAGAAGACAAGCCCGATTCGAGCTCTGTACACATCAGCAGTGAGCATGACCATGTTTTCGACTGGACAGACACACAACCTTCGCATACCACAACTACTGAATCTGAGTTGGACTTGAACCGTTCGCATATCTTTGGAAATCCTGGCGAACCGACTTCTGCTCCTGAACCTGAGCCCAGTGCTGAACCAACAGCTGAACCGGAACCAGCAGCAGAGCCCGAACCGGCAGCTGAGCCCGAACCTGCAGCGGAGCCTGCTGCAACGGCTGAGCCTGAACCTGCGGCCAAACCCGAACCAACCGCCGAACCACAGCCCGAACCGACCGCACAACCTGAGCCTGCCGCAGAACCCGAGCCTTCCGCAGAACCCGAGCCTGCCGCTGAACCCGAGCCCTCTGCCGAACCTGAACCGACTTCCGAACCAGAACCATCAGCAGAGCCCAACGCTAAACCAGAACCAGCAGCCGAACCAGAACCTACTACAGAGCCAGCTGTCGACCATGTATCCATTTTAGAGGCAAACCCAAAGCCTGAACCAGAGCCAGAAACACAATCATCAGCTGAAATAGAACCATCAGCAGAACCAGAGCCTACACCTGAACCTAGCCTATCGGAAATACCTGTGCCAACAGCAGAACCGAAAGCTTCTGATGAACATGAAACTAATGATGACCACAAGCAAATAGACGGGGCTGAAGTAAAGGAACAGGCATCACCAACAGAGATGAACCAACAAAAAATGGAAACTGAAGAATCGGAAGAAAATTTGACATCATCGGGGCATAAGACGCTCGAAATTGACCAGACATCATACCATAACCACTTCTATGCCGATAATAGTGATTTAAGACATTTGGAAACTACTACTGCTGTTAACAATGAGCAACAAACTACCGACAGTGATTGGTTAGAGGACTCAAATAACGTTAAGAATGACAACTCCCATCTTACACAACAAAGATCATTTGGAAACCATGACATTGAAATTGCTACCGAGCCAACATCCGCTCAAACTAATGCTAATGGAAATAGTTTATTTGATCACCTAAATGAAATATTATCTAATTCTGATGCCACGACAATAGCAAGTGATGAAGTTGCAGTGACCACAGAAAAAGCAGTTGATGAGAAGCCTGCTGCTGCAGTAGACATGGCTACTACAACAGATATTGCGCCGACAGACTCCAGTCTATTGGTAATAAGTTCACAAGCCCAAAATAATAGCGAATCTATAACTTCTTTGATTGATAAAGTTTCATCCCTTGGTGAAAAGGCCAATGTAACCGTTATGGACACTACTATTGAACCAGAAACTACTACAGATTATTCCATAAATAAACAATTTAAAGTGACTGGAGAAGATAAGGAATTAATGGATGCTTTGAACAAAGAAAACAAGCCTCAAATCACAACAACGACTGAGAAGATACAAAAAGAAGATGATGCTACCAAACCAATCACTTTTGACGAAATAAACACGCCGTACAATCGAGCATCTAAGTCTATTGACAACGAAAATACCACAACTGAAATAATGCCAGATACAACCGTAGTAGATAATGAAGCTGAAGCTGTAACGACCGAAACAGAGTGGCTCTCAGAAAAAGCTACCGAGGAACCTTATGAAGAAGGTATGAACAAAATGGAAAAACATGACACTACAGAAACTCCCGTGAGCAAAATTAATGAATTAACACGCACTGACTCTGACAGTGAACCAGATTATACAGGTATTGGTACAACTTTGAGATCGTCCGAATCAGACGTTCCATTATACGGCATGACACACGATTACGACGATGGTGATTTACCAGAAAAAAGACGAGTAAACAAGAATGTACAAGACGCATCAAATTCGACAACTTCTTCAGAAGTAACGATGGAAATGAACAACAAAGAAGTCCAGCCAGCGACTGTCCATAGTACAGACATGGAAACTACCACGGTAAGGGAATATATCTACAAAGCGTCAGGGGAAATCAATAACATGACCGCCATGACCTCAGAAAACTCCACAAATATTGTTAATACCGACCCAGCTCCTGTTTGGGAGGACCCCGAAGGAACCAAATACTTAGTCAAAGAAATGGAGAAAAATGTTAGTGAGGACTCTACAAAGTCAGTCACAAATTCTAGCGAATCATCAGTAACGGAACAAAGTGCTGTTGTGTCATCATCAAGTACGAAATTAGCAGACAATGATGACAAAGATTCCGAAAGTCAAGGATCCACAAATTCTAATAACTTAAAGGTTACTATTTATGAAATTTCTAGTCACGATGCAAATAGTTCCATGAGCACTCACAAAACAAATGCACAGTCTGCAGAATCAGAATCAGAACACGAACCCGATATGAATCCCTTTTTACCTGACGTAGAAAACCCAGGACTCCACGATGGACATGAACACGATTTGGAACCCGCTAACCTAAACGAAACGCAAAACGAAAACACTGAAGACCACAGCCTTCACAGTTCAGAAACGCACGAAACTTCAAACAATGAGGAAGCTGTGACAGAAGTAGTTAAAACTGATATGGAAACAAAACAAGGCAATAGTTCAGTTAGCGATGGCGCTAGCAATCAACCTGAACGAGAATCGTCACAAAATGCGTCAGTCGACGCAGCCACGATAACAAATGTAGCGTCTGATAATGTGATTAGCACAGAAAAATCCGAACCAGAAACCTCTCCTTTATCCACTTTCTTACAAGACACAGACGATTTAGATACTAACAAACAAACCTCTGAAATAAATACTGAAGCAATGGTAACTCTGAACCCTCTTGTAACATCTGGTTCGAGTACTACAATTACTGAATCAAATATGCTCACTGATGACGCCCTCAGTGTTCTGCCGGTTGCCGCTAAACCGATACAAGAAATAAATAGCTTTGAAAGTGAAAACAGTGAAAAACTTAACGATATCAGTGATTCGCCAAAAGAAAGGACAGTTAAAACGCAAATAAACACATTAAATGGCGTCAATGATGTATTTAATAACGAAGCGTAGTACCCGCGTAGTAGTTAGGCCTTAAGTTTGTATATTGCTGTTTCCATTCCTGTGATGCTATTGATACTTTCGAACAAATTTATTCATTGCAACTGAGCTCCTCTTTTGTACCATATAAACTTGTGTAAATGCAATATTTCGTTATTGGGGTTAATTATTATATCTATGTGGATACCGACGTACCACAGAAAACTAAATAGTACCTACTTACTAAAGAATATTATTATTGTTACTGTCGATAATTTTATTAGACTAGTCAATCTAGAAAAGAGTCACGACATCTTGATGTTTTAGGATTATTTATTGCTTCGATATTTTGTGCAAACTCGACGCATGCTGGAAATCTCTTTTCGAAGATTCAATTGTATGACATTAAACACAAGAGAGTATCCTATTTTAAATTGTTACCATAGCTAAATGTATGTTATAATTATATTATCGAAATTATTCCTCAAGTCGGTGAATTCGTTAAGAGTAAACTAATGTGAATTTTCATATGTGATGAATGAAATGAATTTCTGCCATGCTATAATGTGATAACTCGCAGATAATAAACATTCCATTCGTACTTAAAATATCTTAACTTAGCGGTAGTGTGTGGAAGAGAGGTCTGATTGTAAAATAATAATTAAAATAGTCTTTGTTAACTAAGATATATTTTGTATAAATGGTTGAAATTGTAAAGAATTACGTTGTAAATAAATTTAATGTTAATAGATAAACAGTGGTATTACTTTCTTTCTACCCTAATATGTAGGTAAGGTACACTTCAGTTACCATAAAGAAAATAAATCATAGTTAGATACAATTCGTGTCAGTATACAAAAAGAAGTAAAATATATAGCACAATCAAAAACAAAATTAGTGATAAAATCAGTACCATGGTTGACCAATAACAGTAAATAGTGTATGATGCAATGCATGATGTAAAATAACATCATTGACTAGGAATTAATAGCTTCTATACTTTACTGTTAGAAGTGTGTAATACAAATTTTACTTTGTTATAATAAAAGTTACAGTTAAGTATCAACATTTGAACATATGTATAAAGGCTGTATACTATTTTATTGTTCCCAAGACATCAGCAAATATACAAATCTTCTTTCTTTCTTATTTGTGACCATGTCTTTGAACTACAAAGTTTTGCATTATACGGTCTTGGGGCAAGGCGTGAGCTCCTCAATCTCCTGAGTCATCAGCTGCTGATCATCGATTACCATCCGTGCGCACAAGCACCCTTCACCAATAGTACCATTACCGCTCACTATGCAGTTGCCGAGCACAGCTTTACAACTATATGGCAAGTCGACATGCGTCTTATTTCCATCATTAATGTCCAAATCAAACGTTGCTTTCAAACGTACAGTTCCGTCACTGCGATATTCAACTATCTCCGGTATTTCATCCTTAACATTTGGTTTTGCATTCCCAGATTTGAAATTACCACTGCAGTCACGGCCTTCACAAGAACTATCAATAATATCCTCACTATCAGTCTTATTATCATTAAGTAATTTTGAGTTATTGTCTGCACAAGTTAACTCAAAATCTGAAGGCAAAGCAGCGGAAATTTGCGCACAAAGACACTTATCATTGTCTTTAGTGTCTGCTCCTAAAATACAGCCACCGACGAAAGATTTGCAACTGCTGATATCATCATTAACATCTATCTTAATCGGTTCTAATTTTGCCAAATCTCCTTTGTCTACTTTTGGAGTATTTCTATCTAGTTCTATTTCTTGATTTATAATGCAGTTTGTAAGATGTTCGTCATAGTGTGGTTGAAGAATAATCTGTTTGCAGAATGCGCATTTTACAGTTTCTGAAAAATAATTAAAATTCTCTTTTAATTTATTGAATTTTGTAAAAATTTAAATATTATAAACCACTCGTTTGTGGAAAGACCTAAGCTCTAGGTGGTGTATTTATTTAGTTGTTTGAAGATTAATAGGAAAATGAATAAGCAAAATGTTTGACATTAACTTAAAATGTGCCAGTAATAAATATATTCTCACCTGGCTCAACTAAATCTGTGATGTCACAAAAAGAGTTGTTTTCTAGAGATATGTCTTCAGACTTAATTTTTTTATCTGTAACAACCATACCACATGTTAAGACATTCAATAATTTCATAATCCACTAAAAGTACCATAAAACAGTAGCCAATAAGCACTTACTGTGTGTAGCGATATGTTTCTTCCTTGCATATTCAGTAGAAAAAGTTTTGTTGCAACCTGAAATACCACAGACCAGCCAATTCTCAGGTTCATGGGACTTCATGTGGCTTTTCAAATGATGCGACTGGATAAAACCTGAAAATCAATATGAAAGTCTTACTTGGTAAACTTTATCGCGATTGTCGTTACGACAAAGCTATTAAAGATATTGATTATATGAATTATGCTAACCATTATGCTCGTTTTAGAGTCGAAATATATTAAATTCTGTGAAGAAATTTTAAGAACTGTCAGAGTATGGCCAAGGCTTCTCTAAAACCGGCCTTGATGAACCATTAGCATTTTATATTTAACAAAAGAATACAGTTTCATAAAGGTAGTGGTTCGTAATGAGCAAGGTAAATACAACTGCTTGGTACATTGTCAAAGATTACCAGAATGTACCAAACAGCTATCATAAGTACTAGAAATGAGCAACCTGAGAAATATTTAAGTACCTTTTCCGCAGACATTGCAGTAATGCTGTTTCAAGTTTGTGTGCGTCAGCTCATGATGCTTCAGGTGATGAGAGAAGTTGAAACTCTTGGTGCAGCCGTGAAAACTGCAGTGGTACTTCCTCTCAGAAACCGGTTTGTGGGACTTCATGTGGGATTGCAAAGCCAGTTCGCTGCTGAACGTCGCTTCGCATTTAGAACATGTGAACGAACCTGTGAATCATTAATGTAGATAATAATCTTTGTGTAAGTAAAGTATAAGCAATTTAATGGCAGCTGCAAACTGCGACAATAATTGCAAATAAAAACCATTGAAAAAAAATTATAAGCTATGCCAGCACATCAGCAAGCGAAATATTTTAGGTAGGTAAGTCATTATAATTTTTTTATCGCTTTGTTTTCTGCCAAATTATAATCAGATTCGTTGAGTGAGGATGATATTTATAGAGCAGCATATAAATTTAAGTTCATATTTTTTTGTACTGATTTATTTTTTACTTTTCCTTGTTATAAATAAAATGCAACATATTATACATAGCACATGTACCTTTATGAGCATATTTGACATGCCTCTTGAGGAGGGACTCATCGCGGAACTTACGATTGCACTCGCTACACACAACATTTCCAGTTCTCTCATGCTGCTTCTCATGTCTTCGGAGTGCTGAACTGCAAGGTAAGAATAAATATGTATGTCAATACCTACTAAAAGTAAGTTGTGTGTAACGAAAGTATAAAGAAAAAATAATTTAATTTTTCTCGACATAATTGCTTTCCTACGCCTGATGGAAAGCGAAAGCGGGAAAGGCCGGAACATAACATTGTCAACAAAAAAGGTAGATAAGAGCATATCAAATCCTGAACATTTTATCTTAACTAATATAACGCGCTAATCTCAGGAACTACTGGTCCGAATTGAAAAATTCTTTTTGTGTTGAATAGACCATTTATCGAGGAAGGCTTTAGGCTATATAACATCACGCTGCAACTATTAGGAGCGAAGAAATAATGGAAAATGTAAAAAAAAAAGGGGAAAAAATAACTATTCCATGCGGACGAAGTCGCGAGCACAGCTAGTATCTTATAAAGCAATGTGAAAGTTTAATGTTGACATGTCATTCAATCATAGTGACAAGGATCATCTAAAGTCTATACATATTATTCCTTTTGACTGTCCATAATATTTTTCCTCAATTGAATACTGCAATAAATTCCTCTTATAAACATTCAGAACAAGATAAAAATATGATGTAAGCCTGTCTATGAGTCATTAGAATACTGGAGAGTAGAAACAAATAAGGTTAGCAAGCAGTAGTGTACATTGTCAACACTTCTAAAACACATCGATCATTTAATAGAATATTGAAATCTTAAATAAATAGTCAATAAATTATTGTATCATTATGTAGTAAATAAGTTTCAATAAATAGTTGATGTTGGCATGTTGCTACTATAATTTATTATATTGAAATAAACTTCAAAACTAATTCAATATTTAAATCTTAAGTTAAATAACAAGAGAATTGCAATTCTCTTTGCAAATCTTTGTTGCAACACATTCCATGAACTATGATTCACCTTCCCATGTTCCCACCTTCAAATGGAAATTGCGAGTAACCATTACAGAAAGGTTCCGTAGCTGTGGAATATCAACATCTAAATAGCCATAAGGCTGAATCCAGCCAAACAACAATAGATTTTCAATTGTGCTTGGAATACCCATGAATTGGGAAATTTATTTCATTTAAGCTAGCTAAGGAGTTAACTGCCCATAGGCCTAATACTTCATGAATGCAATACGCATTGCATTACAGACACAATAAACAATCTATTTGCAGCTGCATTTGGCAGATGTGGGTTTAATGGGTAAATCCCTTCAATTATACCTAAAATTATATAAAAGAAACAACATAGTTTACATTTAATGTTATTTTACAATAGCAATTATATTATACCTATGTTTATCGAATTCAAATGTATGAATGCATACTGTTAAGCGTATTTGGGTAAATAGCTTAAAGTTTTAATATGATTACATTTATTGATAACTTACAGGAAACTGAACTTTTTTGAACAAACTTTGCACTCGAATTGCGGGGAATGGCTTTGTTCATGTCTTTTTCTTTCACTCTCGTATTTGAATTCTTTACCACAAGAACCACAATGTAATTCCGATTTGGGATACTGCTTTTTGGATTTCATGATTCTAAGAATTAAGAAAGAAAGACAACACACACATTGCGCTAACGTTATCAACAAATGCATGTTCCATTCTTGTCATTTTGTTATTATTTTTTCATTTTTAGTGCTAATAAGTGTACTGAAATAAAATGTTACTACACCAATGTGTCATAAATGGCAACCTACTTCTAATAAAAGAACGCGCCTGTTTTTCCAATGTTAGCTGTCAATTTGACAATAGTGTTGTGTCACAGAGTACTTTGTAATATACTGAAATAGAGACCAATCTTGGCTGTCAAAAGAGGTAACAAATACAGCGCCACTCGACGGTAACTTACGGCAACTTTTCGTCAATATACATAATCACAATACAGCGATATAACTACAGCATACTCTGGTCTTGTAATTAATTATAGGTACCTATGTACAGTTATTTCATTAAGGAATGATGAATTTTTGCTATGAATTGCCAACCGCAAGCACATTTTTCTTAATTATTTATTAACTTAAGCATAGAAACACAAACTAACATTAAGGTTGGCAAATCATTCAACATTTGAAAAATAAAAGATAAGTGTAAAATCATAGAAACTTTTATTATCTTTCACATTTTTACACACCACACACCACTACAAAATTAGAATCTTGGTTTCATTATCATTTAAGTTATTAAAATCACATTTTCTATCGAATGTAGAATAAACTTTCCGCGGGTTTCTTGCAATTACAATTTTCTTGCGGATTTTAGTCCCCTGGGCACAAACTTTAGCAATCACATTATAGCCTGCTTCTTGTACGACCGTTTTAAAAAATGCTAGGAGTTTCAAGTTCTAATAAAAGCACAAACTTTTGAAAACTTGATAAATTAATATTGACTGAAAGGAATATTTCAAAACACGCCATTTTGTACTGTGTTGCCAGAAATTTGAATCTATAGTTTACAGTTTAAAATCACTAAATACTGAAAATGGAGAATAATACGTTATTTAACGCAATATTCAATAAATTAAGTGTAGTAATATATTATATAAGGAATAAATGAAATTAAAGTGAAATATAACTAGCGTTCATCTGGCTTCTAAATTTAAATAAAAGGACCGTAATAAAAAAAAACTTCACAAACTGTACAATATTGTCGAAACGTCGCAACTAAAGCTACCGAAATTTGAAAGGCAATTTAATCCTTACAATTGTATAGAAAATAGATACCAACTTTAATCAATGAATATAAACTCCACCTAGAATTCAAATATGGAACTAACATAGTATAATCCAGATAAATTGAAAAGATATAAGCTCTAATGTGTGCATCTAAATATTTGTGTACAATTAAATTTGGTCAGCTGTATTTATGTGATTGCCATACAATTTGTACTAAGATTGTATAGGCTGTGTTGTGTTGAACGTTGATATCGATATACAGACCTACAGAAAATTTGTGGCCGTTAACGGATCTAACACTACCCTCATATAAAATGGTTTCATTTCCAAAGTGTTCTGAACTAGTTTTCAATCGAAAATTAACAGAATCCCTTCAACCAATAGATCTATAAATACATACAGCTACGTAGACACAACAAATTTAATTTATTGTATCTATTGAAATGTAAGTCATCTTTTGTATGTACTGTCTCTTGAATTCTTGATCCATTGAGGACACTATTATAAAAAAAAAATTAAGAAAGAAAAGTATGTATAGGCATGTTTATAAAGGAAATTGTAGAACGATAATCAACTATATGCATTGGATACGTTGAAGATTATAACAGTATCTCTCAAACAGGGTAGTTTGATGTGTGGCCATCTGTACGCATAATTATCAATTATAAACGTAGCTTGTTAGGTGGCCGTTCATTTACAGTACATTTGCTTCAGTTATGTAAGGTATCGAATAATATTTTTAGTAAGGAATTATTTCTGTAATTACAAGAAATAATACATTGCCCTTTCTGTAAAACAAAATTTCTTTTTCTTTATATTCAATTTTATCGATTTGTTTGATTGACTTGCTCGGCTTTATGATAAGGCTTATCTTTGACGAATCCCTCGGGAACCTAAAAACAAGATAAAAAGACAGAAACGTCAAATTTTTTAGGAACAGTTTGATTTGATAATTTTTTTGGTATGATGATTTATTTATACTTAATTGCAAAATCATGTAGTAGTTTACATAACAAAAAAAAACTTAATTTGATGTGCTTCCCCGGCGGGAATGTTAAATGCTTATAGGTTATGTTACGCCTGTCATGACAATTTTTAATGTGTGCTAGTTGAACTGTCTGGAAAACAGTGCCTGCTTACATAAGTTTTGGCACTTTTGGCGCTAAAGACAAACGTCGGTCGGCACCGTATACGTGCAATGTTGAAAACTACAGTTGCAACTACAACGCGGGCCGGCGCGGTGTGTCCGTCTGGCGTCAGACGAGTTGTCTGTCTCGTGCGCGATTACGCACTAGTGTCGTCAAAGACGAAGTTATTTCGCGTGATTTTTACCGATTTCATAACGTAAGATGATACAGGCCTGGTTGAGGGTGACATTGATTCTGTGCCTGTTCGGCACGCTTCGTGAGATCCGGCCGTCTGAGCCTTTCGTGACTGAATTCCTGTTGGGAGAATGGAGGAATGTGACTGGAGAACAGCTGAACCGGGAGGTGTACCCGGTCGGGACGTATTCCTATCTGTCGCAGCTGGTCGTCGTCTTTTTAGTCACTGACTTTCTGAGGTTCAAGCCAGTCATCATATTGTCAGGTAAGTTGCTAAAACAATATTGCACTGCTTTATGAAAGTACTAATTTTTAAATAATTTTATTGTATCATTTTGTTTTGGGAACTTAAAACAAACCAGTTTGGTTAGTTTTGTATATTTGCTCAAAGACATTATATTTTTTAATTTGCATTATTTGTATCTTCTTTAACATAAGGTAAAAACAAAAATTAATAACTAAAGACTATTTTAACTAGTCTTTAAACATACTTAATACATCATTCTCAAGGTTCAATTACCAATAAAGCAAGTTCAAGGATTCAATGAATAGGTGTGTTGTTATGTTCTTGAATTCTCATCTCACTGACTCTAGTCATTGATTCCGTTTGAGCGAATAAAATTGCATTCTTTTACTGATTTTTTTTTCTGTCTGTGCTTGGATCTTTTTCAATTAAACCTAATTATTTGAATAAATTTACATAAGTAAACTCTTTAATTGTTTTTTTTTTTGTGTTGCATAGTATTGTACTTTTAAATTAATGGATAGTTGCAGAATTGGTCCAAGTTTAAAAAATAATGTGGTCATTACATATTAGTATTTCAGTAAATACTGATATTTAATGACCACATTATTTTACCACATACCACATTTATTTAATATTTTAAATTATGTTACTACTTACCGAGTTTATAGAACAAAAAACATAATTTAAAATATTGTTTTTTATTTGTTTGTATTGGTCTGGGTGTTTCCTATGTATAATATATTTATTTACAAAAAAAAATGTATCTAAGTAAGTTTATCAGTTCTCTAGTACATGGGTATAATACAAGCTTCGGCTTTGGGGCTAGATGGCGCTGAGTGGCCCAGTGTGGCATGTCTTGGGTTATTTATTTAATATTGAATTTATTTTTTTTTTAAAGCATTCTTGTCCAGTATTCTGGCTTTTCGTGAGCCATTTATCTGGATGTTTCTGGGTTCAATTGGGCTTTAGAGTGTGTGCATCCAGTGATCCATCCACACATTAGATTTGACGTTATTCCCTGTTCAGGCTAAGAGGAGTCTTTCTCTTGAGCCGCCGTATGCAGTCGTCAGTGGCAACAAGGTTCGATGCTAGCCTATTGGGATGTTCTTGTAGTTTGGACCTGTATTTTTTGACTGACTGAGTTATTTCCTGCTTGACAGTTTTGACGTTCAGTTCTTTGTGGAGACGATCGTTCGTAAAGTACCAAGGAGCGTCAGCAATCAGGCGTAAGGTCTTGGATTGTTTTTTTAAATTTTTTTTAAATAATTAAAAATTGTCTGTCCAGAAT